>JAJIZN010000021.1:0-391163 GCA_028637585.1 Xylariaceae sp. X187 | reverse complement strand
CCCGGATGTAAAGATGGATTATCATTTCGATCCGACTGGACCAGTTACCCCCGGTCCGATGACCTCTGAATTTACGGTGAGGCTTATATACAACCAAGGCCGGCGAGAATACCGGGTGGTCAAGCTTTCTGCCCCGCATAGGGCCGAGCTGGAACTAAAAGCCTACGGAAGGGAGCATTTCCTCAACTTCGCGGGTAGGGAGATGATATCCCTTCCATTCCAGGTATTCATCGACGCCTTCGGTTTGTACAGAAATATGTATAGAACACTCATGGGTATCTACCTCACCCCTGAGTTTTTCCCACATAATTTGCGGGACAAAAGAGCCAACATCTTCCCGCTGACTCTCGGACCTCACGGGTCCAACTTTACGGACGTCCTGGCAGGCCTATACCATATCAAGGAACTGGATTCTGGTACCACATTGACACTAGACGATGGCACTGAAGTGTTCGTATGTTCCTTTATTAATTGCATCACAGGGGACATGCCGTCTCAACAGAAACTATCAGGATGTCTAAGCCCGGCAGCCACATTCCCGTGTCGCAACTGCATGGTTCACGGAGACGATAAGGCCGATCTAGATTTCGATATCGTAAATCAAGGACGATATCATATGCAGACTGAGATAGCCCGACAAGACATCAAGAACCGGGCAAGATCCCATCACCAGGAAGAGATAATGTTCCGAAACCTGGGTCTGCATAACAATGAGGGTCTGTTAAGAGTGTTAGGCACTCTGTTCCCTGCACTCGATATGATACGCAGCCGCCCTGTTGACGCTGCTCATTCAGAGTACCAAGGAATGAGCCGTATTTTGCACAATCTTATGTTTAAAGACCAGATATCTTTATTAACTCCAACTGCAATAACGGAAGCCTGTTCCGTGTACCAGAGTTTTCCGACGCCACCGAAGTGGGGTCGTCTCCAATCTCCGAAAAGGCATCTGGATTCCTGGCGCATGCAGGAGCTTGCTAGAGGCGCCGTCATCCTCCCTGTTCTGCTTCGATGTTGGCTTCAGCCACATCACATCAAAGATGAATGTCGTCGACTTATCCCACAAATAGCAGGCGAATATTTCGAGAATGACGATTTTGTAGTGCCCACAGACAAATTTGAGGCCGTCGATTGGATAGTATCAGCAGTAGACTTCTTCTCCCGCTCAGTCAGAGCCATATTCGGACACACTGGCGCCAGCTCCCCAAAGGAAGACGTTTTAAAGACCATTATTTCTGGCCGAAGGGCCATTCAATTCCTGTGCCAGATCAACGCAAGTGCTTGCCTACAGAGAAGAGTCACAAGAACTGATGACGCCACATCGGTAGGCACAGAAGCGGATGATGGTGCGTCAACAGTAGCCAGCAGTACACGTCGAAAGCGGTCTGGACCGCAGGATAAGGCGAGGACGTTTCTGAACATGAAACGCCTACCCAATATTCATACCGGACTTCATCTCATGGAGGTGATTCGCAAGTATGGCTCTTGTCGCTTGGTGTGGACTCTCATGGGAGAGGATAAACACAAGTAAGGTTATTCTTTTGCCGGTGATGTCATTCATTTGACTGTATGTCAAGAGCTGTTGCTGATATATTTCCACAGAGAATTTAAGGAAAAGATTCTAGCAACAAACAAGAAGACGCCTACCGCTTCTCTGATCTCAGGAGAGAATTTGCAACAGACATTGAGGTTCCTATCCGAGGGTGCATTTGCGTCCAGTTTGCCAGAGCTCCACCAACTTTTTCAGTCTGTCCTCAAGAAATGTCCAAACTTTGCCCGGGAGATTGTCCCAGTTCTGGATATATACGAAGACAAAGTGTATGAGAATGAGGATAGGACGTCTCTACGGGGAGACGAAGGACACCGATTTCCCATCACGCAACAACGCTTGACGACTGCCAAGGTCAAGAGTAGAAAGAGTCCGATGCTGAATGTAGTCAGACTGACCTCGGCCAACCAAAAAGGTCCACTTGTAGAGCAGATGTTGGCTGCGTATCGTCGAGATTATGGCAATCAAAGTATAGTATTCAACACACGACCCCTCTCATGGTGGGAGAAGATGTCATACACCGACGAGTGAGCATTCCTTCCGAAAACCGGCACACATTAGAATTATCTGACTGACCAAATTTGGGTTCGTAGGAAACACAAGTGCGTCTGTTTCTCAGTTGGCAACTACGTCAAAATGTTGGACTTTGACAACAATAAGATCGGAAGAGTCGACGGCATCTTTATTCACGAAAGGGCTAACTTATCGTGGCTTTTCTTGGTCGTCGCCTATACCAAAAAATGTTCTCGCGTCCTAGAAAGGGACTATATCTTAAGTTGTCCCATCTATGAATTGACGGGAGAAGTTGGAGTCATAGGACTTTCTCGGGTGGTGCCAGAGTATGTATGGATGGTTCCCGGTCCAGATAACTCCTTATTACTCATCGATTACGACATATCGTTTATGTAATATTGATTCTGTATGGTGGGATGGTAAAGTTTTTTGTGGAGCAATTGATATTATGGTCATCCCTACGGTGACTAGCTACTGAAAAAAAGCAAAGGAGAGCAAGTGGAAATAACTAATCGGAATTATGGAGAGGATGATAACTAGAGTTACAGAAGTCTGAGCAAAGAGATGGCAAAAGCAAGACATTATTGACCCATTAATGTTGGCCACTTGGTGCGTCCTGCATCTGGACGTCTTCATCCTCAACACCATTGTACTCCATGGCGTCGTAAAACTCATCACTGCTGATTCCATATATATCGTCGTTATCATTGTCGAAAGAGTAATAATCGACGGGAGTCTGAGTAATGGGAGCGGGAATAGACGTCAGAGCAGCAGGAGCAGGAGCCGGAACCGCGGGGGCAGAGGCAGCAGGAACAGAGGCCAGAACCGCGGGGGCAGAGGCAGCAGGAGCAGGAGCCGGAACCACGGGGGCAGAGGCAGCAGGAGCCGGAACCGCGGGGGCAGAGGCAGCAGGAGCAGGAGCCAGAACCACGGGGGCAGAGGCAGCAGGAACAGAGGCCAGAACCGCGGGGGCAGAGACAGCAGGAGCCGGAACCGCGGGGGCAGAGGCAGCAGGAACAGCAGGAACAGAAGCCGGAACCACGCGGGCAGAGGCAGCAGGAGCCGGGGGGTTGCTGATATTCGCCTGCTTCAGGGCGCTGATTTCCTCCTCTTGTGATTTGAGTCCCATGACTAGCTGCTGGACAATTTCGTCCCGTTCGTTTGTCCTTGCAAAGAATATCTCGAGCTTCCGTTCGATGACGGAAATCCGGCTACTCATGTCGTCGATCTTATGGTTAATGGTTTCGAGTTCCTTGTTGACCTCCTCTCTAATGACACTGCGTAGATTGGCGTCTGTGTCAATTCTTCCATTTTTGAGAGTATCTGCCATTATCTCTCTGATGCGACCTTCTATCGGGCGTCAAAAATAGCATCTTTCATGATGCTTTTTTCCATATTGCCACCCTGGGGCGCGCCCTGGGGAGGGGGCTTCCAAGCCTTCAACTTGGCCAAGGAATATGCCGCTTCCACATTCGGACCGACAAAAGAGGCGCCTTTGTTCATATCATAGGGAACTGCCTCTGTAATCGTCTTCTCTAGAAGACCCCCACCCTTCCGTTTTCTCGTGCCGAAAGGATCAAAAATCTTGGTCGGCTTTGGGGTGGCTGTTTTATCGCCGATTTTAGGGGTAACGGGAAGAGGGACTTTGGGTGTCTCTGGCTGCTGTTGTGGCTGTTGGTACATGTTCTCTCGGAACCCAGCGCATTTGACACCATTGTCTTTCGCCCAACGACGCCAAGAGAACGGGATAATCCTTTCCTTTGGATCAATTAAGATCCATGCAGCACCGGCCTCAACCAACTTTCCCTTAAGGCGGTTGGGAAACGTGCCAAATCCTAGGTCTGTATCACCTATGATCCGAACCGCCTCCCAAAGGCCGTCATCAATAGGATCGATTGGAAAGTCGATATCATCGGCCCAGTTCTTCATGGACCCGTATCGTGTAGCGGCCTCAATCCACAACCGCACCGTCTTCCAGGGCTTGCTATTGGATGGCATTTCTAACGGCTTCGATGTAGCAAGATGTTCAATCAACCGTTTTTTATCCACCCAGGGACGGGGAGGAACTCGGGACAGAATTGTCTTCCAATACCCGCGAACGTCATCAATCTTGTCGCGGAATATCGGTTCATTTACGCCGAGTTCACTGCTCTCCTTCAGGGCTCTTTGCTTAGAATGGGGAGCTGGTGAGCTCCAATTCAAGTACTCATGGATGATCTTATATGGAACTTTTGCCGTTTTGACGAGGTCGGCGTTCTGTTCCTTTGTGAGGATGACCGACGGGTTCTGTTTTCCCCAAAAGAACATGCTGTTGGGGAAGGGATTGATTGCTGACATCCTGGAATACGAGATATGTATGGTCTGATCTATGTGTCAGTCTACCTGCCATTCACCCAGGTAAATATAGTCCTAGCAACGGGACTTGAAGCTTACCGTAGGGGGTACAATATGATGATACTGGTATGATCTCTTCGAGAAGTGAAAGCCGTATAGTCCGGCCTCTAATCTCTCAAGTTAGTTCTCCTAGCATATCCACAAAATAGGGGCGGGCAGCGAGAAAGATGTGGTCGTACTTTCAGTATGCTATGTTTATTGATTATGTCTGTCGGGAGAAGTAATGGATAATGATAGGAATGGCCTCTGATCTGAGATTTCAAATGTCAGTCTCTGCATTACGCTCGCGCGATGTGGCGCCAACGAAAGGATTTGAGCTTGCCCTCGAGGTCCTAAGATGTGACTCTCGAAATATTGCTCGAGGTTACGGAACAATATTATGTGATCTGATGTCTTGTATCAGTCCGCTTGGCACATATGTAGACGAAGGCATCATGACGACCGGATCCAACACCTACAACTGTTGCCCGACCAAGTGTTCGTGGGCGTTGCGCGATAATGGGAACAAGAAGAAAGGTTCTAATCCCTCGTACCAGTCGTCAATTATCAAGTTATACACAGAGACACCGGCGCCATGATGAAGGGATATGCTTACTATTGATGGTAGATGGCTTTTTGGTTGGGATAGGTTGCGAGAAGAAAATGGGATCGAAAAAGGATGGTGTAGTGTAGAAGTAAGTGTTGGCGGAGCGAGTGGTTGAGGAATCCATTTAAAATAGGGTAGGAAAAGGTAGTTGCCCTGGTTACCAAGTGGTTGCTAAGATAATACCAGTTACAGGCAGGCACGGCAGCAAGGTACGCGATGTGATTCGTTGTTCGAGTACTGGGTACCTACAATCCCACTGAAACAACACCACAGATATATGTACCTGCTACAAAAGAAAGGAAAGAGCTACACGTTTCCTCTGCTAAGATGGATACGGCTTATCTAGATAAGGGATCCGGAGGGTTAAGTCAAGTGCGGTAGATATTTTCTATATATCTATTTCCAAGCAAGACGTCTGTTTTTTTAAGTGGCCTGACTGACCCCCTATACCATACTCAGATTCTCATGAGATCAAGTTGGACGGAAAGAAAAAGCAGGGCATATTAGTTTGATGGCAAAAGATGTCGTGTACTGTTCATGTAATCCTATCTTATTGAAGATTCAGGACAGCATATCACCATGATTGGAAAAGAGCATATTTTTATGGTAATATATTATGATCATCCGTCAAGTGGGCACTAGAGAATTGTTGAGAGATTACTGATGCCGTGCAATATTGTCTGACAACATCTTGAACAATCTATCTAGTGGGAGGGGAAAAAAACTCGAAGACGTGAGACTAGTTTGAGCCTACTAATGCCGTCGTGAGTCTTTCTCACGACATGGGTCGTACGTGAGAAAAAAAAAGGAGGATGATAAGCTGACGGAGAGATGAGAGAAGCAAAGAAAACCGGAAACCCGAAAACCGAAACTAGGATGACGAAAGGAGACAGAAAGACGCCACTATATCTGTCATGGGCAGGACATGTGACCAAAGGCAAATAAACTGAGGGCTTTCCGATGATGGAGATAGGACAATTAATGCCAGAAGTTTCTTGGTGCTGCTTCCATCATCACGACATCATCGTCGTCGTCGGCGTGGCGTGCGTCGCGATTATTTCCGCATATGCCCTCTTCTTCGACATCTCTATTCTGAAGGGAGTGGCCAAAGTATCTGATCGGAATAGGACTATCTGAGACCGAAATCTCAGCGGGGACGGAGGCAGCGACAGATGAATGACGACCGGGTGTGACAGGCGCCGGGGCTGGGGCAGAAACTGGGGCACTGGTAGGAGTAGCATCCAGACCTAGACGAGCTTTCAATTGTTGGAGCTCATTTCTCTGTGACGCGACGCCTTCTGTCACATCGTTGATGAGCTTATCTCGCTCTTGAACGTTCTTCATCGCAGTCTCCAGCTTCTTTTCAAGACTATTGACTTGCTTCCTCAAACCTTGGATCACCTGCTTGGTATCCGCAGTGGATGTTCTGACTGTATTTATGATCAGGTTCCGTAGCTTGATATCTGTGTCGATTTCTCCGTTCTTCAGGGAGTCCTCCACAATCTCACGGATGCGACCCTCAATGGGTCCGTCGAACAAGCCATGCTTGATCATCATCTTAAATTCCTCGTCAACGCCACCTCCACGACGAGGGGTCGAAGCCTTGAGCTTTCCCAATGATTCGGTGGCCATCACATTTGGGCTGACAAAAGAAAGACCATTAGGGACGCCACGTTTAGCGATGATATCATCCTCATCGGAGATGTGCTTTCTCTTTCTAAGGAGGTTAGAGTATTCAATGGGCGTCGAGAGCGCCTCACTGCCTTTTTCGACGGCTGCAGGTGCAGATGATATGGCTACTGGGGCCTGCGGCTGTGTCCGAGGCGTGACAGGAGGGGGTGGAGGGGGAGGACGACGAATATACATGTTGTCCTCGAAGCGGGAATATGGAACTTTATTCTTGAGGACCCAATGGCGCCAGGAGTATGGAACAATTCTGTCTTTTGGATCAACTAGGATCCAAGCAAGACCAGCATTGACCATCTTTGCTTTCAGATGTCTCGGAAAGGCGCCATATCCTTGGTCCGTATCGCCTAGGATACGAACAGCTTCCCAAAGACTTTCATCTAGAGGATCAAGCGGAAAATCCAGATCGTCGGCCCATCCATTCTTTGCTCCAAAACGAAAGGCCTCCTCAATCCAAACTCGGGCATCTTTCCAAGGCTTGCTATCTGACGGTAGTTCGAATGGTTTGGAAGAGGACAGATGCTCCACGAGCTTCTTCTTATCCACCCAATGGCGAGGAGGGACTTTGGTGAGGACATCGACCCAGTAGCCTAAAATATCCGTACCATGGGCTAGAAAGGCGGATTCATTGATGCCAAGCCCGTTCTTATCATGAAGAGCCCTCTGCTTAGCCTTTGGGACAGGGGCGCTCTATCTCAACTGTTGCTGCATTATCGGGCCCAAATTTTCTGCTGTCTTCATGAGATCGGCATTTTGATCTGCGGTTAACGTGAGAGGGTTAGGCGCGCCCCAATAGAACATGCTGTTGGGAAATGGCTGGAGAGTGCCGATTGCAACGCGTTTGCCACTCCTAGTAGACATCTTGTGATTCGGATGAGAGCTGTAGGTGCTGAAAGTGTGGTTCTATCCTTATAATGGTGACGAAAGACAGTATAGTCCGACCTCTCTTTATTTATGTCAGCGCTCTCGCCATACAAGGAAACAGGGGCATCCGCGCGAAGGGATTCAACACGTACAGTTAAGGGAGGCGAGGAACTCGTACGGTATAGAAAACAGTTGGAAAAGATGAAACAAAGGTTCTACTAATCTCTCATGTTAATAACTTAGCTGATAGATAGGTAGGGCTGATAATCTTCCGAGGGGATTTGAGACTCACTGCCGTATCCCGGCTGTCTATCGCGACCGTAGGCGACGGTATCTTGAGCAAGAACAACGTTGCAGTAATGATCTGATTACGATCTACTTGTCAGCAATCTTACAATACACTCATACGCTAGTGTCCTGGAGAAGGGAAGTGAAGCTTACTCCTGTTAAGGATGCGAGATGGTTAGGTTGTGTGAAGGTTGCATGGAAGTTAGGATAGGAAGAAGAGATGGTGTAGTGTAGAAGTAGAAGATAGTGGGGCAAGGAGTGGCAGGAATTCATGTCGGTAGGAGGGCGTAGTTTCCCTTGTTACCAGGTGGTTGACGGAATACAGGTGGTTATCCATTTATTTGGATAGGGGGTTCGATCGAGCACGGGAGTTTTTTTTTTTTTTTTTCCAGATACTGGTATACCAAGTGCAGGGGAAGCGATGTCTGGTCTTGCCAACAGTATGACTACATGAATAAAATATAGCAAAAAAAATATTACATGACGTGAGATATATAGGAGAGATGCCCTACTGAGAAGATACCATATCATGTGCACGGTAAAAGTCAGGATATCACGTGCACAGGATGCCATAATCGAAAGTCCACGCACAACTTGAATGTCCCTTCCCAAATTCTCTTAATAAATCCACGCACCTATCACATCCTCGGAAACTCGAGGTTCATACGCTGCCTTTTCACCTATCTGTCGTTCTTCACAAATCAGTAAAATTCTTCACTTATCGTTCACAACTTCACGATCAAGATGACCCTGATTCCGTTCCCTAGACCCGACATGGACTTTGGGGGCCAAGCGGACGTATCAGATACGGAAAATGAGTCATTTTGTCTGAGCATCTTGAAGAATATCGGTAGATGGAGAAACCCGCCTTATTGGTTCCCTAAGGTGTCCGATGGCGAAAAGCGCGAACTGAGCGATCGTAACCGCCTCGGCAAGGGGGAGAAGCATCTAGAGTCGATCGAAGATCCCAAGTCATTCTGGTTGGAAGTCTTGAAATTGGCGCCACCTAAGCCCTGGACTGACAAAGCCAAGACGCTGGCCTTTCTGTCTGTTCAGAAGCCGATGGATATACCATCGACAAGCAAATTCTGGGCCACCGCAAATAACTGGCTCGATGAAGTCATCAGACAGGGCTCCGAGAAGGAATGGAGAGACGACATGACGATCGATGTACCGCGGATATCAGCTGAGTTGTGGGATGTCATACGAATCATCGGTGACTCCACTGAAGGATTTGGAACCTATCCGAAATGTCTGAAGGCAAGGATGAGCAAAGCAGGCTTTCTATGGATAGGGGTCGACCCCAAAAAAAGAATCATCCCTAAGTGCTGGGTTAAGTGGGCGAAGGCAAATAAGATGGTTTATAAGTCGGCGGTCACAGGCATGGGAAATCCAATTCGCACGCTTAGCACGTCACAGCAAACATCAAGTATGTCAGAGATGTCATTGGGCCCAGAATCTCAGATGTCTCAACTACAGGCAGCCAAAAGACAACCTGGACTTCTCCTGCCCGAACAACGAGCTCAGAAGGCCCTCGAAGACCTACAGGAATACCGAGGACAACCATATCGGACACACAAAACACCTTTCGCTATACAGCAACCCGAGGAAAGCGTGAGGTGTTCGAGAGGATGGCAGGCTGTTGAAAGCAATCTGAATGATATGAACCAACAGATGGTACAACTACAAGACACTATACGAGTGGAGACTGAAGAACTCATAACTCAATCCATGAGAGATGCAGTTGTTGGAGGGGCGATTGAAGGCAAGATTCAACAAATGTTGGATCAAGCCATTGACTGTGTCCAATATACCATCCAAAAGACGTCGGCGGCACACGATAAAGAGATACGAGAATTAAGAACCGAGATAGCAGGTCTCAAAGAGCAGGCGAGGCATGGAGGACATAAGAGGAGGAAGGATTCAGTGACACTTATGAACGGAGAAGAGGAGCCTGAGGACGTCGAGGCCGAGGGACGCCAGAAGACTGGTGCCAAACGGAAACGTAAGGGTTAAAGCGAGAATTACATCCGGTAAGAAAGGAGGTATATGAGCTATTTGTCCTGGAGTCATTCAATCTTCGCAGAGATCATTGCTACAGGACTTCTATTTTCTTGGGTGCCTATTCCAACAGCGGAAGAAGTGATACCAGTTATCAAAGATCATGTATTCGAAACCATAGATTAGCTCATCGTGATAGCTTCTCCCAAATTAGACGTGAGACGGATTCACTCAGAGTAATACCTCCAGTAGACGGGAAATGAGGACGTTCATCACCCTCGGACTATCTCGCTGATAGGGCAAGTGCTACGATATGGGCCAAACTGACGGGACTTCGTTTCAGCCAGAAAAGGACACTGCGACTGCCTCACGTAAAGTGCTTAGTAATGCGCGCTTTCCATTTTCAAGATATTGATGTTTAACCATCCCACCGAAAAGAATTTTGAAAAAATTTTCCCTTTCCCTCTCTTTGATTTCCGCAAGCCATCTCATTAATACGAGAGGCCACATTTTCATAGATAAACACATAACTATCAATCCCCACTCCTACGCACTCGGCCCCTCTCATCTTCTCTAAACACAGCCCTCAATCCCCTCTTCCTAGACACTACCCTCATTCCCTCTCCTACATACCGCCCCCGCCCCTCCCCAATCAGCACTGAATTATGTCGAATATCAACGCAAGTGCCGCAGCCGCTCTCAACCAGGAACAACCAGAAGCTGGGACCCCTCCCGATCAGCCAAGACTAGGGTCTGGCGTGAGTGATGACAACTTGTCCGAAGAAGACGATCTGACCACAGAATTATTAATGCGGAAGAAGAAGTATCGTTCGAACAAGCTAGAGGGCGACTCTCTTGAATATATGAGACGAGCCCACATAGCATATCGTATTGTATTCGGGTTATATTTAAATCAAGACCCAATACAATCGATCATCACCAAGGTGTATAGCACCTTTCCTGGGAGCTCAGATATGAGAGAAGAGATGGAAGCCATTGCGTGGAAACGACTCCGAAACCTCTGCGCATCATGGAAGATGAAAACGATACGAAAGCTCAAGGTATGTTTAAGGCAATGAAATGCAGACAAGAACAGTAGCTTACCCAGTTGATTTCCAGGCGCACGTGTAATGGTTGCGCAATAGTGTATAAAGGCAAGGTGATGGCTAGATTCCAAGAAGTAGTATTGATGGCAAAACTTCTAGCTAAGGAGGGAAGTTTCTGTCTACGTGGCCGGTTCAACCGAAATGATTTAAATAGCGCAGTGCGCCCCACGTGACCGCCACTAAGCCGGAGTACTACCGGAGTGTGACCGGAGTGCAATAGCTGTCCCTTTACACTACTCCCCCCTTCCAAAAGCTGCTGGTCTCCAGCAGCGCCAATTGCTCCCTACGGCCCGGTCACTGGAAGTTCATGACAGGCACTACTGAGTCCTTACAGTAGCTGTACAATCCAATTTGCACACTGCCTGCCACTACATCTCCCCTTCTCGTTTGCAGCCGTCATCCTATTATACCCAATTCATTCCAGTGGACCACCCATTGCGGCCCCCAAAGTAGCACAATAGTCGAACCCTCGATTCGCGACCATATAACTCTCGATTCCTCGATTCCTCGAATCGTAACCGAATCTCGATTCCTCAATTCGAATTCTCGAACCTCGAACCCTCGATTCGCGACCGTATTCCTCGGATCGTAACCGAATAACTCTCGATTCCTCGATTCCTCAAATCGTAACCGAATCTCGATTCCTCAAATTTTAACCGAATCTCGATTCCTCAATTCGAATTCTCGAACCTCGAACCCTCGACTCGAATCCTCGTCGCGATCGTATAACTCAATTGATTCGCGACCGTTAACTCGATTTCTCAATTCTCATCCTCGATGCCTCGATTCGCGACCGAATTACTCTCGATTCCTCGCATCGTAATCTCGATTCCTCGAATCGTAATCTCGATTCCTCGAATCGCAACCGAATAACTCTCGAATCCTTGATTCCTCGAATCGTAACCGAATAACTCAACCGATTCTTTGAACCGTGATCGTATAATTCAATCAATCGAATCCTCGAATCGCGACCGTAACCCAATCGATTCCCCGAATCGTGATCGTGTAATTCAATCAATTCCTCGAATCGTAGCTCAATCGATTCCTCGAATCGTAACTCAATCGATTCCTTGAATCGTAACTCAATCGATTCCTTGAATCGTAACCTTGATTCCTCGAATCGCGACCGAGTAACTCGAACCTTCGAATCACGACCGGGTACTCAACCGATTCCTCGAATCGTGATTCAACCGATTCCTCGAATCGTGATTCAACCGATTCCTAGAATCGTAACTCAATCGATTCCTAGAATCGTAACTCAATCGATTCCTAGAATCGTAACTCAATCGATTCCTCGAATCGTGACCGTATAACTCAACCGATTCCTAGAATCGTGACCGTATAATTCAATCAACCGATTCCTCAAATCGTAACTCAATCGATTCCTCGAATCGTGACCGTATAACTCAACCGATTCCTAGAATCGTGACCGTATAATTCAATCAACCGATTCCTCAAATCGTAACTCAATCGATTCCTCGAATCGTGACCGTATAACTCAACCGATTCCTAGAATCGTGACCGTATAATTCAATCAACCGATTCCTCAAATCGTAACTCAATCGATTCCTAGAATCGTAACTCAATCGACTCCTAGAATCGTGACCGTATAACTCGATCAACCGATTCCTCGAATCGCAACCGTTGCGAAAACCCTGTCACCACTAGGGCTTCTCTCTCGCCGCCAGGGCGCTCCCGTCGCAGGGCACTCTATTGCCAGGCTTCTCTCTCGTCGCCAGGGCAATCTCGTTGCCAGGCTTCTCTCTCGTCGCCAGGGCACTCTCTCGTCGCCAGGGCACTCTCTCGTCGCCAGGGCACTCTCGCTGCTAAGGCACTCTCTCGTTACCAGGCTTCTCTCTCGTCGCCAGGCTTCTCTCTCGTCGCCAGGGCAATCTCGTTGCCAGGCTTCTCTCTCGTCGCCAGGGCACTCTCTCGTCGCCAGGCTTCTCTCTCGTCGCCAGGGCACTCTCTCGTCGCCAGGGCACTCTCTCGTCGCCAGGGCACTCTCGCTGCTAAGGCACTCTCTCGTTACCAGGCTTCTCTCTCGTCGCCAGGCTTCTCTCTCGTCGCCAGGGCAATCTCGTTGCCAGGCTTCTCTCTCGTCGCCAGGGCACTCTCTCGTCGCCAGGCTTCTCTCTCGTCGCCAGGGCAATCTCGTCGCCAGGCTTCTCTCTCGTCGCCAGGGCAATCTCGTTGCCAGGCTTCTCTCTCGTCGCCAGGGCACTCTCTCGTCGCCAGGGCACTCTCTCGTCGCCAGGGCACTCTCGCTGCTAAGGCACTCTCTCGTTACCAGGCTTCTCTCTCGTCGCCAGGCTTCTCTCTCGTCGCCAGGGCAATCTCGTTGCCAGGCTTCTCTCTCGTCGCCAGGGCACTCTCTCGTCGCCAGGGCACTCTCTCGTCGCCAGGGCACTCTCGCTGCTAAGGCACTCTCTCGTTACCAGGCTTCTCTCTCGTCGCCAGGCTTCTCTCTCGTCGCCAGGGCAATCTCGTTGCCAGGCTTCTCTCTCGTCGCCAGGGCACTCTCTCGTCGCCAGGGCACTCTCTCGTCGCCAGGGCACTCTCGCTGCTAAGGCACTCTCTCGTTACCAGGCTTCTCTCTCGTCGCCAGGCTTCTCTCTCGTGGCCAGGGCAATCTCGTTACCAGGCTTCTCTCTCGTCGCCAGGCTTCTCTCTCGTCGCCAGGGCAATCTCGTTGCCAGGCTTCTCTCTCGTCGCCAGGGCAATCTCGTTGCCAGGCTTCTCTCGTCGCCAGGCTTCTCTCTCGTCGCCAGGGCACTCTCGCTGCTAAGGCACTCTCTCGTTACCAGGCTTCTCTCTCGTCGCCAGGCTTCTCTCTCATCGCCAGGGCAATCTCGTTGCCAGGCTTCTCTCGTCGCCAGGCTTCTCTCTCATCGCCAGGGCAATCTCGTTGCCAGGCTTCTCTCTCGTCGCCAGGCTTCTCTCTCGTCGCCAGGGCAATCTCGTTGCCAGGCTTCTCTCTCGTCGCCAGGGCACTCTCGTTGCCAGGCTTCTCTCTCGATAATCGATCTCTCTTCTCTCTCGATAATCGATCTCTCTTCTCTCTCGATAATCGATCTCTCTTGTAGTACTCGAACTCTCTCGCAATACTCGAACTCTCTCTTGACAATTGATCTCTCGGACTCTCTCTCGATAACTAATCTCTGTTCTAGTACTCGAACTTTCTCGCAATACTCGAACTCTCTTACTTCAATTTCTCGTTCAATCGCTCGATCTCTCTCTCGATCTCAGTACTTCAATCTCTCGTACTTCAATCCCTCGTACTTCAATCGCGTCGCTCGCTCGATCTCAGTACTTCAATCACTCGTACTTCAATCACTCGTACTTCAATCACTCGTACTTCAATCACTCGTACTTCAATCACTCGTACTTCAATCACTCGTACTTCAATCGCGTCGCTCTCTTGATCTCAGTACTTCAATCTCTCGTACTTCAATCGCTCGATCTCTCTCTCGATCTCAGTACTTCAATCTCTCGTACTTCAATCGCTCGATCTCTCTCGATCTCAGTACTTCAATCTAGACCACTTACTCCCCCCTTTCAAGAGCTCGGTCCCCGAGCTCAATCGGGTAGTGGGTAGGTAGGCAAGGTAGGTGGCTTTAAGTGCTATGAAAAGGGGAGAAAAAACTTTTTTTGCATATCTCTACTTGGTCCTTAAAAGCCGGGCATCGTCTGTGCTCCTTGCTTGTTCTTTTCTACTTGATCAATTCAAGCGTCGCTCCTCATGAGCTGCCTTAGCACTCTTGCTTAGGGCTTAGAAGCCGGGCATCTGTGTGCTCCTCGCTTCTTGGTCAATTCACGTGTCGCTCTCATTGCGATGCCCTAGCAACTCCTGCTTGGGACTTCCAAAGCCGGGCATCTCTGTGCTCCTCGCTTGGTCAATTCAAGTGTCGCTCCTCATGAGCCGCCTTAGCACTCTTGCTTAGGACTTAGAAGCCGGGCATCTCTGTACTCCTTGCTTCCCTGGTCAATTCAAGTGTCGCTCCTCATTGAGCCGTCTGCCTTAGCACTCTTGCTTAGGACTTAGAAGCCGGGCATCTCTGTGCGCCTTGCTTCCTGTTTCTCTCTACTTGATCAATTCAAGTGTCGCTCCTCATGAGCCGCCTCAACTAACTTTGTAGTACTCTTGGACTTGTTATAATCAATTCATAGAACGGTGACCCTCATGGTCAATAGAACGGTGACCCTCATGGTCAATGTACAGAACGGTGACCCTCATGGTCAAAACAGCTTCTCTAATCTAACCATCGCGTCGCCTGCAATAGTGTAGAGCTAGAAGAGTGTAATGGTTGCGCAATAGTGTATAAAGGCAAGGTGATGGCTAGATTCCAAGAAGTAGTATTGATGGCAAAACTTCTAGCTAAGGAGGGAAGTTTCTGTCTACGTGGCCGGTTCAACCGAAATGATTTAAATAGCGCAGTGCGCCCCACGTGACCGCCACTAAGCCGGAGTACTACCGGAGTGTGACCGGAGTGCAATAGCTGTCCCTTTACAGCACGTTGAAGACCTATGCCACGATAATGAGGTCTTCTCGTCCTGCACTGATCTCAAGACCCTCCATCATTTCCTAAAGGACAAATTTGATCTCGACAACTGGGCCGAAATTCTTGAGCCATGGAGGAAATCCGTGAACGTGAGGGCTTCGGAGAAAAGCGTGCACCGGTGGTGCAAGAGTACGTTCCAATTGTTACAAAACATCAGGTGGTGCTAATGCCGTCAGGTCTTTACGTCGATATGGGGGCTAGAATCAAGCTGATGATCGACTGGGAGTCCGTTCCAGCGTGTACACGACCCGCCGAGTACGAATGGGACAACATTGCCATCGGCGTGAGGTTCGAAACCATCACCAGGACGGAACGATACCGCCAGATCCGCCCCCTCAAAACAGATATCATGAGGATAAGTGTCGGAACACAGGAGCGTCCCTCCAAGAGAAGGAAGCGAGAGGTTGAACTAGTCGACCCTGACGATGACCCTAATCTATATGTCGAGGATGACTAGTCGGGGAGAGGATTGTATTCGAATATCTAATATCCGTTCTCTTTAAAATCGCTGGTAGACTTTTGGAACATCAGGTCAAAAAGACAATCACTATTGCTAGGTACAGTTGGTGGTAGGTTGGTGGGTCGACTGTGAAATAAATTACATTTGCTTACTCAGAGCTCGCATCAACCGCTTCAGCTATCTATCCACGCAGTGCTCACAGATGTTGAGTGGGTGTCGCGTACAACCATTTCTAGCCGTAAAGAAAGAGCGTCAGTATAATTTCCTGATGAGTTCATATTGCGACGACAGGAGTCTATCCCGATGGAAGGACTGTACGACCTACCGTTTCTTCATTGGCTTCCCAAGAGGATGAAATCCTATGACCAACACGAAAACAATTTTCCGATGGAAATGATGAAGGCAGTCGTTTTCAAGGGAAGATGACTTTCCTATGGAATATGATGACCGACACAAATGGGGTTTTCCGATGGAAATGATGAAGGCAGTCGTTTTCAAGGGAAGATGACTTTCCTATAGAATATGATGACCGACACAAATGGAATTTTCCGATGGAAATGATGAAGGCAGTCGTTTTCAAGGGAAGATGACTTTCCTATAGAATATGATGACCGACACAAATGGAATTTTCCGATGGAAATGATGAAGGCAGTCGTTTTCAAGAGAAGATGACTTCTGATGAAATCCTATGACCAACACGAAAACAATTATGCGATGGAAATGATGAAGGCAGTCATTTTCAAGAGAAGACGACCTTCAGATAGAATTCAAATCTCAACGAAAAGAGTGGTCTGTTGAAAATGATCGATAAAGACATGACGGGAGACGCATCATCACCACTTCAGGAAGGCGTTTCAATGATAATGATTTTCCAGCTCATCATGCGATTGGAGAGGATTAAGCAGATATTTTAAAACATGCATATGAGCCTAAAAGCATCCGTTATGATGTTGACAGGGATATCATATCCCGTGGATATGAATAATCACCGGATACAATGATTTTGGCCCGAAATCAATGCTAGCAGCCATTACGCGTTACAAAAATGCATATACTAAAACAAATCCATCCCGTCACCATGATTTGCCGGAAAATGGCCACTGTTATCATGTTTAAATACCCCCCCGCGCCCTAAGGTACCTATGCATCTATGACATTATGTATCCGTACGTCGGGTACGGGCATCCCGTCATATATCGCCCTGTGGAAAAAATTCCGTTTATGTACATATCAATAAGTGCCCGCCTACCTAGGTAGACAAAATAACACGACCGTGTTATTATTGGCTGAAGTGGCTTGCTTGCCGGGGCTTTAATTAAAAGTGGCTGGGGTGTCGCGTCGCGGGGCTCCCAGCGCGCCTTGCTTTTTTGTTAGTTAGTGCGCAATTGAACCCCAGGGGTAGCTTTTACCAGCCACTCGCATTTTCCGCGTCTACTTACGTACTAGGTAAATTTCCACGCTCCTTGCGGCGCCCCTGCTGTTTCCCCTGGACTTCTCATAATAGACTTCCATCCCCGTCTCCGGTTTCCTTGACCCATTGGAATGCATTTCTTTATAGATCGTTCCTTTCATCGAACAAAGTCACAGTCATCGCATCATAGCTTCGGATACCGCTCAATCCAGCCCTCACACTCTTTTCCGCGAATCCCTTGACGTGCGCGTGCCCCTTTGGCGCTCTATCAAATATTGTCGCATCCCGCCTACTCTTGGTGCCATCAATACGCTTTTGAGTACAGTCGTCGCTTCTGCGCTCAACTATCTATCCCTCGACCCAAGTCTGGAAAGAACTCTTCCATCGGCTTGTTTTGAAAGAGAGTATCGAGCACGGTCGAGTCTGCCTTTGTCTTTGGCCGGGGTACAAGGGGCTTTTGTCGCAAGAAAGCGACAATTGAGCCATGCTCCGCGGGCAGCGCACTCGTGGCGCGGGCAAAAGTGGTGGTGGTAGTCGAGGGGCAGGCGGTGGTGGTCGAGCAAGCGGAGCAGGTGGCGCTCAAGCAGGCGGTGCTGCCCCTGCAGTCCTACGTACGTCCCCATTTCACTCTGATCAGAAGTCACGGCGACTTTGGTGCTCTCGAGAAACTAACGCTTGACCGAAACAGCCGGTGACCCAATACCATATCCGCGGCGTAGACGATACAGGCCGGGCACTCTCGCGCTAAGGGAAATCCGGAGACTACAAAACAACACAGATCTGCTCATAAGAAAACTACCATTCTCGAGAGTGGTAAGTCTTAGTCGCCTCGCGCACGACTTTCGCGTGTTGAATCCGAAGATGATGAGGATGATGATGCTAACTGTGATGCCATTAGGTCCGCGAGATAGCCCTGGATCTACGTCCCAAAGATGAGGGAATGCGCTGGCAATCGCAAGCCATAGCAGCGCTCCAGGAGGCGGCCGAGGCATTCCTCATCCACCTTTTCGAGGACACGAACCTATGCGCCATACACGCGAAGCGCGTCACAATCATGCAAAAGGACATTCAACTCGCCAGGCGTATTCGCGGCGTGTGGGGTGGTATTGGCTAAGACCGATTCCGCGGCAGCTTATAGCCGCCATCTCGACAACGGCCCGCCGTCCATTGAGCGAGAAGACAATCAGACCACTACTGTATATATAAACTACTGAGTTCATAAGCGGAGGCGTGAGTTTTTGCGCAGCACGGGTGTATATCACAGGGATACGCCACTTCACGCGCTGTAATTCTACATGAGAATGCTGATCTTGGCCATTCCGAAGGATAGCAAGGATATCCGGCCGGCGTTATGGGAAAGACTTATCCTCGGGTAGGCGCCTGGATGGGAGGAGTGTGCTTTGCAAGATACCAGATATAAGAGTTACAATAATTCGCACAACGTCGAAAAGCCCTTTCTGAGGTAGCATCCTCGTTTTTAGCATCCTCGTTTTTAGCATCCTCGTTTTTAGCATCCTCGTTTTACCCTAAGACATCAAATTGATTCTGGTCCTCGAAACTATGACCGTCCTCTTCTCGTGGTATCCGGTTGAATCTTGCGTTTACTGGAACCAGATACGGACTGTATGCGACACAATATATGAGTGACAGACTATCTACCTATCTACTCAAGTTGACCTTTGCGAAGACAATTGGCAGATATAAGTCTGTACCTAGGTATCTACCTACTCATTCATCTAGACGCCTCATGGTGAGGATAAATACGCCACGTTGCTCTACAATGAAGAAGCATTATACCCGACAATCTCGTCTTCCGCTCGTTCTGTGAAATATGTGACATAAGTTTGACCGTCTATCATGTGCCGAGGTAAGGCAGTTTACACCCATTCTGTCATCCGCAGCGTATAACTGATATTTAAACTGTTCTTTTAGGCCGAAACAAGCTGAGTCTAAATTGTGGCCGGTGACGTCAACGCCCCTCCCCGAATTCTCGCCGGTGACATAACCTTATCTTGAGACAGAAGGGACGACACCGCGCGTTCGAAAACGACCTTTTTATGGGGGAAAAGAAAGAGGTACCTTTTACGTTTTACATGCCTGTAGGTAGCTGAGAAGTCGAGAACGGATGCTCGGACCATTTTCGTATTCGCAGTTATTCGCTCGTAGTCCGTAGACTACCAAGGTATCTAAGGTAATCTACCTATTACCTACCTACCTACCTACCTTCCTTACGTACTGGGCAAACCAAAGCCCCCCAGCTCAACCAGCCTCACATTCTACTTCCCACTTCTCAGCTTCACCTTTCAACCCTGGCAACGAGTGACAACAGACAACAACCTCGTTTCCACCATCTCTAGGTGGCGCAAATAAATCTACACGATCACACAATTACACAACTGACACCAATTTCACACAAAGTTCGATTCAAAAGATCCAACGAAGCAAACGGAGTTTCAATTACCTCATCGCCCGCCTATTCTAAGCTTCCGCCACCGCCCAAGAACTTAAGGGAAAAAAGGCGGTAAAGGGAGAAAAAGAAAGAAAGAAAAAAAAGGAAACCGAAAAGAGACAAAATGTCCGCTCGCATCTTCCAAAGCACCCGCTTCCTGACCCGACGCGGACAACGGGCCGCGCTGGGAGCTTGCATAGGCCTTTCGGTCGGCACTGGCGTAGCCATGCGGTTGTCGCCGCGCGTCCGTTTCGACGGCCCAGCCGCCAGCGCGACGGCGATCCCAGCGATCCCCATCCCGTCGCGCGCCTCCTCCTCCTCCTCCTCCTCGTCACCGTCGCCACGGGCACACGGAGACGAGGGTCTGCTTACCGCCGACCTCATGCGACAGCTCTCCGGCGGCAGCGTCACTGGCTTTCTGTCCGGGCTGCTCGTCAGCGTCTTCTCACGGACGCTGGTGCTACTGTTGGGTTGTTCGGTTATTGTCATACAGGTACGTGATATCTTTTCGTTGTTTTTCTTTTCTTTTTTTTCTTTTTTTCTTTTTTTTGCTTTTCTTACAGATTTACTCTCGTCCGTCTCCGTCGGTTGTTATCCTCAGAAGATTGTATGAATTCACATTGGGGAGTTGATGGCGAGTGAGGATTCGCCGGCATAGGATGAGAAAAGCGTAATAGAAAAAGGGAGATCTTTTTTTTGAGTATATTTTTTTTCTCTTCATAAAAAGACAACTCCGTACTAAGAAAGTCACGCGTCTAGGTAGCGGCGGAGTACGGCATCGATATAGTAGATCAGCTGCGTCTGAAGCAACGGCTGGGTAAGTCACGGGTGTTAGCAGCGCTGGAGAGAGAGCCGGCATTTAAACTTTCGTTTGGACTGTTCTTTGCGCTTTCTGCCTTTATGCATTTCTGAGGGCTCATAATAAAAGCCGGCTTTGCGCGGAACGCAAATGTATAAGGATGCCGCAGAGCGTTTGCTTGCGCGATACACACAATTTGAACTAGTCCTTCATTGCGACAGACTTTGATCTCAGGTCCTTCAGAACGGTTGTGTCTCCTTCTTGAGCCACGCCATAGACAATTTGTCCTTCTCAAAATAACCCTTGGTCTTCTCGAATATTTCCGCGTTGTAGTCATTGAGCCACTGCTTCTCCTCCGCCGTCAGGAGAGCCGGGTTGA
The DNA here is from genome assembly GCA_028637585.1 of Xylariaceae sp. X187. Taxonomy (NCBI): domain Eukaryota; kingdom Fungi; phylum Ascomycota; class Sordariomycetes; order Xylariales; family Xylariaceae; species Xylariaceae sp. X187. Next base: position 370,119 of record JAJIZN010000021.1, on the reverse strand, counting down.
TCAATTTGCGGCAGTATGGCACCATGGTGACGTGCTCAAAGCCCAAGTACGACTTGTCTCCAAACTTGTACTTGGTCTCCACCTCCTTGACCATGATGATGTTCTCAATACGGATTCCAAAGGAGCCGTCTTCGTAGAAGCCGGGCTCATTAGAGACGACGTTGCCTGGCGCCAACGCCACTTCGGCAAATTGGATTCTAGTGCCAATGCCAATGGGCCCTTCGTGAACATTCAGATACGACCCAACGCCATGGCCTGTGCCGTGCCGGTAGTCTAATCCCTCTTTCTGCGGAACGTTAGCATTTCTCTTTTTGCTTTGTCGAAGCGCATGCGAATCCTTACCCATAAAAACTGGCGTGCCATGGCATCTACTGCATAACCGTTAGTTCCCTTGGGGAATATCATCTGGTCCAGAGCAATGTTGCCCTTCAGCACGAGAGTGTACGCCTCGACCTCCTGGTCCGTCGGCGTCCCAAAGTGCAACGTCCGGGTAGTGTCCGTCGTGCCATCGAGGTACTGCGCTCCTGAATCGCACAGATAGATGGCCGCAGGGTCGATCGTGGAGCAGTTTCCCCTCTCGGGCTTGTAGTGGATCACGGCGGCACTACACCCACAAAGTTAGTCCGATGAAACGACCCCAGGGCATGAGTACCTTAGATATGGGGTTTCCTACTTCGGGCCGGTGGATGAGATTGTGTCGAATGAGAGTCCCACGAAGTCCTTATGCTTAGCGCGACAAGCTTCTAACTTGTCCGCCCCTTCTACTTCGTCGATTGTTGCCTTCTTGACCACCAATTGGTCCTCAAGCCAGGCAAAGTACTCAATCAAAGCAGCACCATCTCTGATGTGGCAAGCTCTCATGCCTTCCAACTCGGTGTCGTTCTTCAGCGCTTTTGCATCGACGAGGGGGCTACGGGCCTCCTCAACGAAGTCATCTCCTCCCAGAGCACGTTTGAGTGCCCAGGAGGCTCTGTTGGAAATCAGGAACTTCTTCTTGCTGCTAGTCTCGTTCCTTTCGACCTTGGCTGCGTTGCTGAGCGTGGTAGCATCTGTAAATATGTCTTGGTATGGTTTGACAGCCACCTCGTTCTCTTTCAGGTAGGCTTGGCACTCCGGGCCGAGCTTCGAAGCGTCGATGTATAGAGTAGCTTCATCTGAGGTAACGATGGCATATGAGAAGAATACAGGGTTGTAAGGAATATCGTTCCCTCGTAGGTTGAAGAGCCAGGCAATCTCATCGAGCATGGAAATGACAAACCCCATGAACTTCTTCTTTGCCAGTTCTTTGCGTAGCTCATCCAACTTGGTCTTCACGTCTTTTCCGGTAAACTCCTTATCAAGGATGGTGATTGGCTCGTTTGGGCGAGAGGGCCTATCTTGGGCCCAGACAAGGTCGACTAGGTTTTCAGCAACGGCCGCCAGTTCCTTACCTCCATTCGCCTGGATTTTCTCGGACAGCTTCTTGGCAGTACCGCTCGTGAGCAGGGTTGGATCAACGGCTACAACTTTGCCGCCCTCGGCCCGCTCTATTGACCACTCCTGCCAGGTTGGTACATCCTGGATGCCCTGCTTCAAAAGGAGCCAGTTGTCGTCAAGTTGTTTGGCGGCCTGGTTGAAGTAGCGGCCATCAGTAGCTAAGGCAGCCTCGTCATGAGTGATGACGGCACAGCCAGCAGAACCAGTGAATCCAGAGATGAAAGCACGGCGAGCATCACATGGCGCGATGTATTCAGATGAATGACTATCTTCCGAAGGAACGACTTTTATAGCGACTGAGTTAGTGGGAGACTATGTAGACCAAGTTGTCTCAGGACGAATGACTCGGGATATTTTAATAGGCTAGCCTACTGTACACATCGAGCTGGCGCTCCTTCATCAGCTTGCGAAGCTCAGCGAGCCGATCCGAGGTGTCGACCTTTGCCATTTCAAGAGCGAGGGTGCTTTGAAGGCGAATGGCGGCGCGTCGTTCTACTTTGGGGCTAGAAGAATGCGAAAACTGCGAAAACTTCGAAAGATGCGAAAGATGCCAAAGATGCGAAAAAGAAGACCTGCGAGAGGAGGTGCTGAAAACAGTCGGGGCAATACGAGGGCCGAAAGGGAGCGCGGCGAGGCCCAGAAGGATTCGCATCGGCTGCGGCGCGTGATATATAGAAAGGAAAGCAGAGATGAAGGATAAGAGGATGACAGCCTGCTTCGATAAGCCGGGCAATATATATAATAACTAGAGATACCTACGGTACAGACTGTACAGGTAGTCTGTAATTACCGCAGCATGGAAGATATTAAGCGGTTTCCATCGGGGTTTTCAGGAGACGACTTGGGCTAAAAGGTACCTAAAGCTACCTATCTCGAGTGAAGGAGAAAAGGCTGGAGATAGTCCCCGGTAGTATCTCATAGCAGGAGGTAATCAGATTGATTGATGGCTTCAGGTGCTCCGCATCCAAGATTGCGCTTGATTTTGTACCTGGGAGCTCGAAGGAGGTGGGTAGGTAGGTGGGTAGGTAGGTAAAACTGAGGGGTTCTCGATAGTGTGCCCGAGGTGATCACTATCTAGATAGATAGCTAATGATACCTACTTACACAGTTCATGTACCTATCCGAGCCTACACCTACATATTCTGAGTCCATGTTTGATGCATATATCGGGTATATTCATCAACTACGATGGACATACTTATAGGTAGGTATCTAGATAGATCCATGGGACCTATCTAGACCCGACGGACATAGGACCATACCTAGATAGGTAACAATGTGCATCCCTAAAATTGATATGCCACAATTATTCATCTGCATACCTATGGACCCTGCCTAAGAGCCCTGTGCCCGGTAGCTACCTAAGGTTAGATAGGCGGATAGGTAGGTCTGTCGGGTACCTAGACTACACTAACTACCTACCTAACTATCTAGGTTAGACGTTAATATACTACTACCTACCTAACTACCTAGATAATAGATGCCGGCAGGGTGTGTCTGCCCCGCCAACTTCCATCTCCTTCAGAGCTTCCATCCACATTCCATACCTACCTATCTACCCACCTACCTACCTACAAACTGTAGTGGGCCATCATTTCAACCCCTACTTAGGTGTCTCTCAAGCCAAGCTTTCCAACTAATTATAGTCGACCTTTCTTATTACACAACGCGTCCAACTGCCGCGTTCCATGTGCTGGCATCTCCGATCCTTTCCTGTTTTGAAATAGATAGGTCTTCCTTTGTATGTAAAGGTACCTATTCTGATCTCGCCGCCAACCGCCAAATTCACATCCGCCCTCCTCTTTCCGCTATGGGGGATACAGAACAGTATGGAAAACACTATACCAGTCCCTACCACCTTGCCCGAGGTCGAACATGTAAGAGCCAGATCATGTCCCCTATTCCCGTATCCTCCTATCCTCCTATCCTCCTATCCTCCTATCCTCCTATCCTCCTATCCTCCTATCCCCCTATCTCCCTATCTCCCTATTTCCCTGTTCACGGAACATTTGCTTCTCTCTTGCCCGGCTTCTCTGTTACCCCCGACCCCCCCGTCGAGAGCTGCCGCCTAGCTGCCGCCTAACTCACATTACTATGTAGTTGATCAATGAACTTTACCGGCCAAACCCCCCCGAAAAGGTAGCCCGTCTTCAAGAGGTCCTTCAGAGTCTTCAAAAGTCGCCTCAGGGCTGGCAGTTGGCTCAAGGCCTGCTTGCACGGCATGGGGATAACATCAAGTTCTTTGGTGCCTTGACTATTATTGTCAAACTCAACACCGAAAGGTAAAGAACCCTGGCGCTCCCGAGGACTGCTGCTAAACTCATCGCAGACTCTCCGACGACGATGCATTATCTGTACTTGAAAATCTCATCACCTGGCTCCTTCGCGCGCTTAGCGATGGTTCTGGCCCTATTGTCATTAGGAAGCTCTGCTCGGCCCTGGTGACTTATTATATTCACTACTCCCATACATGGCTCAGATGTGTCAGGCATCTCATTCATTGCCTAAACCGTAATGCAGCCGTACCAACCGAGGAGGTGGCGGATGGCCTACCCCTGGCACAAGTCATCGAAGGATTGGACACCCAAAAGTTTTTGGCAGCGACTTGCTTCGCCGCGTACCTAGCCGAAGAAATTGAAAAGGTGGACACCAAATCTACCAAGTACATCGGCCTTCATGAACGCGTTCTTGATAATGGAAACGACGTTACCGTCTTGATGTCTAGTGCTCTATCGCCTAGAAATGGAGTTTCCAGTGTTCATATCAAGAGGGAAGCCATAAACTGCCTACAGGCTTGGTTTCTGTACGCTCAGCGCATGCCCAAACCGCCTTTGATCCAAATGCTCCAAGCTTTGTTTGAGCCTATGATCGATTGCTTGCTCGTTGAGGAGCTGTATGAGACGACTGTTGAGCTCCTGACCGATACGCTGTGCAATTGGCAGCAATTCTTCACTCGTCACCATATCGATTGCCTCTACTCACTCTTTGAGAGCGAATGGGCGCGACAGCGGTACCAAAACCTCGTCGGAGGCGACTTCGACTTCGATTCCGTTCAATTTGGCATGTTTATGCTATCCTTTGGCGATGCCCAAATGATACCGATGATGGATACAACAAATGCTAGGGCACAGTCTTTCTTAGCCGCTCTGGCCGGCTTGCTAACGGCAGAAGGCCATCCAGCGGCGGAGGATAAGATTTTTGTTCCCGCCATGGAGTTTTGGTCCTCGTTCATCGAAAACCTAGCGGACGAGCTATACTCTGAACAGGAGGGTAGTCTCCCATGGCACAACCCGCCTCTTTCGCAAGTGATGCGGGTAGTCTCTTATAGCTGGAACAGAATCCAGTACCCGCCCCTGAATGTCTATAATACCTGGGACTCGACGGAGAAAACTGCTTTCGGCGACGCGCGGAAAGACGTTGCTGATTTCCTCCAGTCCGTCTGCACGATCTCAGGCTTACCCCTTATCTCGCTATTCGTAGATCTCATATTGAGAGCTTTGGCGAATTCCTCCTGGGCCGAGCTTGAGGCTGGCTGTTTCTGCTTAGCGGCCCTGTCCGACTGTGTTTCGGAGGAAGAGTCATACGATGATGCTCTCGCTAAGGTGCTTGGCTCTTCGCTATTCGATTTGTTGCGTCAAGGGCATAACATTATACCAGTTCGAACCCGACAAACATGCCTTTATCTCATCGAGCGCTATTCCGAGTATTTCATGCGTCATGCCGAATACCTTCCAGCAGCTCTGAACCTTCTGTTCAGCGCAGTAGCCGATCGCCACCTGGCCCTCCCCTCCTCGAAATCGATCTTCAGCTTGTGCTCATCCTGTCGAAAATGGTTAACTTCTGAGATCGATGCTTTTCTTGAGCAGTACAACACCCTGCGTAATGACAAGGATTTAGACTCTTTGGCTGAAGAGAGGGTTGTTGGCGCCATTGCAGTCATCATACAATCACTTCCAAACGAGGAAAAGAAACTCAGCTCTATTCATAGGCTGCTAACAATGGTTGGCATGGACGTGACTGCGTGTTTGCAACTTAAGTCTATGGAACAAAACAGTTTAGTTGATCAAAACGACAAAGTGAGTTAGTTAGTCCTTTGCCTGTCGAACGAGGAGAGCCCACCGTATCGCTGACTCTTCTCTAAACTAGATGATATGCCGAGCCTTCGACGCTACCCAGCATCAGACCTCACCCGTTCTGGCACATGAAGCTGCTTTAAACTTGGCAATCAGAGCCCTTCGATGTCTCTGCAGCATAGCCAAAGGCCTTCAGGCCCCGGTGGATTTAGATTCCGATGAAGAGTCAACCCTGACGAGTACAGGCCAAAACCTCGAGCGAATTCATGCGGACATTTACGTGAGTATACGGCTTCTTTACCACTTCCCAACAGCCACGAATGTGGGCACTTCTAGACACGACGACACATTCCGTCGTAGCATCGCCCGAGAACATTGTCCTAGCACTCTGCATTACGATGTCAACATGCCTGCGGCGTTTACTTTCCAACTGAACCCGTTACAGATGGCTAATATCGTCGATCTAGGGGATACTCATGCAACTCAAGGATTTATTTTCGAGTAATGGAGAGGTCGTGGATATTATTTGCGCGATTCTGCGTGCTGGGTTCTCCGAAACTGAGCCCGGCCCGTTTGTCTTTCCACCCCAGATGGTGACCGAACTTATTGTCAGCAAATGGCACAGCCGTATCGCCATGGTTGTGCATACTGCTTCTGCCTTTACAAACTCCCTCAATTGGGGAACCAAGCAATACACCGCCTCGACTCTGGAGATATTACTTCCATGGGTGTTTGGCCTTCTGCATCAGCTACCCAGTAAGTCGCCTGAACCATGAAACGACAGATATCTTTTGGGGCTTACAAAGTCATAGACCCGGAGGCAGATTCAGAGCTATCGCAATATGGTATCGAATTTACGCAAAGAGTTTTAAAGAGACGACCAGAAGTTCTCATGTCTCAGACGTCGAATGTGCTCGAATTCATCTTCACATTTGCAATGAAACTGCTCGATGGAAATGAGCCGTTGCCGAAAACAGCCGCGGCAGAATTCTGGGTATGTCGGTCAGTCAGCACGATTGAACAAGAAGAAGCTAACGGTCTATATAGACCACCTTTATGGAAGTTAAGTCGGAGGCCCCAACTGTCCAAGCCACGTGGAACAGTGCAATGTCGCATTTTGGGCCTCTGCTATCCCAGTCGCTGATGCAAAATATCGGAGGAAAAGCCTCACGGAGTGACCTTGACAAGCTTAGCTATCCGCTGAGGAAGCTGATCGTTCAGCACGTCCATGCTTCAAAGTGGCTCGAGACGGCGCTGAATAAGCCGGAATTCCCCAGCGATAAAGTGTCCGCCCAGGATAAGTACCTGTTCGTCAAGAAACTCGTCAGTCTCCGGGGGAGTAGAAGTACAAACCAAGTTGTGCAGGAGTTCTGGTTAGCTTGTAGAGGCTCTAACTTCGCATATGCCTCTTAGAAAGAGCTTGACGATACCGTGGAGTAGCCTGGGCTTGGAGTCTCTAGAAAAGAATATGTTATCCAACCCCTATTTCGGATACGTCAGCCACCGGCACGCTATGAAGTTGTCTCAGCGCACGCTAGGCGCCGCTCCAGGGAGGAAAGAAGCTCGTCAACACAAAGATTAGTTGAATAAGCATATTGAAGGACGTCTTGAAGGCAACAGTTCTATCGCAGGAAGTCGGGGTGATATGCAAGAAATCGGCACGACTGAGTAAGGTAGATTAGTTGGATTTTTGTACACCACCTACCGCAGTCCTCCTGTTGTATTTATACCCCAGATTTTCCCCGGGCGAGCATACGAGAAGGAGAGGACAGGCGCAACCACCCAATCAGACATCAATTGAACCCGAAGATTTTGGTCAAATGCTCCCTCATTGAATTTGCCGGGATGGTTGTGTGAACCCGGGTAACAAACTCATTTTCATGGGACGACTTTCGACACACAGATGAAAACGAGGTCATTAACAGTCTGCCTTCCTTGGCAGATCTTGATTTGATTCTCGTGCCCATATGAATATTACGGATATCAATTATGCCCTTGTTTAGGAATGAAAACTGTAAGTCTGTAAGCTGAAAGCTTGTTCACTGGAGGGCGAAAATAGCTACGATTTGTATCATGGACCCGCGGTCTGCAATGTACTTCCATTTCCGACAATCTACGTCCCAGGGCACGCACGATGTAGAAGATGTTCACCGGGTTTTGTTTCACAGTAATGAACGTCCACACGTAGCAGGGCCCGCCCTTCCGAACCGCCGCTCCCGTTCCCGCAACGCCTTTCCAATCCGTGGGAACTCCTCCTCGATGACGTCGTTGAAGAGATCGAATTCGGAGCCGATATCGAAATCGTCCGGCGCCCTTTTCCGGTCTAGGGCCGGCGGCGCAGAGTAGAATTGGACGGGGATAGGGACGTCGGTGTCATCCCATTCCAAAGCATCGTCGTCCGTGCTGTGGGAGCCTTCCGGACGCGGCCCCGGCCCCGGCCCCGGACGTCCTCCGGAATCGTAGGTTCCGCGGTCGAGGTACTTTTGCCAGGCGTCTTTGATGAAGCCTAGGACACCTGACTGGTACTCCTTCATACGCTTGCCGGTAGTGTGTAGTCTGGTTGATGAGAACTTGTGGGCGTGCGTTGTCGAAAGGGGAGGAGGAGGAGGAGGAGGAGGAGGGAGCTCGTCTTGCCAGGAATGGACTTGGTACTCGTTATTGTCCCACGGTAGTAAATCGGAATCCCCGTCGATGGACGCAAGCAAAAGGGTATCAGCCAGCCCATCCCGTTCGTATACGTGATGATCCCAAGATAGTGGAACGTCCTGCACATCTGCCTTGCTCACCACCTGCAGTGCGGGCCGTTGTGTTTCTGCGGAGCCGGCGTACGGATGCAGATGCTTGTTCTGCTGCGCCGAGACGCAGCGGCAGACTTGCGCGATGTAGCATCTCCCCCGACCGCACACGGATGATGCAATCTGCAGCCCGCGACTTCGGTACGCCATATAGAGACCTTCGGGGAGCCCGAGCAAGCAGGGAGAGGCCGGCTTATTGTGGGGGCTAGCAATGAGCTTCCGTTGTTGTGGTTTTCCGTCGGCGGTGTAGGCTCCGGACGCAATGGTATTAGGCGGGCACCGCGCGGTCGCCCCTATTGAGGGCTTGTGAGGCATGGCCATGTGATGGTGGTTTCTTCCTCGATAGAGTCACCGTCGCTCGTCGTTGTTTAGGTCGTAGGTAAAGCAACACAGAATATTATGGTACAGGGAATGTCCGAGCTTGCGAGATAGCGATAAGTTTGTTGAAAAGAAGGGGGCTGAGCTGGCAGATAAGTTAGCTCGGGGCAAGTAGTGATCAGAAAACGGCGTCATTTCGATGCGTAGGCGGACAGTGATACGGACGATGAGCAGGTTAAGAAGAAAAGTTTTCAAGCGCTCACTTGTTTATTCGACAGGTTTCCTTCCGTGACACTCCATTGTCTCTGACGACGATAAGGAGAGGTTCGAGAGGGAGGAAAGTCATAGATTTAGCCTTAACGCTGGTGATACTTCGGTAACTCTGCGTCTTAGGCCTCTCCCGTCCGCAATGACAGTTGGCTTCTGTCTAATAGTGAAACTCAAGAGCTCTGTAAGGGTTCTAATAGAATAGAAGTTGAAGCTCCATTGGCAATGCTCCCAAGTCGAAACACGGGACATGTCCGTCTTGAGTAGAATCATGCTCTAGGTTGCGCTTCGCCAGACTTGCCGGGAGAAGCGCTGAATCAAGTGAAGTCAATCACATCAAATGATATCCCCCTCTTTTTTAAAAAAAAATAAAAATAGAAATAGAAATAAATAAAAAATAAACAAACTTGAGACTGTAGTTACTGGTCGTGACTGGTATGGTGTCTAACATCCTCAGTGCCCGGGACAAACTTCGCAGCTCTGGCCGACAATCACTAGAAATCCATGCTATTAGCCGACGTAGAAAAGCCATCCAAGCCATCCCCTAAGAAAAAAAGAATGAGCATGCCAAATCATGATACAGACGCTATTATATTCGAAACATCGAAAGAATACGTGATAACTGCACGCTACATCCTGAAGGGATCATCGCTTGGTTAGGTACGTCTTGAAGGCAACTTGTAGTGAGTTTATTAGTCGCTCTAACACTATTGCTGTCGGGTGGAAAGAACTTAATGTCATTTCGAACCAGCCACACGAAGCCTCTCTCCAGAGTAGTCCACGCGGTTATCTTTACACATGTCCCTGTGACATCTGGGCTGTCTCAGCTGTTATTCCCAAAGGGGTTTGTCGTGGGCAAGCATGAAGTCTTCATTTGGCCGATTCTGTGCGTGTCGCCGTTGCCAACTCAACCCGCATTGCATCCATGGAGCATATTCACCAGAGCGGTTCCAAGTCATTATCGAGCCTCCAGAAGTAGAGTGGCTTTCATCGTATAATTCGTGTTGCATTCCCTAGCATGAAATCGCTAGCTCGAACCGTCCGTAGACCGCAGAGTATGAATCCTTCCCATACATGCAAAGTGCCGAAAACGAGAAACCGAACTCCAGAGTCACCATATCAACCACCCCGTTTTTAGACCTCAGTAGTAACCTTTGCCTTGGCGTTGGTGACTTTGACGCCGAGCTGCTTGGCCCGGGCAATGATATCGACCCGCTTTCTTGAGGATACGTTGTGGGCGATTCTGCTGTTGTGTTAGTTCTCCAGCCAGTCCTTTTTCTCTCGCATCGGTTGGTCACGTACTCAGCGGCGTAGGTGTCCTTGTGCATCAGAAGCAGCTCAATGTCCTTGGTGTTGCTAACAAGGAAAGCCTGACCAGATTAGCTTGGTTGAGGATACGATACCCGGGAAAATATAGTTGTACCTTCAAGCCGTTAGGGGCCATGTGGCGGGTCTTCTTGTTGCTACCGTAACCGATCTTCATTGTTGTTTTGTTAGTCGAGACACTTTCCTAGTGCGAGGCGGCCGAGATAATAATCCACGGGATAGATCGAATTACGCACCGTAGGCATAGCCGCACGTCCCCGCTGTGTTGGTTGTCAGCACCAGGTCAAGTTATCAAAATAAATTTCCCCTTTTGACAACTTACGAATCGTCGGCGGACAGCATTGTCGATACCCTTAGGCTTTCTCCATTTCGACTAGAATCATGTGTATTAGTTCGTGTTTAGATGCGCGTCGCTCGGGCCACTAACAGAAAGGCGCTCTATTCGTTCAAGATGTATTAGTCTTTTGCACCGAGTGAGCTTGAAGTGGGATAAACGTACTGAACCGGTCAGACTGGTGACGGTTAAACTTCGTCGTCTTCCTGCACAAATGGTCAATAACCATTCAACAGTATTTCCCCTCGCCTGCGTAGTCATAGGCCGGAAAATAACGCCAGGCAAAAAAAAATCGTCGTGTAGGGGGGTTCATCATCGTGGTGTTTTCAATTGTCGCATCCCCAATTCCTCAGGTCCTCCTCGACTCCACATTAAGTCCCTCGTCAGATCGGCGGGATATCCGGGATATGGTAAGAGAAAGGGTGTTTGGGAATCGCGATGCGTTGGGATAGAAGAATTTCGCACGTACTTCTTGACGATGGGAATGTGTTTGGCAACCATCTGCAGCAATCTGTTAGAAAAGCTTGTAGCGGACCAAAATTCCCTGTTCAAATTGGTGGTGGGCAGATTGGCAGTCGCCACGGTGGAATGGCAGCATGGGAACGTCTTACCTTGACAGCGGTTTCTCGTCGGTCGTGATGGGGTTTCTTGGTGTCAAGGAGTCTGTCTGGTCACGTAGTTTGAGAAAAAGTTCGTGGGTGTTGGCGGTTGTGGGCGTCTTAGGTAAGTGGGGAAATTTAGCGAATACATGAGGTTTGTGTAGGTGGCTCGTGCAGTGCACTAGCCACAGTGTAGTTTAGTGCCCGTTCCCGCCCTGCAGTTGATAACCGGTTAGTCGCAAACGACTGCTTATGCGATAAACCATTATTAAAGTATAGGGGTCTAGTGCTCGACCGGGGTAGCATGTCACCAAGGTGCCCGCCTACGATAATGAAATCGCTCCTACGAAAGAAGTACGGGAGGCTTAACCTACGCTTCTCGGCTCAATTGAAGGGAAGTAAGTGGCCAGACCAGGCATTTGTATTCTTCTTACATCTAATGTACGAATTATATACCGTGTAGGAGACACAGCAAGTTGGGTACTAGCGAGCCTCACAAAGCGCCTCATTCGGAGACGGCCAGAAAGGCACTTTAGACATCGCTAAGGAGTACACCATACCTACTTGCCATTCGGGTCCTGCCTTGTGGAGGCACTCTGTCTGTTCTATTCTGTTTCTCAGGAAAGATGTCCAGAAGGGCTTGACCGCCGTTTATGGCTCCATCCTAATCGATATCCTTGCAGCTCTTCTTTGGCAGGATGGTCACGAAGGCCATCAAATGCTATACTCGATATCGAAACGCCATTTGCTTTTTCAAGAACATCCACTGTCCCGTTGGCCCCTGAAATACAGTCTGCGTATCGAAGATATGGCCTCGCTGACAATGCAATACATGTCTCATGAATCGTTACTGTTGTGCGCATTGGGCTTGCGTACCACCTTCGTCGTCGTCATCATCATCGTCGTCGTCTTCCCAGCTACCTCCGAACCGGGGATCACCGGAGTTAGCTCCCATCTGCGGCATGTTAGTCTCAGGTACACGGATGCAAGTCTGGTTTGCGGATTTTAGCACACCTCTTCGATGTCAGCGTCATCGTCGTATTCCACCTCGTCGACTTCAATGCTTTCGATCTCCGGCGCGGGACCGGGCAGAAGTTTTGCGAGCGACTCATAAGCCGCATCATCCTTAAGCCAATCACCTTCGGGGAATTTGACCTTAACCATCAGATATAAGTCACCTTTTGCATCACCGCGTTTCAGTGGCATGCCCTCCCCCGGTACCTTGAGCACTTGACCCGGCTGCAAGACTTTGCCTCTAGGATGGGACAGCTGAATGCCTCGACCGTCCAGGTGGGTTAGAATAACGCGCGAGAAGCCGCAGAGAGCCTCAGCAAGGGTGATTTCGAGGTCTGCTGAGAGATCACTGCCGACTCGATTGAAGATCTCATGCGGCTCCTCGTCGACGATGAAGACAAGGTTGCCCGGTGTCTGTCCGGGACGCTGGTCCGCCTCGCCTTCTAGTACGATGCGCTCACCCTGGTATGCGCCGCGAGGAATGTAAATCTCCAATGGTTTCGTTTCCTGAACGGTTCCGTTGCCCTTGCACTTCTTGCAACGGTCCTTCTCTTTAAAATATTTCCCGGTTCCTTGGCATCGATCGCATGGAACACTGTCTCGTGCCACTAGGCCTGGGCCCATCTGACGGAGTATGTCGACAGCGCCGTGGCCCTTGCAGCGATCGCATTGTTGCGATTTCGCCTTTTCTTTGCCGCCGGAGCCTTTGCAGTTGCCGCATACTACCGATTTGTTTGCGGAGAATCTTACGGTCTTACCCTTGTATAGGTCTTCCAAACTGACGGCGTATTTCATTTCGTGATCAGGACCCCGACCCATACGACCCATGCCGCCCATGCCGCCCATGCCGCCCATGCCGCCCATACCACCCATACCGCCCATACCGCCCATGCCGCCCATGCCGCCCATACCCATGCCGAACATCTGTTCCAGGATATCGTTCAGGTCAACACCCTCGCCCGCGGCGCCACCTCGACTTGGGTCGAAACCGGCCATTCCATGCGTATCGTAGATGGCGCGCTTATCATCGTCTCGAAGGATTTCGTAAGCCTGAGTTACGCGTTTAAACATGTGTTCTGCTTCTTCTCGTTGTTCTACTGGAACCTTGTCCGGATGGTGCTTCAGAGCAAGCTATGGTGAGAAGTCAGCACGACGAACGGGAAGCCTGTCGCAAGTGCAGGGGAACAGACCTTGCGGTAAGCCTTCTTGATGTCATTGGTATTGGCGGACTTGTCGACGCCCAGGAGAGCTGTATTATCATAAGTTAGTGCTCGGTGTCAATGAGACCGCGTGGGTGCTTGTGCGCGAACTTGAGGCGACAGTGATTCTTACCGTACAAATCGGCGCCATCTTGACCAGCACCGGGCTCTGCCATGATAGCAGATCGAGACTACCGTGATTGACACGGTCAAGCACGAGAAGTCGAGTCTCCCAGAAAAATATTACGAATAGCAGCGAAGGTGAAGATTTGTGAGTCCTGTCACTAGTCACCTTCTAATATTATCTGGCGAGGAGGTAGTGAGTAGGTGTAGGTAGAAAAAGATGGTGGGGCGATATACGTTCCCCGGAGGCGCTACCTGACTGTACCCAAATCACACCCGATACTTGGTCTTGTGCAGTTTGTAGGTACCCGTGACATAGGTCGGTGCGTAGGCAGGGTCAGGACACCGTTTATGGGCGCGAATGGGAGCGATTGTGTGATAAATGTGTTGTAAGAAAACCGCAAAAGTCTACACGATAAGTAAGGTAAGTAGGTAGTGTAGGTAGGCAAACAAGAGATCGGGATCAAAAGCCCGGGCCAACAAAGATAAGGAAAAGGAAAAGTTCTGCGACGCACCGGTTACTGTTACAGTGCCTGTCGGGCAGAAATAGTTTTTTTTTTTTTTTTTTTTTTTTTTTTTTTCCACCCGAGACCGCCGCCAGCAGCACTAAAACGTCACTGAAACACCTACTAAGGTAAATCAATTCCCCAACGTTGTTTCTTCAGCCGACACTAGATAGATACTTACCTACATCAGGTAACTAGTGTACATGTGTCCCTGTGTAAGGTACTTATGTTAGGCAAAGTTGTTACGTCAGTCAGCTGCCAAAATACCCTACCTAGACATGCCATGCCCGGTTAATGGCAGCTACGGTACAGTCTGTAGCAGGTGACAGAAAATTGGACAGAGTTGACTTTCTCGGTCTCTTTACCTGTACCTTAGTCTAGGTACCTATCTAGATACTTAGGGACCTAACTACAAAACAACAGGGCCCAGCCGGTTTGTGAATGGCGCTCTTGAATTGCAGATTAAAGCCCTACGGAGGTCGTCATGTGATATACTATGTAGTATACCTAGGTATGTATGGTATATCCTTCTTTGAGCAGGTGATGCTTTAATAAAGTATTATATGAAGCACTTTGACGTATCTCTAGTACTACCATCGTGCTGTCTTCTGCTGTCTGTCTGTCCAATGGATCTTTTGTCACCTGCCTTCGTACCCGCAAAGTACCGACTGAGTGGGTGACAAGGGTCTAAGTACCTATGTGCCACGAATTATCTCTCGCGTCGAGACAGCTTAGTAATAGTTAGTTAGTCCACCTGTAACTACCTATCTAGGTACGCACTACACGCTTGAAGTTGGCCCTCTACTTATGATACACTTTGGCTAAAAATCTACAGATAACTATGAATAGGTACCAACGTTAGATATGTTATTTTTTTTCTTTTTCGTAAAATAGATATGGATGGTGTATCAACGAGTTCGGAGAGCGGAGGAGCGGGCTGGGAACGGCACCTACCTAAGTACAGAGGGTACTTACCTCGTAGGTAGTTTCACCTAGTGCGGAAGTACCGGTGGTACAGATAGGTACCCAGGTGCCTCCGGTAAATGATGCTACAGTGGGTCTCAAGTTAGCGGTGTTTCCCTTCAGAATCGCACGTCCGCATTTCGGCCGACTTTGAAAAATGAAGTTATAGGTACCTACATACTTGCAGACCTTACCTATCGATCTACCTATCTCAGGCAATCCCGTCCCGCTGGTCCCTTTCCTATCGATATGCAATTATTAGCGATACATCCCCTTCATATTTCAACGTTAAAAAGGAAGCCATAATGAACACGAGCAGTGACCCTATATCAGTAGGCAAAAGTTATGAGCAGTTTGTATGCTGTCCGGGGCGTCTTTCGCCAGCACCAGCTGCCTCAGTCGTCTTGGCCTCGTATCTTCTGTCGAAGTAATTTCTTCGGCCGCCCGGCACGTAGTGGACCGACGTCTCTCCTGCCATCCACCCCGGCCAGAACCCGATTTGCACCCTCGCCGACCGGGTATGTGCACATAGGCTCGTTACGAACAGCCCTCTTCAACTATTTGCTTGCTAAAGCAACCGGCGGTCAATTCCTACTCAGGGTAGAGGACACCGATCAGGTAAGATGAGAAAATATCACACTATACCCTACAAGTCTGTAAATCGTTCTAATTCCTTCATAGAAGCGACTTGTGCCAGATGCTGAGGAAAAGTTGTATGAAGATTTGAAATGGGCTGGCCTCAGCTGGGACGAAGGTACGGCGAAAAAAAAATACATATGTCAATGCGATCAACTCATCCTAACGGAATGTAGGTCCCGATGTTGGAGGACCCTATGGCCCGTATAAGCAGGTAACATTGAATGCTTTCCCCTTTAGCCCACTGAACTGTTGCATCAGACTGACAAAACTTTTTGTAGTCGGAGAGATTAAAGATTTACAAAGAGCATGCCAATAAATTATTAGAAGACGGCCGAGCATATCGGTGTTTTTGCAGCCCGGAGGAGCTCGACACGATGAAGAAGCTGGCCTTGGATGAGTCGCGGGATCCGGTCTACAACAAGACCTGCTCCCATATCTCAGCCGAAGAATCCGCCCAACGCGCAGCAGACGGAGAGAAGCACTGCATTCGCTATAAGTCCGATAGCATAGCTCCCCCAGTGCAGGACCTCGTATACGGTACATACAAAAGCCCGGTTCCGCTGGACGACTTCATCTTAATAAAGAGAGATGAGTTTCCAACATACCACTTCGCCAATGTCGTCGACGACCACATGATGGACATCACACACGTGATTCGCGGAGTTGTAAGTCTGAACGGCCCTAAACAACCGGTTGGACTTCTATATTCACATCAAACCACAGGAATGGCTTGTATCAACACCACGGCATGTCGCTCTATACAATGCCTTTGGGTGGCAAACACCCCAATTCGCTCACGTTGGCCTCCTGGTCGACCAGAATAAGCAAAAGCTAAGTAAACGTTTCGGAGGCTTCGATCTGTCGTCCTGGAAGGCACGGGGTACCCTGCCGATGGCCCTCCTGAACTATGTGCTATTACTAGGTTGGTATCCAATCCGGGAGGGCAAAGAGCAGTCGGAGATCATGGACATGAACGACATGATTCAAAAGGTAGGCTACATACCCCACCATGTATTTTGTTACTACCTAGCCATCATGATTTTGCTGACGGGTATTATTAACTAGTTCCACCTCCGGTTCACAAAGGGCGACGTTATAGTGAACAACAAAAATGAGTTCTTTCAAAAGGCACACATGCGCAAGTCCATGAGTCAAGACGACGGCAAGGAGGATGCCATTTCTTCACTCTTGCCCAGCCTGTCAAATTGCATCAAACAATGTGAAGAGGTTAGAAGCTCCCAGGAGGACCAAGGGGCACCACACAAAGATCTTGGCACGCGAGTCGGACCACTGCTTCGCACCGCACAGTCTGGTGAACCATCGAGTGAAGCGCCAAGCCACCTGAAGACGCTCTTCGATTTGGACGGTAATTCCTTCGAAAGCCCCCTGATCTACCTGAGGAGAAACGTGTACCTCATATGGCAGATCCCCGAGCAGGAGCATAGGGACCGCCTCCAAGACCAGCAGAACATTTTTGGCAAGATAATCGTTCGAGAGAAAAATGGAGAAGAAACCCAGCAACATACTACGCAAAAAGTCTCTGAACTCACCGCCACACTCCGGGCATCCCTCCAGGGCATCCCGGAAGAGGATTGGATGGAGCAGACTATCAAAAAGACCATCTCGCCGTTCATCAAGTCGATATGCTGTGCCTCTGACGAGAAGCCACTCCAGCCATGGGGCTGGAAGTTCTTACGGTGGGTGGTCAATGCGTCCGCTGCCGGCCCGGGCCTGATACCAAGCATGGTGTTCCTGGGGAAAGAGAAAACGCTGGCGCGTGTGAGTCAAGCCTATCAAATCGCGGAAGGTATGGGGGCGTGAAGGCAAACCCAAAGACCGCATGCATTCAAGAATGTCTGAACGTGCTGCCTTAGGTAATCTGCTATACTGGATATGACAGGAGACTTGATGAATACCCCATTGTTCAATGTGCATTAGTAAAATCCATGTATCAACTCTCTAGACCATAAAGAACTCCTGTACCATTTATTAACAGCTCCTTTGATCAATCAGTTGATCACTACTGTCCATTAACGCCGTCCAATGCTTCGTATCACATGAATGTGGTCTGATTCCCAGGACCAAGCCGTCACTTTTCTTCCTCATCTACTCATGTCCATCAGTCTATGAAGTTTGCTCTATTCCACCATGGCAGAGCCAAGATTGTTAAAAATCCTGTTCTTGACTTCCTCGGCCATCATACCCTGCTTCTCTTTCATTGTGACAGAGTGACTGATCTGTGCGACTTTCTCTAATTCGGGATCGGAACCCTTGGCCGTTTGGACGGGACCGGCGCGGCCAGTTCGCTGGATTGAAAGAGTGGCCTCTCTGATCTTCGAGCTTAGCTCTAGCATCTGCTTATTGCCATACTCGCGGTTGGTAAGCAACGGACTCTGGGATAACGTCTGGACCCAGTATTTGTTCCACAGTAGCTCGAGGAGGTGTGTGTCAAGCGTCGACTTAAAATGCGAGACCTCGAGAGAGTAATATTTGTCTGCATGAGCACCAAAATCCTGTGCCTTGGCTAGCGGAACGGTGGTGCTTTTTCCACCGTTACCAATCTCTTTCGATTGCGATGATTGAGAGGCATCGTAGCCCTCGGGGAAGGTCCGGAAAGCGCCGATCTCGACGCGGCCAGCGCTGATCGTGCGATCGGGGTCGATGACGACGGCTACAAAAGGATCATTGAACTGCTGATGGGTATTTTCCGTACCAACATCAATACCACTTAGCCAACATCCGTACCCTGGGTGGCTATGGTACCATCCAACGGGGTTTTCATCGCGGCTGCCCTGGTCGCGTGCTAGCTGTAGGTACTGGACCATGTACTCGTCGGCATCGGCGTGAGCATTCACTCGCGTCTCTGTGCCCTCAACAGGAAGCCCGAATGCATCGGTGATCACGATGGTATCGCCATCCGTGTAGCCCTGCATCAGACCCATCACCTCGATGGAGCCGCCCGACCGCGCGTGCATTACCATCTTGATCAAAGCAACGGCGCTGACGCGGACGTGCTTGAAGTAATGCGGGTCCGTTCTCCATGGTCGCGCATCGTTGATTTCGTTCTGCCGTTTCGGAGAGTAGTTGTAGAGCGCATCGCGGGTTGGGTCGACTAGCTTGACATTATTGTCGAGCTCTGCGGAAGCACAGATTCAGTGTTAGTCCGAGCTTCCAGACGAGGAACCGGAGTAGAGAGTAAGGCATTATGATGCAGGTTATTTGATGCTTACCCCATGCTTTCTGTGCTGACTCCATCTTGTCTGGCGAAGAGACCGAAACCTAGAGCTCAGGTTTGGTTTGTGGATGTGGAAGGGGTGAAGTGAAGTCAAGTGAAGATGTCGTCAGTGATGTGGGGTGAAGGTGGGAGGTGTGCGATGTAACTTTGTACAGACTGTACTGATCCCGACGACGCCAGACGTACTGTAGGTAGTTATCTAGGTAGGTACAGTGCGGTGGATGTCAGTTCGGTACCTACTTAAGTTGACGAGAGGGCATCGCACTAAGCCTACCTAATGGGCATAGCGACCCTGGAGACGCATATCTTCACTTGCACGGGTATATACATAAATAGTTAGTACCTACCTAGGTAGGTAGGTAGTTACTAATATTTAGGTAATCAGAGACGAGACCGTTTAATCTGTAACGATGCCCGGAATTAAATAATCTCGCCCCACTAAAAGCTGAGGTCAATGCCTGAGTTAACTAACTAACCTATCGATAACGATTACCAAATTTCGGGTCGGGGCTTGTACCTACCCATCACTTGATGGGCGTCCCTGATTGACCCGGCATCAGTCTGGGAGTTGCGACTCGACATAGTGATCATCGCCATGTCCAGGATAAACGTCACAAGGCCGTTAGGGCAAGCCTTGTCACGGCCATTGGTATGTCTATCAATATATTGCTTGCTATATATTGTTCCAACGTCTTAGCTTACATCTCCCAGGCCGGAACAAGACGACATATCATCCCCGGCGTTGTGAATGCGCGCTTACAAACTTCACGAACCCCACAAACTTCACAGTAGGTCGGCTCCGTCGCTTCCCTCGTACGACTGCATCATTGTGTCGTGATCGAATGCTGACTTTGTGCTCGACTAGAGCTGAACTATCCGAAATCGAACAGTCTCTGGCAGTGTAGGTTAGCCTAGATCGAGTGTGGACGAGGTCAATGATACTTATCAGCAAGTCGCTAGAGATGAGCGCGATTATATACCCGGGGAGAACGATGTCCGACTTCCTCGCGCCGTCCAGGCTCTCTATCTTCAGCCGCTACGGCGGGAAGTTGAATACGGTGTCCCATCGTGCGACCTCCAGCTTCGTTCATTCAGCATCCCCAACCTCGAATTCTTCTGCGACTTCGCGCTGCGTGCAGCATACTACCTCAACCTTCCCGCATTCGGACCAATACCCTTACCCAAGATCACAGAGCGATGGACGGTGCCGAGATCGAACTTTATCTTCAAGAAATCACAGGAGAACTTTGAGCGTATCACAAGGAGAAGATTGATCCAGATCAGGGATGGGCACCCAGAGACGGTGCAGATCTGGCTAGCATTTCTGCAGAAGCACGCCTACTACGGTATCGGTATGAAGGCCAACATGTGGGAATACTCTGCGCTAGGTCAGTAATATCGCAAAGGCCGTTGTTGTTTTGGCGGAGGGGTAAGACAGGTCCACTAACAGCGCATAGACACCGGCGCGCAGCTGGATTCGGAACTTCCGTCAATGCAGAAGGCAATCGATGAGAAGATGGAACTCCTGGGGCAAAGCAAGGTTCTGGGGACGGTTCAAAAGGTCAAAGAGTTGCTCGAAAGCGAAAGGTTCAAGCATATGCCATAGTAAGCTGGCAGAGTTGTTATGCGTGTAAATCAAATGAAGTCTGGCTGTACGGATTCGTATCTACGACAGTTAGATTGTGTATTCCAATCAGGTGCTGTGCTATGTATAGTGAATCGGTGAAGTTACTGTCATGACTCCAGTATTTCGAACTTCGAAATGCCTACCTACCGCCTACTGATGATGGAATTTGAGATTGCACGTATCGTACTGTAAAGCACCGTATTCAGATACCCAGGAGAAATGACAGGTAGGTAGGTAGGTAGGTATTCTAAGGATCCCGTATTCTACACGTTAGAAAGGCAACGGCAACGGCAACGGCAACGGGTCGCGGGCCGTAGCATATTTGGTAATCAGTTTAGAACTGTTGAAGAGTAGGTACCTTAAAGAGGCATGCCGTTAAAACAGCAGTGGCCCTAGCTCCATTTCCATCAGTACATCTTAGATTCTCAGGTACGGACTACCGCTATCTAGATCAAAATCCCAACCTTTTCAACCTTGCAACATCGTCGCGAAATCACTCCCTACTACAACACCCTTACTTACCAAGGCTTATGAAAATCAAATTAAGAATACGGGTAAGTCCAATCCCCAGGCCACATGGTAGTTTTCATGTTAACAGAAACCCA
This sequence comes from Xylariaceae sp. X187, assembly GCA_028637585.1. Taxonomy (NCBI): domain Eukaryota; kingdom Fungi; phylum Ascomycota; class Sordariomycetes; order Xylariales; family Xylariaceae; species Xylariaceae sp. X187. The sequence continues at coordinate 349,020 of JAJIZN010000021.1, read as the reverse complement.
GCTTCCCCACGGTCTGTAGTAGACCAGATCGAGGAACGTACGAACTGACTTGAAAACATCTACATGGCCATAGAAAAGGCAAAATGTTGTTAATGGCTGGCGCCTGCTGTAGACGGCGCCTAGGCTCGGCTGCGCGACAAGCCTTGACATCGGCGGTGCCCAGAAATCGGCGAGACTTTTCAAGCGAAAGTAAACAGAGTGCCAGTGAAGATGGCAACCCTGCTGTCATATTCTCAGGCATTCAACCCACTGGCATCCCGCACCTGGGCAACTATCTCGGGGCCATGCGACAATGGAAGCGTCTGCAGGATAAAGCCGGCGACAAGGACAAGTTGATTTTCTGTATCGTCGATCTTCATGCCATCACGATGCCCCAGGACGCCGCTGGTCTCAGGAACCGCAGGAGAGAACTGCTGGCTGCATTGATGGCTATTGGGTTGAATCCCAAGAAGTCGACCCTCTTCTACCAGTCATCGGTGTGTCATCGCTGTACCAGTCCATGATCATGGTGGATATGTCTCATCATAGCGGCCTAACAGACTTGATCTCACCATCTAGGTCTATCAACATTCCGAGCTCATGTGGATATTAAGCTGCACGGCATCGATGGGATATCTGACCCGGATGACCCAGTACAAGGTAGGTAGGTCATGGCGCAATCGCGTCTCTCGCTTCTACGCATCCCGTATCATACTAATATGGTGACTACCTTAGACTAAACTCCTGGCCGATAACCAAGGGGGCGACCTCGATAAGGCGATAGCCTCGCGGTTAAAACTTGGGCTGTTCTCGTACCCGGTACTCCAGGCCGCCGATATCCTCGTCCACCGCGCCACACACGTGCCCGTGGGCGATGACCAGAGACAGCATCTGGAGTTCGCCAGGGAGTGCGTGACCAATTTCAACCACGCTTGTGGACGAAAAGTACTCGTCTCACCTGCCACCATAACAGGTACGTTTTCCCGTTCAGCTCAGCTCTCTATAGTGCTTCATCTAGGTCTACGGATCCGTACACGAGTGCTCATCCTACCTTCACACAACTCTTTAGCACCATCATCTCGCATCATGTCACTCCAGCACCCCTACAGGAAGATGTCAAAGTCGTCGTCGAATGCACGGTCCCGAATCCTCATCACGGCAGAGCCTCAAGAGATTCAGAAGCGGTTCGCGAGCGCCGTGACGGATCAAATCAACAAGGTGACGTACGAACCGCTGGACCGACCCGGGGTAGCGAATCTGTTAGAGATCGCCGCTCAGTTTGGGCCCGAGGGAACGACGCCCGAACAAGTGGCGGCGGATCTCGACGGCCTTCCGCTGAGTGAACTCAAGGATCTCTGCACCCGTAGTGTGACGGCTGAATTGAGCGGTGTCCATGAACGCTATCTCGATCTACTAAGTCGCCGGGGCGGCAAGTACTTGGACGACATCGAAGCCGAGGGTGCCGAGGTCGCGCGAAATAATGCCGAGGAGACCATGAGGCTTGTACGAAGCACAATTGGGTTGGGGCCGTTGATATGAGAACTGACATGTCTCATGTCTCACTTCCACAAGATACCGCGCGTATATGTGTATATCAAACCATCACCATCACCATCACCATCACCCATTATATTATGTAGACTATTTCTGTGTACATACATGAGCGTTCTTGTATTCTGCAAACCCTGCCAGTGTCTCCTGGCCCATGAATTTTGTCATTGCCCCGCAAAATGTGAATACTGAAAACCGTTGAATCTCGTTGACCCTCAAGTTCGGCATCGTCTAAATAGGACTGACTATATTACCTACAGCTACAGTGCGCGACAATGATATGACCTTGTACGGACTGTATGGCCTCGGGAAGATGTTGCCGACGTTATAAGGCGTTTAGCGACCGCGTCGCCTGTCCTGATAGCCTAGATTCCAATAGATCTGGCATCCTCCAAAACGATAAATACAGTTCCAGGGGTAGTCTTGCACACTGTACTATCAATAGGTCGTGGTACAGATTACGGTTTCTAAAGTCAAGTTATTCTCATACTGAACTTTTATGTATCTATTTAAGTTAGTTATTTTTATACCTAATGAACTTTTATGTATCCCGTCTATCTAAGTTAGACCTATCTACTACGCGTTGCACCAGAACAAAACCCGACTTTGTAACTTATCTTACACAACAAATGTCCTAACCTAGACTACACCTCACATCATCCTTATTGTCCGATTACAACGCGTCAAAAGCGTTCAGTTGTACGCAATCCCGTCCCGTCTAATTAGAGCGCCTTATCAGAACCGCGAGATATCCCGTCCGAAAAGCCATGACATGAACCAATACACGGGCACTAGAATCTTATTCCGTATAGTCATACTCTTGGTGAGGTACGCAGTTCGCCAGAGGAACCACGCCGCCCGGCCTGTGAGCTCGTCCGCGCCGCTCTGGTGTATCGCGCGCCAGCCACCCAGGTATGTCATGACGCCCCAGTTGCGGAACTGGAATGGCTTCGCGTCCAAGTCCCGCTTGTTCAGTCGCTTGGCGAGGTAGGTTGCCTGCTGACTGGCTACTTGGGCCGTGGCAGGATACCGTTGTCCGGCGACCACCGCGCAGTCGCCGATTGAATACACGTTAGGCAGGGTGGTGACATGATCTTGCTGATTCGCGGCTTTCTCTGGCCATGAAGACGGTTGCGAAACGACCCTGACGCGTAAATGCGCATCAGTCACGAGCCCGCCCGTCTTCGCATCCTTCTCCAACCGCATGTTCTTTCCAGGCATTACCACCTCCCCCTTAGGCGAGGGCGAGAGATCCCCTATGGTTCCCGACTCGAGTTTCTGAATCAGCGGATTTTGCATAAGCCCGGTGCTCCAGACCACGATGCCAGCGCCGACTTCTTCGTCGCCGTATTCCTGGAATTTCAGTTTCAGACACCCAGCACAATCATCGTCTGGCCGGATGCGCGTGAGGTGGTGCTCGGTCTTCACAGCGATGCGCTCTCGCCTAAACGTCTCCATGGCGTACTGCGCCAACTTCTGGTCGAACATCGGCAGCACCTTCGGCGCCACGTCGTACACTGTGATGTTGACGAACTTGACGAGAGTTGGGTACGTCTTGTGCAGATCGTCACGCACGAGATCGTGCAGCTCGGCGGCGAACTCGATGCCCGTGGGCCCGCCGCCGACGATGGCAAAGTGCAGCAACTTCTTCCTCTGCTCGTCTGTCGTGACGGGTAGCGATGCCTTCTCGAAGCACTGCAGGATTTTCATCCGAATATGCCGGGCTTCCGCGACGTTGCGGAGGAAATTTGCGTATTCTTTCACGCCCTCGATACCAAAAGTCTGGGCGTACGCGCCGACGGCGATGACGATTTTGTCGTACGGTACATCGAACATGGAACCCTTTTCCACCTCGTCCGTTCCCCGGCACGGTAGCAACTGTGGTTGTGTCCTGGAGGCTAGGTCTTCGGAGGTGTTGGCTTCGACTCGGACGACTTTACGCGCGAAGTCGACGTTGTCGGCCCAGCCTTGGTAGTATTGATCGAGGTTGAGCCTCCTGACGGACTCCAGAACGGCGCGAAACTCGAGAGTGCCCACGGCAGTGCCTGCGAGTAAGGGTGTGAAGACGAAGTACGAGCGCGGAGATACCATGATGCGCTCGTACTTCCGCGGGTCCAGCGTGCGAGCAAAGGCATACCCGGCCCAACCCGAGCCCAAGATCACGACCCGTTCCCTCTTATCTAGCGAAGCTCGTCAGCAGCTATGTTTGAAGTAAGGTGTTTCCACTTCGGAGAGTTGTGTGTGTGTGTGTGTGTGTAAGTGCTTACCGGACGCCTGGCTTTTTACCGGAGCAGCATTGGTTACGGTGCTGGCCTTTCGCAGTCCCCCGGCCGCGCACCCAGGTTCACCGGTAGTCAACCTCGTAAGCGCCCACCGAGAAGCTGTCGTGGCGAGAATCCTCGTATGAGTAGAACATGTCGTCTTCAAGATACTCCGCAGAGGAGCGATATGTGGCATGGCCCTGCAGAGAAGAAAGAAAGAGGGTTTTCGCACCGAGATCTAGATTGTATTGACCAGATAAGGTTTCGGTCGATAGTGTTAAGTAATAGTAAGTAAGGGTAAGTAGGAGATTTCAGTGAGTGATGTGGTTTTGTGGTTTTGTGGTTCTGTGGTTCTGTGGTTCTGTGGTTATGTGCAGGGTGACGTCTGATATTTATACAAGGTCAAGCCCGGCTCGATCGGCCCAAGGGTTAACCTAGGTTAGGGAGTGTTACGGGCTCGCAACCGACATCTGCTTGTTTTTCTATTTTTTTATTTTTTTATTTTTTTTTAAGTTTTTTTTATTTTTTTTTATTTTTTTTATTCTCACAGTCAAACTCGATCTACAAGGTAAGTACCTAACCCTTTGGTGGTGGTGTCTTTATGACTGATGTCGTGGCAAAGTCGAACCGACCGTACGAATAAAACGGGCGGGACCTGTAAGATCTTCAACAGCGCCGGAACGGTCCGAAGAAGAACGCGCGAATAGGCATCAAATATCTTCACCGACTTCAAACGTCTGAGAGAGAAGAGAGCTGAGTCACATCTCTGCACGATCCCGACATCTCCATCGTCATTCTCCACCGTCATTCTCCAGCCATCTATGTATATATCCCCTTGCACCCACGCCTACACACGCTCGCTTAACATGCCTTTAGTTATTCTTATTCGAACGTGCCCGGCGTACCTACTTAGGTATACATGCATGTGCACGAGGATGACCTCGGTCAGATATGGTCGAGAACTCTGGACTGAGCTGAGCGGTTTTGGATCGAAGCGCAGGGAGGCCACGCCGTTGTTCGACTTTATAGGTACGGTGTAATGCTGATTGCGACGTGGGCACGGATTGGCACGGATTGGCACGGATTGGCACCGGCAAGAAAGAATGCAAGCCGAGTTGCGAAACTCCATCCCATGATTTGGCGACGTCGGCATCATCATCGCATAGCCCGTGCGAGACAAGTCATTCGGAGTCGAACAGATAGATAACTGTGTGTGTTCAACAACGGAACGCGTGAGAGGCGCCGATGAGCCCTTTTTATCAGCCAAATTGTTCGCGCGAGATGTTACCTACTACCTACTATCTACGGCATAGTAACCTATCTAACCTTAGCAGTATGGAGCTCACGCTAGACTGACTCGGTGAGGCTGTCTCGGAGTCTCGGGGAGTTGGGGTCTCTGATTCTCGTGTCGGAATACTACGGAGGAGAGACGGAGAGGGACGGAGAGATGAGAGATTGGGAGAGTGTTATTACCTATCTACCTAGATAGGTATCTGAATGAACTCTCCACTCTCCCTGGACGAGGACTTCAAGTATCTACCTATTGGGTATATAGGTATTGGTCGAAAACGAGTGTCGGGTCAGCACGGAATGCCCGATACAGCTAACAGCTGAGTCCAGTATCTAGATACCTATCTCCAAATTCCAGGTTGCTTGATTGTTGGCGATTGCCAATGAACAGAATGTGACAAAGCCCCAGAACTAGGCTTCAAATGAACGAGTCAATCTCGAAATAACTATCTATCTAACATAGATGTTTACTCAGGTATGATCCATTTGGAGCGGTTTATCTGATTCCCATCTCACCCAATTGTCAACGGTTGAGGTTGAGGTCAGATGCTTTCATCTTTGTGATTTCTTCCTTTCGTTTTCTTTGTTCTTTTTTATTATTATTTTTTTTCTTTTTTTTTCTGGAGCCCGCGGCTGGAGGAGTATAAATGTCATCTTTGGTACAAGATGCCGTGAAATGGACACCCTTTCATTGAGGGCTTCATTCGCCAACACACACCGACAAGTCGACAAGTCCGAGATATCGTCATCACAAAAACATGTCTTCCGGTCTAACCTCCTACGTCAGCCATTGCTATTGTTTACGTATATGTAAACCTACCTACGTAATAAGGTAGATATCTACCCAGGAGTCCAGGACCCTATCTAGGTAGGATCCTGCCCTGGGAAATACCCCCCAATGCCCATACATATAGTAAGTAGTTGGACACCCGATGAACGTAGACGGACGGACGGACAGACGGACGGACGGATACCCCGGCGCAACCGGACCAACACAGCGACGCGTCGGAAGCGGCACTCAGGCGGATCGATCCCCATCTCCCCCGCACCGCCGCTTTGTATCCTCGATTCCCTCGTCATTCCCTTGCTAATACGTTCTTACCATGCTACCCAGTGCAGAGCCACCGGCTACGTCCTTTCCAATGGCAGCCCAAGAAGTCGACGTGGTGATCATCGGCGGCGGCTCGGCTGGCCTCTGCGCCGGCGTCTGGCTGGCCCGCAACGACATCTCGTACCGGATCCTAGAACGGCGGCCGGGTATGCTCGTTGATGGGCAAGCAGATGGCGTGCAGGTGCGCACGGTCGAGGTCTTCGAGAGCTTTGGTATTTCGGAAGAGCTGCTCAAGGTGGCGTACCACGTGCTCGAGGATGCCTTTTGGTCACCGGCCGACCCGGAGCCGGACGATCCAGACTACGGCCGGCAACGGAGCGACATGGACGGGGCAAATGGGAAGCGAGGGATTCGGCGGACGCATTTTACGCCCGATACAGAGGGCGGGTTAAGCCATCTTCCCCATGTCATCCTCAACCAGGCTCGCATCAATGCGTTTTTGACGAACCTGATGGTGGAGGCGACTGGGACGGCCAACATTGAATACGGTTGCAATGTCCAGGATCTGTCGATCGACAACGACCTCGTAGATGACCCGGATGCGCATTGCGTGACGGTCACGGCTGTCAAGGACGGCGTGAAGCAAGTGTACAGGGCCAAATACGCGCTGGTAAGGGAGTCTGTTGGCCTATCTGATTCCTCTTCTCTTTCTTGCCGAATCCCACTTCCTATTGATTTTCATCTACATGATCTCGCTTTCAAAGAAAAGAAAGAAAGAAATGTTAACTCCGTATGTAGGGCGGCGACGGTGCCCATAGCCAAGTCCGCAAATCGCTTGGCATCAAAATGTTAGGCGACAGCAGCGATGCGAGTGAGTCAATCCTTATCTTGGACTTCCTTTCTCCTTCGTGTCCTTCGTGTCCTTCGTGTACAAGAACCTGGTGTCAGAGGTTCCGGGAAGAGCCTCCCATATCGAAAGAAAAAAAAAAAGAAAAAAAAGAAAAAAAAAACCCTAGAGGATGCCTAGACGTACACACCCCCTGAGCACCTGTTTTTCGGCTAACTCTTCACCGTTGAAAGTCTGGGGTGTAATGGATGTATACCCGCAGACGAACTTCCCCGACATCCGGAAGAAAGCCATCGTCAAGTCCGAGTCGGGAAATCTACTCATCATCCCACGGGAAGGCGACTCTCTCGTGCGCATGTACATCGAGCTCACAGACGGCGCCACGACGGCCAGAGCGGTGACGCTGGCCCAACTACAAGCGCAAGCCCAGCGTATTCTTTGGCCCTACGCCCTCGCCTTCGCCGAAACCCCCTGGTGGTCCGCGTACACCATCGGCCAGCGCCTGGCTGATTCATTCCACGCGCATCACCGCGTCTTCCTCGGCGGCGACGCCTGCCACACGCACTCGCCCAAGGCGGGCCAAGGCATGAACGTGTCGCTCCAGGATGGCTACAACATCGGCTGGAAGCTGGCCGCCGTCCTCCGCCGGCAAGCGTTGCCCGAGTTGCTCGAGACGTATGTGCTTGAGCGCCAGCAGACGGCCACGGATCTGATCGATTTCGACCGGTATTGGTCGAAGCTATTCTCCACGACCGGCGGGAAAGGCATGACGCCTGATTTGTTTGTCAAAGCCGGCCGGTACACGGCCGGCTTGGCGACTCAGTATTGCGACTCGATGATCACGACAGCCGCGACAAGCGAGGCTTCGCGGGCGGCGAAGTTAACCGTCGGTATGCGGTTTCCTGGCGCCCAGGTAGTCCGGGTTGGGGATGCCAAATATATGCCGTTGACAAAAGCTGTACTGGCGGATTCGCGGTGGCATCTGGTCGTCTTCGGAGGCGATATACAGAATGAAGTTGCTGCTTTGCGATTACGAAAGGTTCGTCAAAGAATGAAAAAAAAAGGAAAAAAAAAAAAAAAAAACCCTTTGTTACTAATATGACTAATTGTTTCTAAACTTCCTTCTTTTCTTGTTTTTTTTTATTAACCAATAATTACTAGCTTGCCGAGGATTTGGAGAGGCTCGTTCAAACATTTACACCGTCGGCGTCGGACCCAGATGGCTTATTCAACATCGTCCTCGTCCTATCTTCGAAACGTGCCCACGTAGAGCTTGAAGCCATCCCTCACATATTCACGCCCGTCACGGGCAGATGGAAAATGAAAAGTGAGAACAGAGACCCCTATATCGTGCTTCCCTACTACAAGATGAAAGATGACCTACTAACCGAGGCGCCCCCCCCCCCCCCCCTTCCCCTTATGAAGATATTTTGAAAGTTTTCGTCGACGACATGGGCTATAACGGCGTCCACGGGCATGCCTACGAAGCATACGGCATTGAGGAGAGCCGAGGAGCGCTGGTCATTCTTCGCCCTGATCAATGTATGTGGGACTAACTTGCTTTAACGACCCTCAAAATCGTCAAGACTACCCGCTCACTATGAAGTAGATATAGCACGAATCAGCTCCTTGAGTGATATCCAAGCAGTTGAAGTGTTCTTTAGCCGCTTTTTAAAGAAACCTCGTTCATGAGAATTGTGCTGTGCGGACTGTCAATTCATATGGTGGATATATATATGGCTTTGACCATGAGACTATAGCATAGCAGACTAGAACACCTTCAACAATTTTTGAATGGAAACGGTCGTATAAGATATCAATAATTTGTATCTACGTTGAACTAATTATCTACAAGAGAGAGAGAGAGAGAGAAAATCATTTCCGGAGTTAGGTATTCACCTCGGCAAACCACGTCCTCAACAGTCCTGCCAATGCGCCAGGGAGATCTTCCAGGTTATGTACGACGAGATAGTACTGGAAAGGGAACGTGTCGAGATAGTATTCTGTCCTGATCTCGCCGTCGCTCAGGAACTTGACCTTCTTGAGTTTCAGCACGCTCTGCTCCTGTTTCTTCGTCGTATCGTCCATGATGATGAACACGATCATGATGCGCTCCTCCATCGCCTCGCGGAGTAGGACCTGGATGCTCTCGTGCTCTGAAGAGGGCGTGAGACCGTCGGAAAGGATGAGGCCCAACTGCCATAGGTCTCCGGCGCCGCGACTCGTACTCTGCTGCCGAGCGAGGCGGAAACGGTCGATGGTCTGGCGGACGAGGAATTGAATGTTGGTGTAGTCTTGCTGGAACGTGAACCTCTGCAACACCTTCGCACCGGCATCGTGAGAGGCAAACGGCTCCGAGAATTCGTGTGCCATGAATGTGTTCGCGCCGAATCCGAGGACACCAACCTCGCCCACTTCGAGCATTGTGAGGGCTCGCGAGACCATGACTAGAGACTCGAGGGCAAGCTCGCCTGAGCTCGACTCACCCATACTCTTACTGTCGTCAACGCAGAGCAAGATCTGGTAGGAGCGTTTGCTCGGGATTGCTCGCCGCATCCAGATCTTGTCTCGCTTGTAACTAGAAGCAATGTATGGAATGATTCGCTTGATGTTGAGACGCTTGCCGGTTCTATACGAACCGGAGAGCTTTGTTGATTGTGAAGGCGTCAAGATGAGCCGAAGTTGTGAAGTCAGAGACAGTGAGAGTGGATGTGTCTTGCTCTGGAAGTTCGTCCATTGTTGTATCGACTCCTCGTAATTCCTTAATTGTTGGTCCGATTCCAGGTGGGTTGACGATAACTGCGTGGAAGCTTCCTGGATTGTTTCCTCGATCTCCTCTGAAAGCGGTGCACCATTTGACGGTGGCATCACATCGTGGTTATAAGCACCTTGATGCGTGGTGACTCCGGAATCTCGTTCTTCACGTTGCTCATCCCGGTTGGCTTGATGCTCTTCAGCCTGAGAGGTATCCATCTCATCAATATCATTATTGTCTTGTTCGTCATGGTCTGAGGGCATAACCCGGCTGTCGGGGGGTTGCTCTTCATCATCATCAATGGCCATAGTATCGTCGATTGGCCGAGTTTGTTCCTCGGTGGCCGTTCCCATGGCTTGCGTGTCTGCAGAAGCTTCGTCGTTTTCCAAATGCTGGAATTCTTGAATCTTCGCGTCTTGCTCATTGGTTTGCTGTTGCTGTTGCGGTTGGGTTTGACTTTCCCGAGCCGCTTTAATTTCTCGCTGTTGCCTATGCCATTTTTCTAGGGTATCTCCGAGGGCCTTGAAGGGTTGAGACACAGATGGTTCGGCATCGTCAGGTTCGGTTTCCACCGGATGATCCTCAGACTGTGACAAGCTGCCTTTCTGACCTTCGGTTTTGTCCTGGTCGGATGCATCTTCGCCCGCCTGTCCGCTTTCTTTCTGGCTGGCGGCTTCTTGAGGATTCTCGTTTTCCTCGCCCTGTTCGAGGTCTTGATCTTGTCCACCACCTCTTGAATCGCTAGGGACAACGTGCTCGCTGCTTGTCTTGGAATCGTCCTTGTGTGCATCCTCTGCCTTCTCTCCCTCGTCCGGAGTTTCTTCATTTTCTTGTACCTCCTCGGCGTCCTGTGTCTCGGCGATTTCATCCTCTGGTCCTTGTTCCATTTCGTCCTCATCTTTGTCCTCTTCTGTTTGGCCCATGTCCATTTCTACCTCGCCGTTATCACCGTCCTCCTGATCACTTAGCGATTTCTCTTCCTGTTCTTGGTGGTCCACATCTGACAGCTTGTCAAGGTCATCATCGCTAATTGATGACAGGGAATCATCATCTTTGCCGTCAATGTCCATGTCGTCGGGCAAAGCAAGAGTGTCCTGATCTTGCACATGTTGATCCTGTTGATTGAGATCCTCTTGTTGCTGGATATCTTCCTCCATGTCCACCCCAGCCTCTTCGTCCTGGTTCTCATTGCCCTCTTCACCTTCCTCTTGCTGATGGTCCTGGGCCTCGGGTTGCTCACCGGCGGCAGTATCTTCGCCATCCTTCTTCTGCCCTTTTGGCTTGTCGCCCTTCTGGTCTTTTTCCGCCTCGTCTTCATTCTCACCGTCCCACATCTTCTCATCAACCGCCGTGGGGTCCAGATCATCAACGTTGCCGCGTTCCTCATCCAATTCTTCTTCATCCTCTTCGTCCCCAGATTTTGAGCCCTTCTCATCTTCCTCGCCGTCGACGCTGTTAATGTCGCCTTCCATGTCTTCGTCGGCCATGTCCACGGCATCTTTCTCCTCTTCCGTCTCGCGGTTGGATTCGGCATTCTTTTCTTGGGCTAGTTCGGATAGGTCCTCGTCGGGTTGTATGTCTTTGCTAATATCTTCCGCACCTTCACCATCACCAAGCCCAGTACCGCCCTCAAGATTCTCGCTCTGTCCACCTGTTTCTTCCGACTTTTCTTGCGGCGTGCAGAAACCGTGAGACGCAAGTTGAGCGAAGTGTTTGCTTAACGTAGAGCCCAGTTTGCATGTCAGTCGGTGGTTGTCGGCAAATCTTTCAATAGAGCTATTGCAGATGCTCTCATACTGGTGTAAGATGGGAGCGACCGCAGCCATGAGAGATGGTGCCAGGATCTGGAGAGCTTGATCCTTCCAATCAACCTGCTTGCAGATGCCGAGAACCTCACAAATACTGGCGTTGATCTGAGACATGTGCAGTGCCTGGATTGACGTTGTCAATTGCTCATTATGTCTGAGCAACCAACTGGCCTCCTCGGGTGAGCTGAGCGGGTTGGCCAAAGTCTTGCTAAAGTGTTCCACGGCAACGAGCATGCTGTCGCAAAGTGTCTTGGCACTTTGGGTTAAACTCTCAGCATTCTGACTTCCGGTCTCCGGTGCATTGCTTGGATTGCTGGAGTTGGAGTTGCTTGGAATAGTGACCCATTGCTGAATCTGTTGGATCAAAAACACAAGGTCTGGCCGTTCTCGACGGGCACTCTGTAAACAGTCGTCGAATTCTCTGAAGGACGACGCTATGTCTTGCGTAATCTGTGTATGTTCAACGGTGACCAGTCCGGGAGGGAGAGTAGGGAGAGAATCTAGTCTGGTCAAGAGTGACGCGATTCTCTCTTTCCACAGGCTGAGAAGATCAAGCACCTTGCTGTTGTCAGCACCACCAAATTTAGCGTGTAGCTCGACAAGCTGAATACCAACACTCATGATCTCGATGAGCCAGGTGGAAGACGTTTGGTGACTGGTGGCCGCCTCCCCAACTCGAATCTCACTTCTATCCCCAGCCCTTGCAAGGGATTGGAGTGAGCTCGAGGATTGTTTCAACGCCTCAAGGTCTCTCAGCATTGACCCAAGCTCGCCTCTACTTCGTAGGACGTTATTCAGAACGCCCTCGAGCATCCCGACACTTCTGACCACCTCTGCCGGAGTCAAGTCTTCCGAATGATTTTGAGCAGTGCTTCGAACGCGCGGTGCTAGATCAAGCATCTTGTGGAAGTAATAGTCTGTCTTCCCCGGCTCGGCAGACTTTATCTCTGCTAGGTGGGTTGTTGATGCGAAAACCGTAGAGAGCGAGTCCTGTTTGGCGAGTGTGTCGAGACCAAGGTTGTACTGGAACCCCATTTGCCTCAGCGCCTTCAGAGTCTCTGCGAACAACTTTCTCTTGCGTGATTTCAGGTGCTTGACAAGGTCCTTGTTCTCGTCGTTGAGAACCGAGGGCGTTTCTTTCCGCAATTCGATAATCTGAGTGTTCAGATTTGTCAGGAAGCCATCCATGATCTCGACAGCGTTGACCATGGAGTCTGGTATATGGCTCAGTCTGCTCATGAGTTGGATGGTACGATGCACATTGGCTAACCGTTTGTATTTATCTCCCCAGCCGGGGATGTGTTTGTTGCACACATCAAGGGCTCCCGTATTGACAGTAGGGAATGAAGTCGGGATGGCTAGGAGAGCCATTTTATCCGGAGTTGTGTCAGGAGCATCAGGAAATCCCTGATCTATGATTTGTTTCATAGGCTGATTGAGCACATCGCGGAACTTTCGGACGATCCTGAATAGCTTTTGATGAGACTTGCGGGCACTCTCTCGCAACGCGATGATGTTGGTATCTTTCCAGCTCGCCAGAAGCACTACGTCCTTCATCTGCTTTTCGAGCGGGGCTCGGCCAGAACGTATCAAGTCTTCGACCGGCTTGCCATAACGAGTGAAGAAATCGGTGAAGTTACATAGGCTGTCGCGTAGGATTGCCATGAACGGATACTCCGAGACAAGGAGCGTGAGATGTACCTGAAGCTGTCTGAGAAGACTGAGGCGTCCGGCAAATTGTCCAACTGGCGCGGAAGAGAAGTAGCCCTCCAATTCTTTCATCAAATTTGAAGCGTGTTTTCGCATATCCTCAGGGGCTTGAGAAAATCCCATTGCGGCCGCAATGATGGCCTGATACGCAATAAACCACCATGAGTTTGCATCGTCGTTGCACTTGTCTACTTCCATATCGAATAACTGACCCCACGTGGAAAGCTCCAGGCGACGCCAGGACACAAGCATATCGGTGAGACGTGTGTAGAGAGGCAAGACAGTATAGATCTTACTCGCCCATCCACCAAATTGCCATTCGTATACGAAGGCGTGGAGGTGTTCAACTTTAGGTATGAGTTTGGCTAATGCATCAGCGTGGCAGAGCCCGAAGAGTTCATCGCAAGCCGACACGACATCAGCGAGGGGCTGAAGATGTCCGATCTCATCGACTTGTTGAAGTTGACGGAAGCGTGCGCGGATCTCACTAACTAACGAGACCAGCTTGTGAGCGGCAGCGGGATTCGAATTGGTGTAAAAGTTATACTTGGAGGGTGTGGCGGCTCCTGTGAGGTTGCCGACCTCCTGTTCCATGGCCAGAAGCGTCGCCGAGAGGAACTTTCGATCTGTCATGGCCTGGTTGGCAATGCCAGACGCCTTTTTGGCCACCTGCACCACAAGTCCTTTGAGAGTCGCCGACGTGCTTTGGGGAGACAAGAAGATTGTCTTGTGTATTCGTGCTAATTTGATAGCCAAATCTCGGGCATTGTTGACTTTAGGAGGCTCGGGAAGCTCTTGGTCTTCTTTCTTGTCACCGAAATCGGGGAAGAGCTCATTGAAAGCTGCTTGCTCGGCCGTTTCTTCTTCGTCAAGTCCGCCTCGGTAACGGAACAGGCTATTTTTGATCTCTTCGGCTTTTCTGTCCTCTTCTAGCTTTTTACTCCATTGGCCGTAGAATGCATGGATGGCTTCAAAAACAGGTTCCTGGATGCGACTAACACCGTCTAGGCCTTCAATACTTCTAACTGTCCCAGCATATTCTAGGAACTCGGTTCCAAGAGATTCAACTGGTTGCGGAATCGGGACTCCTGGCTTGCCGCCAATGAAAGGTACCAAGTCCAGGAAGTCTGACCAAGTGGACTGTTGGCTTGTAGACTGTTTCTTCGTATCTCTGCTCAGATACAGGCCAATCTTAAGACAGTGTAGGATATTGACCGTGGGCAGAGTTATATCCTCATAGGCACGGAAGCCGTTCGCTAATCTAGAGCCAATTCGCGATATGTTTTCGTAGATCACCTCGAGTTCTTGAGTGGCTGCTTCCGAACCATGATAATGTCGAAATAAGATGCTGTTCAGATCAGATCCTAGAAGAACACTGAGGATATTGTTGAACTCGGCTTGAATTTTCGGAAGCGTGGAGACTTTTGGCCGGTATGTGACTTGCACCGCGGCTGGTCTCTCTCCGACGGATACTATATCTTCCTTGACGATTTCGCATCGTAAACTTGTAGGCTGTCCTGTTTGGAACTGTGCAAAATCTTCAAGTGATCGCAATTTATTCATCAGACCGTCAAATAGTTCTTCATAGCTCCTGAGTTCAATCAGAGGGCGGAGCTGTGGATCGAAGGACTTGTCGGGGACGTATAACTTGATCAAGGCCACCGAGAACTGAACCCAGGCGTTTGCCAAGTAGATACTCTCTGTAAACCCGCCAGACCGATGTGCGACCAAAGACATGAACGCAGAGACGAAATGTTTGTTAATGGCTCCAGAGGTACCGTCAAGATGAGCAGCGATGGTCTGTGATAGGAACTGATCGGTCTTGAATGATAATCCCTCCTCGGTTAACTCGATGAAGCCAAGCACAGAATCGTTAATCAGGTCATCTCGTGATTTTCTAAACGCCTCCGCCAAAGGGGGCTCACAAGCAGTCAAAATAATCAACAACAAATGCCACAACACCTCATCAAGCTTCTCGGACCAGTCAGAGGTGAGCGGTCCTGAATGTTGACTGATCTTTCTCGCTAACAACGGCATTTCTGTCTCGAGTGACAGCAGGCGACTTAGTGGCGCTGAATTTATAGTGCTCAGCTTCTTCAGAACCTTGGTAGACAGACTTTCTCTCCATTGTGGTATATCTTGCTCGCCTTGTGCAAGCGTCTCAACCATCTGCAGCGATTTGGATGTATCGGTGGTACTGCTGGATCGCAAGAGTGCAACTAACGGCACATCGGACAAAGAGACGATCTCGTTCACCGCGGGTAGATGTCCATCTTGTTGGCAAATATAGTCAACAGTAGTAAGTTGCCTGATGGCTTCAAACTCGGTAGCTAGAAATGGCGGGACCGGCGTGCCATCGCCAGCATAGCGGATACGCATTTGCTCGATCTCTGTTTGCAATGGTTGGAGAAGGCCATCCACATTCGCCTCACCCAGTCGCACCAGACGATATGCCTGGATAAAGGAGTTCATCGTCCCAGCGAGGTCAGTTGGAGCTACTGTTGATTTCCATTTGACTTCGTCGAATTGAGATGCGAGATTTTCCATGCGCACAAGTTGCTCGAGAATATGCTCGTTTGGAATCGGTATAGGTCTTAGTAATTTCCACAAATTTTCCATACCCAAGCCAGTTGATAGTCTGAACCCGGCGACAAAACATTCATTCAACCCGTTGGTCACGTCCGTGAGCAGTTGCCGAGTATTGCCATCGTCAATATGAGGGAGGTAACCGTTAAGACCCGCCGATATGTGCCCGAGGTGAGCCTGGAAGGTTGCCTCTTCGAATGGCAACTGAATAAGATAGTGAAAAGTATTGTTCCAGAAATGGATCAAGTCTCGGAGGAAACGTTTATTTTGCTACTGAAATTAGTACCATGTGGTAGGTAAAGAATACATCGACTGCTCACCTTCCAACTCGTAGGCGTCTGTAATTGACTCCTCATATACGCCTCGATTGCCTGTAGGACACCCACAAGGAATTTGGCGGACCCAGCGGTTGAGTCTTTGCGTACAGCGGCGACCTCATCCGCGACATACGAACGCTGCAGTCGATTCAAGTCCGATACTTTAACGCTACCTATTCGAGACTTTTGCTGCTCAAGAGCATTCCAGGCTTCGGCTAGCGTCAAGGATAGCTCGTAGCATGTTGCCAACCAGAACGGTAGCTGTGAAGAGTATCCAGGAATAAGAGGGACGATAGGAGAATTTTGCAGAGGATGCAGGGCCTATACGAGATTAGAACGTGAGCAGAGGATAAAAGAGCGAGATACATACCAAGAAGTTCATGATGTCGCGTGCGGAATCGCCAGTTGATGTTGCAGAAGAAGAAGCTGATATTGAGGCCAAGATATCCACCGTCAATTGGGATGGGGAAATTAGGCTGGAGGAGATTTGTTCGGGCATGATTCGATGTCCATTCATCGAGCTTGTCCTAATTGAATTACTTGCCAAACTCGACACTCTTGCAGCGAGCTTCAAGTCGTCAAAAGCCAGGCTTTCTATAGCCAGCCTGCTTATATTGGTTCCGTCAGAACTATCGCGAGCCATGGCTGTAACAATTGATTTATATCTCCCGAGGCTAGCTTCGACGTCAGAGATCTTCCCAGCCCAGCTCTTCATAGACAGGTTTCGCGGTTCAATGTAAATCTCAACGGCCCGATTTCTCATCGCTCTGGAAAGCTCGCCGTAACGAGGGTCCACAGTCAAAAATATTCGGAAGTCAGGATGGGGTTTGATGACTCGAGGCTCTCCATCTGCTCCGCAGTGCTCGTTTATGATCAAAGATCCATCTGGCTCAAGTAACGAATTCAAACGATCTAAGACAGAGGCGCTGCAAAGATTCGCATTGTCGAGCACCAGCCACTCGCCTTTCTGGAGAGCCTGAACAATGACTCCATCCAACCACTCAAATCTTGGGTTTGCGATGGTAGTCGGACGTTGAAGTAGGTCTTGTCCTTCCTTCAGGGCCGTTGAAAGATCTGAGCCCGGTGGAATTTGAGCAAGTAGTGCGTCGATCAGACTCAACAGATGGGCACGGTTAGATACCTGCTGAGTTTTGGTTTCAAGAGCATAAAGAAGGTCTACGGCTACCCCGGGGACGTTTTGCGGCAAAGTCCCGAGAGTTGACAATTGTAGAATTGATCTAAGACCCTTCATGGCAACATTGACTTCTCTCAAAGGATCAGACTGCTCAAAGCCGCCGATGAGGTCCATAGTGTCAATATCAGCGTTCATTGGGAACGTGACCAGCGATTTCCCAGCTAGAGCAGCAACTTGTTGAATGAGCGCCGACTTGCCACAGCCTGAAGGGCCGACTAGAATGCAAGGGAGGTTATGCTTGACACATATAAGGAGCGATTCTAGCTCCTGCAACCTAGGGACGGGGTCTATGCCTGGGGGGCGTGAATATTTAAGAAGCCGATTTCGCGGCATGTACCCTAAGCCAACTTGAAAAGCTGAAGCATTTGTGTCATGATAGAGCTGATGGGCTTTCGGTGGGGAACCAAAGGCCTCGGTAAACAGCCGATTCACTTCTAAACGGTCTTTTTCACTTCGAAAACGCTGGCGTATAGTAATGTTCAGGAAGCTGTCGACGGTCCCAGTGGAGAGAAGGGGGTCTGGAGACGTGAGGAGGTTGAGCCAACGAAGAGTGTCACGAAGGTTGAACTCCCACGGGCTGCCTTGTGCTCCAAAAGCCCGCTCGATTAGGATTCGCGTCTCGAGATTGGAGATGAACTTGATCATCCGACTCACTACTTCAGAAGGGACATCGGGAAAGTTGTGACCGGCAATGAGAAGCAAATCCTCATCGGTAAAAACGTCTGCATAAACAACGATAAAACGGTTCACAAAAGAACTGGGCAAACCCTTTCGCCCACCGCCTTGATGATGTGGGTTTTGAGCAGCGAAAAGACGAAAGTTGGGGTGGCGCTTGAAGACTTGGTCTAGTTCCGAAATGTATACCTCGCCACGATGATCGAGACAGGCATTGAGACCCTCCAGAACCGACTGGGAAGCCAGATTCATTTCGTCCAATAGCACCCATTCGCCATTCTGCATAGCTCGCAAAAACGGTGCGTCTCTCCAAGCAAAATGGCCGGCTTCCGCGCCCTCTACTGGAACATCAGTGCCGAAAAGGTCCATAAGGTCGGTCTGGTCTGATAGATTGATCCTCGTTAGAGATTGACCGCAAGCTCGCGCCAGGGCGCTGATTAAAGTTGTCTTGCCCACACCGGGACTACCTTCTAGTAGAATTGGCTTCTGTACTTGCAGCGCCCGTAAGACTCTCATTGCATTCAGCTTTGTTGTGGGTGCATTCAGAGCAAACCCGGCCTCAAAGTTCTCGTTGACTTTTCGCCCAATGGCGTATTCCCCGATTCTAAGCTCAGAAGGTTCGATGGCAAGTTTCAGGGGGGCACGATATACTGCGGTAGCATCGTGGTTGAGCAGCTCACTGAGTTTGTCGAGGCACCTCTGGCGTTGTTCATTCATGCTCTTCGGGTCGATGGCAATCAACGCCGATGGGTTCGCACCAAGCGTATCAATGAACACTGTTGCAGCTCCCTGCACGACAGAGGATCCTCCATTCCGGCCTTTACTGTTGTTGACAAAATTTACCCAGACAAGGATATCTCTGATGGAGAATGCTGTTGAAGCTGTAGACCGGAAGTTTCGACCAAACCAATAGGAAAAATCAACAATGACACTGGCAAAAGGCTCGTACTCTTGTTTGAGCTTCGACAGGACAATCTGGAGCACATCACTGTTACCCGATAGCGGCGGCACCCATATCTCTGTGAATCTGTTCCTCAGAGCGGGTGACAGCTCTTTCTTGCCAAAGTCACCTCCAGGATTCATCGTGGCTAGGAATTGAAACCCTGGATCAGCCTTGATAAAGGAATTATCAATACCTTTCTCAGCAAGTAAAATGGTACGTTGTGGTTCAAGAACGGAATTGAGTCTTTCCAAAACGGAGTCGTCAGCTAGTGATATCTCATCGAGCAGAAAGTATTGGCCACTACGCATGGCTTGAACGAGACTGCCATCAGCCCATTCAAACAGTGCCTTGTTCTTAACCTCGTTGTCAGATATTCGTTGTCGTAAATCATCCGAAAGCTTGGCCAATGATGCACTATCGAGAGCATGATATGCTGACATTAGCTGACCTGGATCGCCATCGACATGCTGCTGTAAAGCCTGAAGAGCTTGGGCAACGTCTTTCGCTAAGGCATCGGCGACTGCTCCACGGTTTCGAATAGGGCGCTGAGATCCAATGAGGTCTCCTGTCTCCGTGTTTTGGTGAGCATTGACGATATGAAGTTCTTTGCCCAGAGACTCAGCAAGAAGTTGACAAACAGTGGTTTTACCGCACCCCGTGTCTCCCACTAATAGAACAGGTTCGTTGTGCCGAAGGGCACTGGCAACTAAAACGTAGAGTCGACGCATAGCTTGGGTCCAGACAACGCCTTGGCTATTGCTAGGAGGCTGCATTCGGAGATATGGAGATCGCTGCAGGTCATAAAGCTCATCCTCATCGATCTTGACTTTGAAGACAGTTTCAATGACTTTTTTGACAGCTAGACGTTCATCTTCATTTCTCACTCTTTCCGCCAAGAGCATAAAACCATTAGCTGCAATCTCCTCTCGTGACTCTGCGCCTCTTAACGCCCACCTGAAAAGGTCTCTCAGAGTCGCAAAGCTGCCCTTGTTCTCGAATAGACGACCGGTCTGACGCAGCCTTGATAATTCCTTATATACGTTGACAATCCTCTTGCAGTCAGATGGCGCAGTATAGAGGCTTCGCTTCTGAAGAATTGTCTCGAGCTCGTCTTCAGGGATATCATCAAAGTGAAGCTCAAGGAAGCGGTTACGAAAAGCCCGGGACAATGCTTTTCTTCCACCGTAGAGTCCGGCAGGGTTCTGTGTGGCAAAAAGCATGAAATTTTCATGCGGGCGCACGATTTCTTGAGTCTCAGGGATAAGTAGCTCCCGGTTGTCGTCAAGGAGGCGATTGAGTGCTTCCAGGACATCAGTTGGGGCAAGATTCAGCTCATCTAATACAATCCAATGCCCTTGTCTCAAAGCCTGCACCAATAGGCCCTCTTGAAATCTTAATTTACCACTGGCGTCGGAGACATAGGTTCCTAGATACTCTTGAAGGTCGGTGTGTTCATGGTTATTGATGCGGACGAACTTATTGCCGCTGTAGTTTGCAAGATACTCAATCATACTGGTTTTGCCCGCCGAGGTAGGACCTTGAATCAGAATGGGAAAACGTCTTGTCGATGTAGCCCGCACAAGATTCAAAAGATTCCTCTCGATATAGGGCGTGATGATATAATCTTGGCGTTCCATTGGTGCCTCAGCACCTTGTAGGAGCCAATAGTGACGATCCCTATTCTTGTTCAAAAACTTGACGTATTCCTTCCCATCACTTGGGTGTTTGGGCGGCTGGGACAGCAGCGCTCTGACGTTGCCGTGTTTGTCCAGCAGGTGATGGTAAATCAGTGGCACCAGCATTTCTTCCGATGCTTTATCAAGGAGTGTCAAGAAGCCCATGGAAAATCCTTCGAAAAGTGCCCGCCTGAGACCATATGATGGCGAGATGTCATTCACATAAGTCAAGACACGGGTAAGTGTTCGAAGACTGAAGTGAGGGACTTCATTGGCGCCGTCTACCAGCCGTTTCTCCTCGGCCCGTTTTTTGGTATTCATATATAACCTTGCTATGTCATCGGCGGCTTGATCGTCCTTTACACTCTTTCCACTCAAGTAGGCTTTGATGATGGTCAAAAGATCCTTCAGATCCCTATCTGGGCTGCCAACATAGATTTCCGTAAAACGTGATCTAAGCCCAAGAGGGAGGTCTCGTTTGCCGATATCAGTTGCTGGATTCATCGCACCAAATATGCGAAAGTTTGGGTGAGCTTTTACTCGTTCAATCTCTCCAGTCTCGGATAATAGGATGGACGGCTCATCATCTGGTCCGGACGCTAGCAAGTCGGCGATGCTCTCTAAGGTGTCGGGCGACGCGAGGTTGATCTCGTCCAGTAGAACCCAGTCTCCATTTCTTGCAGCCTTGACAATGTTCCCTTCCACGAAAGCAAAAGCAAAATTCCCAGAGCCTCCGGAAATCTGAATGTCGAACTGGTCCAAATTTTTCGAAAAGGACTCCCACCGAGGTTTCAGGTCTAGCAACGACTGCAATTTCGATCCCGTTTTGCGTCGTTTCACCGCTGGCTGTTCTTTCGAATCTTCCTCACGAGTTTCAGACTTTGCTTGTAAATCGCTCATGATCTTATTGAACATCTTTGGCGCTTCTCGCCACAATTTCGAGACGCGATTCCATTGTCCTTTGGCAGTACATTTGCCTATCTGCTCGAGATATTTCTGGTTTTTAGTAGCTGATATGCCAGTGGAAGCGAACAAGTCCTCAAACTCTTCCTTTAGGGGCACGGCAAGGCTACGGGTGTTGATGGGCTTGAATCCGCCGATGAGATCACCCACTTCACTCTGTTGCGACAGGTTTACGGCAACCAACTTATGGCCAAGTGTCTCCGCCAACTGCTGCACCACCGTCGTCTTTCCGATTCCAGTTTCACCCACAAGAAGAACGGGCTCTCGCAGCTTGACAGACATGGCAATTTGTTCGAGCAGTCGCCTGGCATGATTAGTGTTGGCGAACGGTTTCTTTGACTTTACTATTCTACTCGCATGGTGGCGCTTGGCGAGCATGACCCGTCCGATTCTGAAGTTATTTGGGCTATCATCCAGTTGCGGGACATAGGCATCGAGGTAATGCTCCATGAGCTCCTTAGGTAGGTGCATTTCTTCAGCAATGCAGCTTACAAGCAAAACTTTCGCCTCTTGTTTAGAAATACTACCACAGAAGCAATCAATTGCTTCCATGAACATCCAATCTCGTGTTCTTTCGGTTATTGGCTCCTCGCCAGTTATGCAACCCGCGGCGGTGAGAATCTCTTTGAGTCGACGACACCATTTGAGGAGATCTCGAGGAGTAATAGGGCGCTCGGCAGCGCGCCCGAAATTAGTCACGGAGATGGCAGTGCAAAGCCGTTTGTAAACAGACATGATGATGGGAGTGTACTTGTATAACAAAGGATAACTTCCGAGAATGATTTGTTCCAGCTCCAGGTAAGAGGGCATTCTCATACCCGATAAACTCCAGAATCGTTGGCCCAGAAAGCTTGGTATGTTCTCCTGACCGTTCGTTCCTTTGGTAGTTCTCACTGTGGCAAAGAGTCTGAACGTACTTGACGCTTCGATGGTCTCCCCACGGCTAGGTATCAATAATTCCCGGTTTTCGACTAATGGTAACAGCGTGCTCATCAATTCGTTAGGCGCCCTGTCCAAATCCTCGACCAAGACCCAACGACCCTCGCGGACAGCAGTAGTCAAAACACCTGGCCGCCATGAGAAAGATCCGGGTTTTGAGTCCGTCGAATACAATCCAATGAGCATCTTAGCATCAGTCTGTTCGTTGAGGTGCAGCGTCACCATGCTAGACTCCATGCCGAGCTCACGGGCGAGTTCATGTATGGCAGACGTCTTCCCAGATCCCGGTAAGCCATGTAGAAGAACCGGCCCTGGTTTCTGAAGATTCTCTGCGAGGCTCTCGAGATTTGCCGAAGTTGTAGGAGTGTACACCAGACTTGATGGCGAAGAGGGGGGGCCGTTTGGCCGAGGGAAAATGACATTGCCATATGGTATCACCTGGTCTGTAAGTTTCTGCGGAGGAAAATCGTCGGTTGGTGATGCAGCTGCACACGGCTTTCTCACTTCCCGACGTAGATCGTCCATTTCTGTAGCCCGTTTATGCTCGAATAAAGACAGGAACGCATAATCAATGGGAAATCCATCAACGTCGGCAAAAAATGAATCAGCGGGGACGGATTCAAGATTAACGTGCTGTCGCATAAGCTCCTCTTCTTTATAGTCAGAGGCATTCATCTGAAAGCAGAACACCTTGACAGCAAGGTATCTTACTGGAGCTAGCTCATGGCCGAAGAGTACTTGTATCTGAGAAGGTTGCGCAAGTGAACCATAGGTTCTGCGATCGAAATTCAGGAGCCTCCAGAAAGCGAGAAGGGCCTGAAGGATATGCGACTCCGAGATATCGCCGGAGTGCAATGCGTCTAGTGAATTGAGTGTGAAAGAACGCGCTCCGGAGACATGCATGGCTGTCGAGGTCTCACTTATATATCGTTCTAAGAAAACCGAAAGATGTGGCGCATACGGGAGGATTCTCGCAAAAGCCGCGATAATCTGGTCCTCCTGCCCCGCGGTTCGGGACTTGAGAAGCCATCGTGCGCAGATATCGGCAAAGACATGCTCAAAGTATATGAAAATCGTGCATGTAATCCGGGGTATCAGTGCCGCAGTGGCGATGGCATCGAGGAAATTCGCCGTGGTGTGGTTGCGAACGACCTCTAGTAATTCTGGCGGCAGTTGGCTCAAAAGAGCCTCGTCGGCAAGGAGCTGCGCCCTTTGCAAGCTCACGTCGACAGTCGCCATCGTTGGGAAGAAAAGACTACAACGTCTTCTCTGAATTGAACCAAACAAGAATTTGGTAACGCGATGTATAGAATGGAACTACGTATCGCGATAAGACGAATGAATGGTTGGCTATGTTGGCCCATAACTTTTTCTGCCGCCGTGAAAATTTAGGCGGTAAAGCGCGACAATGGCCAATTTTAGGTACAGAAACTTGAGCTGGCGGGTATCTAAGTCCACTGTAGGATCCCCCCAAAGTCGGCGGATATTGACCCTGTAACTAAGTTACCTACCTACCTAGGTAGGTAGGTACCTAGATAGATAGGTACAGTACCTAGATACACCCGCGCGACACTGATAGGTAGGCTGACGCCGGAAGACTCACACTGGACTCATACTGGACTCACACTGGATAGTTAAGTAACGTCTCGTTAGGGCACCTTCCCGGTCCCACCCATTGACACTGTCGACGGCTGTAAGCCAAGAGCTTTCGATCCGACAAAATTCCTCCCCAAGTGAGTGTATTCCCAACTTGAACTCATACCTACCTACCTAGTTGTTGAGCCAACACCAACCCGTCAGCCCACGCCCAATTGGTTTCCGACCCCGCAACCTCCCGCCCTTTTTGAGCCTCTCGAACCATGTCGGTGCCGTGCAGATACGCTGCTCGCGGCTGCGCCCGATCTGTGCGATCCAGCGCTTCCTGTAGAGTCGCATCTCCATTCCTTCAGAACACATCTTCAACACAAAGACGGCACAACTCGACTGCGGCCGCAGTCTCGAGCCCCAAGATTGTCGGCATCGTCGACCAAATAAGCAATCTGACTCTTCTTGAGACTGCCGACCTAGTCTCCAGCTTAAAGGTTAGATATCGCCTAAGCTCAAGCTCAGAACGCCGGGGCGAGGAACGCTCCATGCTAATATCGGTACCTTCCCCAGTCGCGACTTAACATCCCCGATCTACCCGTTGGCGGTTTTGCTGCTGCCGCCCCTGCTGCCGCCCCTGCGGCGGCGGCCGCCGAGGAGCCCGAGGAAGCCGCCCCCGCTGCTCAAGAGAAGACTCTGTTCACCCTAAAGCTGACCGCGTTCGACGCGGGTGCGAAGGCTAAAATTATCAAGGAAGTCAAGAGTCTGCTAGGGTTAAGTTTGGTGGACAGCAAGAAATTCGTCGAGAGTGCTCCCAAGACGATGAAGGAATCCGTGCCTAAAGAAGAGGCCGAGAAGATCGTCGCCACAATGAAGGAGCTTGGCGCCACCGTCGTCATGGACTAAAAAGTCGATACGAAGTGGTAAATCAATATAACACCTACAAGCTACGGCGTGGGCTGGCTCGTGAAGAGCTAGGTATGAGTGAAAAACAAAAACACCATGTATACATGTAACCTACCTACCCTGTATAACATTTGAGCTTGACTAAACAAACACTACGACACCACACGTTTATAGCCGGTCTCTTCGTCCGTACCTACTTTGCTGGGAATATGTCGGCTATCTATACAATGTGTATACTGCGTTTAGGGAACATCTTGCCAAGTGGCTATTTGGCCAGAGAGAAGCTCCCGCTCAGCCCCTGAGCAAGTAAGTACACCGTCCGGAGCAAGGGTACAGGAACGTCTTTCTCGTCAGCTGTCTTGACCACATTCCCAACAATGGCGTCAATTTCCAGGCTTCTCTCTTCGATAGCATCGACCAGCATGGACGGTTTTATACCAGGCGAAGTAAAACGAACCGTGCGTTCGAGTATGAAATCCACGGCTTTCTCATTGACGTTCTTGTACCCGCATGCCTGGGCAACACTCGCGATCTCCAACATGACGTCGCGAATCAACCGGCCGTGCTCATCCTTCTCGCCTTGCTTGGCCTTTCCTTGACCGAAGTCCAGGAACTCCTTGTCCCTTAGCCTAGTCAACGCACAGATCGGGTTCCAACTCCCATTGATTACAGCCTTGTCCCAGCGCTGTGCTTGGATATCGTCGTGCAATATGGCCGTCGCACCGCCGCTCTTGATCAAGTCCACGAACGCCTGGGCCGCAAGCTTGTGCGTTGCCGGGACGCCGGCAGCCGGATAGGTGCCGACATGCAAGTGCTCGAGCATCTCGTGTGAAGCCACATTGGGTGCCGTCCTGTGTGCTGTCAGGTAGGCTACGGTGCTGAGTATCGGAACGTCGTCGCCGGTATATAAACGCGCATACTCGTCCTCGATGCGGATTCCATTCTGCACGAGCACAACAGCCGTCTTGCCAGGGGTGATCGCGGGCCGGATCAGTTCGGGTGTCGAAGCGGTTGAGGGCAACACCTTCGTCGTCACAAGTATATAGTCGAAGGGTTCTTGTGACTGTGTAATAGCCTCAGATACCGAGCGGACCACTCGGGGCCGCATGTGGTGATCATTGCCCCAGATTGTCGAGTTTAGGACGAACCCTTCCTTCATGGCAGTGTCGTAATTCGACCGGCAAACGGCTGTGATGTTTGATTCGGGAACAGCACGGGAAAGGACCCATCCGTAGGTGATACCTAGGCTGCCTGTGCCGAAGATGAGGATTCTTGGTGGCATTTCGTATGGACTTTCAGTGCAAGTGCACACTTGAACTTGCGATGAGACCGTGAAGAAAGACAAGATGTTCCGAGTGGCGCGCGGCCGTCGGTGATTGATATTGAAATCGCCAGCCAGCCAGCCAGCCAGCCAGCCAGCTTACCTATGCAGGTACTTTCGTACCTCAGCTTCACGAATCAACATCCCTGAGGGAACTTGGAACATATCCTAACCCTCCCGGGCATGGCCTCACATTGCTTATTGTAAAGAACCAATTGCCTAGTGAACTCTCTTTGTTGGGCGAAACGCAGCCATTCGGCGTTTTATCAAGAGTATATCAAGAGTATGTGATTCGTCCCAAGACTGGGGATATATTCAACTGTTGTTTCGTTGGTACCTCCAGTCTCGTTGACGAATCCTCCACGAACCTCCAAATTAACTTACCCCTGAGGTTACATTGACCCCCGGTACGGAATATGTAGGTACATATTATCTACCGGCATAGTTAATCACGATGTACCCTGTAACTAAGCAATAATACAGACTGTAAAAGTGTCGTCCCATACCAAGGCGTCGGTAGTGCTATGCGACGATCCAGTGACTCCGATTCGGAAAAAGTAGGGAAAATCTATAACTTACAGACAGACCTACAACATTCTATTCTTGAGAACAGCCCAACCAACAACTTAGATACCTACATAGTCACACACTATTCATAATTCAAGCGATGGACGGAGTCACGGAGGTATCTAGGTCGCAAAAGGTGGATGG
Source organism: Xylariaceae sp. X187 (assembly GCA_028637585.1). Taxonomy (NCBI): domain Eukaryota; kingdom Fungi; phylum Ascomycota; class Sordariomycetes; order Xylariales; family Xylariaceae; species Xylariaceae sp. X187. The sequence goes on along the minus strand of JAJIZN010000021.1, from coordinate 321,952 downwards.
ATCCCTTACCAATCTTTCTCCGCCTTTATCCGTGTTACACCGCGACCGGCCTGACAAGTGTCCAATAACGTCACTGAAAGCTTACCTAAGGTATTCTCCGTCAGAAACCGCGGATGTGATAAAGAGTGAGCCGACTTATTGCAACTTCCGCGACTTCCTCCATACACGATCCCTGGTTGACCAGCCGATAAAATCCAACCCAATCCTTTTGAAATTCCGATGATGACAGGGAGAATTCTGGCTTTTTCCCCCTGATCCGGCCCCATCATGAATCGAGGCAAAAGATTGCCACGGGCTATAGTTATGTATTAGGTAGTCCGTAGGGCTGGGTAGGAAAGCGTAGGTGCAACACATAATCACATACCTAGGTCTAACCGTCTATACAAAAGGCACGCGAGTCATTCACAGCTGTAGTTACATCCCATCCTTCACTCCAACACCAAAAGTCTGCCTGACGCCTCGCATCTTCAATTGAAGCCATCAGCGATAGCTACCTATATGACTATCCCGTGTCCGAATATGATATTTGTCAGAACTCCGAGGCTGGAACCTGATGACACATGTTCTACCTATTCTTAGTCGTCTAGTTCAAAGAGTCGATGGGCTATATCGACCATACCTCGCACCTATCGGGTATTTTGCCCGGCTCAGCGTGATGAGGCCCGTTCTAGTGACAGAAGTGGCGCGACAGGCACGTCGACATTCTTACCAGCGGTCGCTAGTCGAACAAACTAGATACGGAAAACATTGGATGCAGGATTTGAACCTGAGCCGACCGGCTTTTTGATTCGCAGTCTTACAGTTGTTGTTCGACTGTATAGATTCAGAAGGGGGGGGAGGAGAGGAGAGTAATATGAAGACGCGGAAAATGATCTTCTAGGTAACCATCTAGGTTAACTAGACTTCCCAAAAAAAATTATTGACACAACTCCCACGGCTATGATTGCACGCTCCTAGCTCTGCATCTTATTTCGTATGCCTCAAAGTCGCACTGATAAGTCATCCCCTTCCCTTGTATTTAGGAGCTTTCTGTCCACCGGCTTTCTCGGTATACAAAGAGGGCGCCATCGCGGACTTGAACCGTTAACCTTCATGGTAACTGGTGAGGGGGTGTGGATCTTAATGGTGCGTGTTGCCTTAGCCAGTCTTGCAGCTGGTCGTCTTTTCCACTGCACCAAGAGATCATTATAGACTTTTGGCTTATTTCTGCTACATATCCCAGCGACTCATCCTCAATTACGCACACTTCAGAACTAATTGAAAACCTACCTACACTAACTAATCTGTACACTATCTACACTACATAAGTACATACACAGGCAGAAGCACGGGCGCCATAGATAGGTATTAATGAGTTAGTTAGCCTGCAGAGTCCTCATCGGCCCGCCCAAGGGATCGTCAACGGTCAACATCGACTTCCGTGTTTGAACCTATGTATCTTGATACCAAATCGCGGCTTCGGAAGAATTGACTGTGTACATTAGTTATGTACGTTAACTATTACGAAGGGCATACATCTGCACCAAGACCCGACAAAATCACACCTTTTTCTATATACGTAGGTGTACTTAGGCATCTAGCCCAGAGGCAAGGCAGGAAGCAGAGCCTGCTAATACACAGGTGCAATCATCGACCTTGCAATGCCCAAATTAGTCGCAAGAATCCAGATCTACATCCGTACGCCGCGTGATCATGAAACCCGTCTAGTTCTACAAATACGCCCATAGCCGTGTCGAAAATGAGGAAAACGTGGGAAATGAGAAGTCTTTAAACGATCTCTCAATGGTGATGACCAAACTGTGTCAGCAAAGGTAAAAGCATGCCAATGATAGTGGCAAGCGTCTCCCTCATCTGCGGATGGGTTTGTTTCCTTTGAGACACGCTTCCATCTGCGTATCCGTTTATCCCGGATCCAAGATCATGGCTGTGCGATTCGCCCTCCTGCATTGCATGCATGGAAACGTAGCTACTATCATCAGTTCATGTCACAGGCAAGACAGACGGCAAACTTACAGAAACGTCCCTGCGGAAAATAGCAGCAACATGCCAGTCCACCATTGGCTCACTTCTCCTTGCCCACCGCCGCCCAAAAACCCCACGAGTATAAACGTGAGCCATGCTCCGAATGGGGAGGCTAGGCTGAACACAATAAGATGGCCCCTAGCTGCGCGTTTAGACAGCCCCTGTTTCAACAAAATCGATGTCAATCCAAAGGCCGCGGGAGCCTTGTGCACCATAATCGCAATGAAGACGATTAAACCCAGCTTTTTGTCGGGTGAGGATACGGAAGCGCCCATAGCAATTCCATCCGCGGCGGCATGTATCACTAGGCCTGTTGTCGTTGCAAGGCTCCTGGACTGTTTCGGAGTTGGTGTGAGTGACCCTAAAAACCCGTCCGGTTCTTCGTCCTCCGTTGACAGCGAGGACCCTCCGAGATTGCTAAGGCTGATGTGCCTCGGCGCAGGGGCCTGAAAGTTTTCTGATGCATGACGAGGTAATCTATCAATGAGGAACATAAGAATGAAGCCAAGGATCAAAGACAATCCAATGTAAAACGTCGGTAACTCGGATCGATCGGACGGTGTTTCCACGGACGACGAAGCCTGATCATCCAGGGCCTCCGGAGCGCCTACCGGAGTACGAGTCCGAAGAGCTATGCTTTGTACATTATTATCTGCCAATAAGGCTGAGAAATCCAGCGAAGAATCCTCCCTTTCATCTGCGCGCCAAGTCGATTCGGATTGTGGACCGAGGGCGGCCTCCGCCCATCGGACTGTGCTGCTGCCTCTAGTGGTATGCAAAGTCCTTGGAGTTGGCCCATGTGCCATCATGGAGGCTTCGGCTACGGTTTCGATCCCTTCGGGTATTATAACAATCAAGGCGGTTCCAAGTAATATTCCCATGCCGATGCTTGATATTAATCGTAGCTGTGACTGTGAGAGGGTCATAGATAGAGGTAACGCGCCGGCCAGAAATGAGCTGCGGTCGTTAGTCGTCGGACTCGAGAATTCGCATGGCCATCGTCGGGTATACATACGCCAGTGTCATTACCACCTATGAGAACACATATATTAGGTTCATGCGAAGAGTGGCGATTCGGCGCATTTCGAGTGTGAACTTACCGTCAATGGTAGGAGTAATAACCCGGCCCCAGCCATAGTTGTGAAGTGCCTCGAGAAAACGGTGCTGATTAACAAATCATTGGTAACGTCGAGACCGATGGAAGATGGACATCGGATCAAGAGGAATATCGAACACAAGAATGGATTGAATCGAAAGGAAGTGATGAGATGAAGCAAGGTAGGGATCTGTAGGGAGAATAAAGTGAATCCAAACGATTTCTTTTTTTTTTTTTTTTCTGGTGATACGTTAGGTAGTCGGTAGGTAAGCTGCGCGGCAGTTCGAGCTTCGAGGTCTCCCCCCCCCCTACCTGGCACCTAGGTACCTAGATACCTACCTAGGTAACTTACGCCCAGGTTCACTTGACCTGTGGATATTGTGGACCCACAGATGACCGGCTGCAGATAACGAGGTGTTTGCGATAAAAGAAGCCGACCCGCAGCTCATTCTGCACTGTGAAGGCTCACTGTCGCCACCAGTGACCACCACCTGCCTACCTACCTACCTAGGTACCTAGCGTCCCGTTGCAAATGCCCACAATCAAGAGATAGGTAAGTACAGGTACCTAAGGTAGGCACCTACCTATATATTATACAGTACGCGACCGCAAGACACACGGTGTATGTGGATAAGTAATTACGTAGTAATTGCATGTAGCCAACCTAAAGAGAAGTGGGCCCGTTCTTTGTGCTTAATTGCCTAGTCATACTTGGAATCGGCGCATTATGTATCTGCAGCATGTAATTAGTCAGGTACTTGGTACCTGCCCAAACGCGCTCTTCTCGTGTTTATTGGCGTCTCGTCGATCATTTGGCTTGATGGCACGCGAAACTACCCACCGGTACAGTCTGTACCTAGTCCGTATTGAAGAGCCGCTGTGTAAGATCTTACCTTGGGAGGTATCTACAACCTTTGCATGAAGTACATCATCAACACTTTCTGCACTACTACTGTACCTGCCTAGGCGCCTTTGCGCCTCCATTTCCATCAATCGCAAATCTTCCCTCAATATTCGCCTGCCTTGTTCTTCATCACAACGAAGCCTCATCCCGGGACAACCTCAGCGCAATGGAGGACGAGTGTATGTAAACCCCACCCACATCGCCAACTATTTGACCTAACCTAGACTCGCTAAGGGACGACAAGCGCGAATGAAGCAATCACCATCACTCTAGTGAGACCGTCATCTTCGACCATCGAGAAAGTCGAATCCTTCAATCCGAAGTTCACATACCCCATTTTCGGCGAAGATGAATCTATATTCGGATACAAGGGCTTGAAAGTCAACCTGCAATTCGATGTCTGTAGCCTAAGACCACATCTTTCTGTCTCCTCTAGCAAGAAGTTTGATTCAGTTGGCGACGTGAAGGCGGTAGACGTCAGAGAGGTTTTGAAGGACTTGTTGCCTGGAGGTCTGTTGCCTTCGTCCCCTCCTCTCGTCCTTCAGTAATCCCTTCTAACGCTTTGTAGTCGCATTCCAGACACCAGCAGAATACAGGAGAGCTTTACAGAACCTGCCCGATACTTGGACCCCTCCAGGCACCCTCGTAAAAACGGCCGAGAAGAACGGAGAAACCTATGAGATATGGCGCAGCAATCTAGCGGACCATCGCGTCAAGCAACTCATTCGGCGCAGTCAGATTATGGTCTTATTCTTCATTGAGGGCGGATCATACATCGGCATGGACGCTGACGGGAATGATGAACCAGAGGAATCCCTCGCCAGATGGTCTGTATTCTTCGTATACAAGAAGCAGCCTAAGTCGGACGATATAAAGAAAAGCGAGTATACCTTCCAGGGCTTCTCCACGATCTACGACTTTTGGATGTATCAGCAACCAGGCCCGCCAAACAATGCGCACGGTAGCGCTACTCCCATACAGCCGAAAGTGAACCACTCTTGGGAACTCCCTGATGAGGTGACTTTCTCCCACTTCCCTCGTCGCGCAAGAATATCACAGTTCCTCATTTTGCCCCCTTATCAAGGAAAAGGTATTGGTGCTCTGCTGTACGACACCATCTTTGATCTTTACATGGCAGATGAGGCCACGAAGGAGGTCACGGTAGAGGATCCTAATGAGGATTTTGATGTCCTTCGAGACATTTGCGACTTGAAGTATATGAAGGAAAACGTGCCAGAATTTGCCGCGCTGCAAATCAACAGTGCCATTTCTCTCCCAGAGAAGGGCGGCGTCCTACACAATACTACTCAGATCTCGTCAAGCAAATCCTCAAGCTCATCTACGGATGGGATCGTCGATATTACAAAGTTGGAGGAACTTCGTGTGAAGTCAAAGATCGCACCTCGGCAGTTCTGGCGCCTCGTGGAGATGCATCTCATGTCAACCCTCCCATCTTCCGTTCGACCACAGGTTAACAATGAATCGATGAGACCCCCAGCGCCAAAAGCTGACCAGATGGTATACACGCTTTGGCGAATACTTCTTAAACAGCGCCTTTATCGTCGCAATATCCTTCTCCTCTCTGAACTTGAGACAACTGAACGCATCATTAAACTGAATGAGACGGTTAACAATGTTGAATGGGAGTATGCCAGGATTCTTGACCATTTGAAGCCGACGCATGCCACCACCATTAATGAAAAGAGAAAGATGCATGTTGAAGCAGATGAAGACGCCCCATCCAGTAAGAAAGCCCGTGTCGAGGATGCCTAAGGTTCCGCAATGCCTTGCAGTTTTTGGGTGACGTCCGACTATTGAGCGGGAAAGGAGTTCTGGCGTAGCCTTGCGCTACTTGCGTTGCATTCATATTTCGAGATTCGGTTCCAGGTTGAGAGACGGACATAAATGTGGAGGCGTGCGAAGGGGCTTACGCAAATACGCCGTGTAGTTTTAGGGATTGAGAGACAGCACTCGTCGAATAGACGAGGTACCTATATAATCCCCGTATCATATTAATGATTAACCGCGACGCGGGTATTATGAAGAAGCCTATTACCCCTGAGGCCTTCTAGATGCATGCAAACTAATAAACTCCATCTCGAGGTCTATCCGTTGGTCTGTGTATTCTAGTGTCTAGTGTCTAGTCCCGTTCACGTCCTCCAGACCCTGACCGAGCTGACTTGCCACGCACGCGGCCTCTCGCACGGCTCGAGCTACGCTTCCTCGTACACCCGCATCCTCGAGAACCAGGAGACCGCCGATGGAACATCCACCTGGCGTGCAAACCTTTTCACGAAGCAAGGCAGGATGCTCCCCACTGAGAATTAGGCCTGCCGTACCCCTCACTGCGAACACTTATTGTCAGTTTTCTTGTGCCATTTTCTAGGTAGGTTCGAGCAAGCAAGAAAGAAAGCAAGAAAGCAAGAAAGCAAGCAAGAAAGAAAAAAAGGCAGTCTTTGAAAATTACATACTGGTCTGCGCAGCCATCCTCTGCGCCTCAGGTCTCGGTAGACCCATCGCCACGGCGCCATCAATGGCAGCCTCCAGCATGAGAGAGAAAAAGGCGGGGCCGGATGCACAGAGCGCAGTAGAGGCGTTCATCTTGGTCGCAGGCAAGTAAACCACGTCTCCGATGCGCTTGAAGATCCAGGTGACGAGGCTCAAGGTCGCGGGCTGCAGCGGGGGCTCGCTGTTCGCAATGACGGTCATGCTCTCCCGTACGATGCTGGTGGTGTTGGGACACGCGCGCACAATGCGGCAGCGGCCGTCGATATCGGGGTCTTTGACGGGGACAGCTCCGTGAAGGATGATCTCGATCTGCTGGACGGTCACGCCGGCGCAGATGCTAATGAGGAGCTTTCCGTGTAGGGCCTTACCCATGCCGGGCTCGTTCAGCAACGCCTCGATGGCGTTCGGCTTGCAGGCGAGCAGGATCACCTCGGCCTTCATCGCCGCGGGCACGTTCTCGTTCTGCACTACCTTCACAGTGGCGCTGTGCTCCCACAACGCTTGCTTCACTCGCTTGGCGGACTCAGGGCGACGCACGCAGGCGATGAAGCGTGAGGGCAGACGCGCAGGGACCTCGTCGCGTGACCCCGTGTTGCACGTTTGCAACGGTCGAGGTCCGTTCATCTCCTGTAGCGACGCGAGGATGCCCGAGAGAATGGCGATGCCCATGGTACCTGTGACGAGTCAGTTCCACGTGCACCAGAGCTTGATGGCCAATCCTACGATAAGATGAGACTTACCGCAGCCCAACACAGCCATCGTGAGCTCCGGCACATCGTGGCCGTGTTGCGTGATAGCTAACATGCTGTTGGACGGCATTTAATACCGGGGACTACGGAGCGAAGCCTGGGCTTGGTGACGTGAGGGAGCTAGAAACGCAAACAAAGAAGAAAACCAGTGCTGCTAAGCAGACACCTTCTCGCCGGAGAGGTTGTGCAGTTTAAGAAGAAACAAGAAAAACAATGTTAAAATGGAAAATCGTCTAGTAATAACTGGCCTCCCTGGGAAAAGGGGACGAATTTATATGAAAGTACTTGGGCATGAGTGGCCAATCGCGTCGGAGTGATTTTCACCACCGGCGTAAGTTAGGACACCCCTAATCCATTACCTAAGTTTTCCACTTATTGTAAGCTGTGTACATGATCAGTACGGATCACTCCATGAGTCCTAGGTACTTATAGTACACCGAAGATCTCTCGTTTACTCTGATCGAAAGATTGGGAGGTAGGCTTGCCGACTACGTATATCGTAGGGATGAAGATGTACTTTGCATGTTCCCCGTCAGGAACTTTGGGCAGATAGGGGGATCGTACCTTATAGGGCAACGACCCGAGATCGCACCGGCTCGGAATCGAAGCAGGGCGTCAGCTACGAACTGTACGTCTATCTAGGCTAGATAGATAGCGCTCGTGTGACCTGTGGTTCGGGAAAGCTTGGTGCCCAATGGTGGGTCTAGAGATGTTTCATGTGCGCGCGGGCAGCTTGCACAAGCAGGACACAAGCAGGACACAAGCAGGACACAAGGTGCATAATTATGTAAAATGCACTAAATTTGGTCTTACATAGTACATAGTACCTAGTGTTTGATTGGCGCATGTGCACTGTGTATACTTTGGGCCCCGGCAATACCTCCGACCTCCGACCAGGAACCTGCATACCTGCCCGTTACATAGTTATTGGGTACAGTGTGCAGTGTGCGTCTTAGGTAGTATCTGTGCTGTATTGGGTCAAGGATAGCGTAAGTAGGTATCTACTTAGTAGCGATGTCGGACCATTAGCTAGCCAAGTTATGAACTAGATACGGTATCTAACTATGGAACCTACGAAGCAATCCTCAAGCTACCTAGTAGGTAGCATCACCACCAGCACTAAAAGACAGCATCAACAACAAAAACACCACGCCATAATGGCCGATCCCTTCGAGGTCCGCATGCGTTTCAGCTTGCAGCTTGAACACCTGAATGCCAGTACCACCTCTGCTCAGAAAGCAGCTCAATATGCGCTCAAGTACAGGGACATGGACGAGGACTTGCACTCTTGCATCTTGGAACAGCTTGAGAAAGTAAATCCTACATCATCATCATCATCATCATTCATCATCACCGTCAGAAGTTGCGCACAATTGGCTGACTATTCTTGCCTCGGCTATCGGACAGACCAATATGAATACACGGGCGAACATTATGTACTTCATTGAGCACCTACTAGAGATGGCCTCAAAGGAGCGCCATAATGACTATGTGCGCATGATGCAGCGCGACATCATCAGAGTCGTTGACGCCGTCTGTCCGGAAAATGGTTCCGGCGCGGCAAACGTGAAAGTGGTCCGCAAGGTACCGTTGCCCTACCGAATGCGTCCACACATGCTCCAATCACTGCGGACGATAAGCTGACCCCATCTCGTCACCCTACACAGGTCCTCCAAAGCCTCCAAGCCAAGCTCATTTTGTTCGAACAAACGGTGACTGAGATCGAAGCCTGCCTTAATGAACGCGATACCTCCGCCAACCACTTCATTGTCTCTTCCCCCCTGGAAGGCAACGAAAAGCCCGGCGCCCTCGGCTCTAATGCCGACGCAGACGTCGGTGGGCCCCAGACTTCACAACGCAACGGCGCCAGTATAAAGCCCACAAGACAACAGATAGAACAGCGCATTGAGGAGGATCGTGAGCGACACAAGCGCACGCGTGAGAGTATGTGGGTTGTACCCCCTAACCCCGTAGACCAAGCGCGCAAGTTCTTCACCGAAACCAACGACATGGGCGAGGACGACCACATCCTAGGGAAGGAAGAATTAGCCGAGTACCGCGTGAGGCTGAATGGTGTACTGTGTAGACACAAGAGCGACAAGCAGGAGAGTGTTAACAGGCCCAAAGCGACGAACGGCGTAACTGCTGGGCATAACTAGTAAACATTACAGGGGCCGCCGCTATCTGGTGAGAATATTGTACAGTCAAAAATTCCCGAACGGATATCGAAAATATCCCTTTCCATTCGGTAATGGTATTCAGCATGGCAAGGCGTTAATAGGCACGGCGTATTTCATATCTATCTGCCTTGAGTGGTTGAGGCGGCGAGGCGGCGAGGCGGCGAGGCCCGTTCGGAAGAGGAAAGGGATGCATGATAATGGCGTATTGGTTTGCCCTTATATATTCTAGGATTGGATTCTCTGACTTGCTGGCATGTTTGCCCGTTCAATGATACCACAATACATTATGCTTTCTTACACCTCAATTGGTTCAGCCGACTCCCTCAACTCGGCTAGGTATAATTATTCGAAGCCCGCTTAATACATACCTCATGTAAATGAAACAGTCGTTGAAAGAGCTGTCTGATAAAACAACCGCAAGGTTCCGTGGACATCGGCGTGGACATCGGCGTCCAAATCAACAAAGTGAAGAGCCATGGAGTCGAATGAACGCTCATTTGGAAATTCACTTTACACTACACACCATTCATAGTGATGGCAGCAGCGATGGGATTCTACATCTCGGGCACAAAATACCTAGGTAAATACCAGATGAACTACATCCTCTAGGAGAGAGAGACCTAAGCATGGGATAGGAAATACTGTTGAAGCTTTGTGCCTATGTTATATGATGGGGGTCATCGACCGGCCGTACGGGTAGCATCACGTACATCTATGTATTTGACCCGGTAGGGGTTCGAACATCGGCTCAGCCGCAAACGGGGGAATGCTCACTTATCGGGAGTCAATACAACCTCGGCCGAAATGCGGTGATCCCGACCTCCTGCGTGCCGCAGGGGGGGGCTCAACGTCAAACTTTTGTTTTCCTTGCTTCCAATCGCGCCAATAGCATTAGTTGACACCGCCGAGACAAATCGTTCGGGGTGTGAACCCAAATTTGAATTTTTTTTTTTTCTTTCTTTTTTTTAAAAAAAAAAACAAATATCTGTTCCGAACTTTTGCTCAGACCCCCAAGGGGTGCCCTGACCTGTGTGTCTGTCCCTCGTATGGTTGCATTCAGTGGCTAAGTTCAGGGGCTGAATCTTACCGGCCCCCAACCTTAGATGAGCTGACAAGGTTTTCTATGGCTTTAAATGTCTCATCGAGACTGGACGGCGGGCCGAAACGACTTTCTTTGCCTCTCAATTAATGGCATAGGACCCGAGCAGAGGACTTTGGTGTCTACTCCCGACGAGGTCTTGTAGGGAATAAGACGACGCGTCGGTCTAGGGACGCCATTCGAGGAGCGTTGGAACTAGAAGAAAAACGGGCTGTTGCCGAATAGAGAGAGTCACTATACTATGACTTAAAGGGATGACGGGACATATGAAGCTTGAGCAAGAAGCAGGTAAAGAAGGAAAAATAAGCATAAACCCGATAAAAAGGTTCAGAAGTATTTGAAGACTTGTCGAAGAGCTCGGCAACGACAGAGCTAGGTTAGTAGAACTGCGCCTGTAGAGGGTCGGATTTGACTAATTGAATTCACTGCGGAATGACCAAAATGAAACTGCATTATTGAAGCCCGGACTGGATTGCTATTGTTTGCATCTAGGGGGAACATTGAACATCCCTTAATGATGGGCGCAACCAGCGAACGCGCAATTCGCCTCGTGTCCATCCCGTTTGACCGCGAACCCCTTCAGGGATCCCATGCCGCGTAAAATCATTGATACCTATCCAAGGTGGAAAGACATACCAATCAAGTAGTCCGGGTGTCGCGACGCAATCGCTATAAGACAACCATTGTAAATGGGTCATTGGGAAGATACGATGGCATGATCGATGTTAGTCCCACAACAAATGTATTCGCCTTGTTCGTGGTTTGGTCCATCTTCAACGCCTATAGGAACAACTAGAGCATAGATCGAAGTGTGTGAGGATTGCAAACAATATCTCATTTTTCTTGCCATCCGATCTGAACTTGGCCATGGCAGACCGAGGAGGCATCATAGGACGATTCACCGATGAAGGCCAACATGTCTTCGTGGCTCAGTTGGCTAGAGCGTTGGTCTCATATTCAATATGACCCAGTCCCAGATTGGGTGATCCAAAGGTCGTGAGTTCGAGCCTCACCGAGGACAACATTTTTCCCCGCCTGACGAAGGTGACTTTCCTCTTTTTTTTTTTCTTTTTTTTTTCGGGTTGGGCACCGGGTCCGGAAAAAAAGCTTATCAATCAATCAATGCGTATTTCGGATTTCATGCATTACCTTATACCTTATACATTGCATTTCCGGTTGAATGAATGCTTTTCAAGGAATCAACCACAAAGCGAGTGTCGGTGCCGGATCCGTCCTCATAGCACGGGAGAAGCGATTCCTCATGCGGAATCCATTATCTAGTAGATGGATATAAAGATGATAAGATGATAGGCAGGTTGACATTCCGTACATCGTGTGCCAGCATGACACAATTCTTGGGCGCAAAGCATACCTACTAGGTAAGGTAGGTAACCTGCAACCTAAGTATGCAAAGATTTGCGTGAGGCCTGGATATCTGGAATGGAAATCTGAAATTATCCGAGACGCCTTTATGATCTCCATCCATGGCTTTGGTTAAGGGCAACCATGGCTACCATATGCATGGAAAACGTTGGTACGCGTAGACGCGAAGTGCACGTCATTCTTGGGCCAGCTTCTTGAAATGAAGCGAGCCGGGATGAGACGGGACTTGGAAGCAATGCGTCTATTAGTGGACTTCCATGTCTCTTGCTAAGTAATTAGGTAGGCAAGTAGGTATTTCAACTGATTGGTGCATGTGATTACAAGTCCATAGATAGGTAAGGTGTTGGTCATCATACGTGGACACTTCCATAGATAGGACAGGACTCGGGGGCGGGACACATGTCAGCACTGAGCAGCAGCAGCTCGGCCCTAACCCAGGCAAGTGGCAAAACTGGCAGCGAAAGCAGCCAAGGCCCCATAAATATCGGCATTCCCGCCTTCTGAGTCGTCAATCCTACGAAGCTTGAGACGACGGCGGACTAAACATAAGAATGGAGATCTGTTGAAGACGCTGGAGCCCTCGATCTTGCGGCGATCTGCGGATTTGCGGATTTGGTAACGAACAGTAACATGGAAGTGAGTAACATGAAAGCCGTGCACTTTTGCAATGTCAGTGACCGTAGGGGATGGAGGCTGCTACACCTTGTGGTAGTGGCCCCCAGTGGCATCAAGGGATTTATTATGGCCTACCTACCTACCTACCTAGGTAGTTATTTGTAGGTATACCGAAGAAGTGTCGCTGGAGGTCAGTCACACGGTGTCGCAAATAGAAAGGGGCCTTGGCGGGTCTCCATTCCAACATGGAACTTATTGCGCCGATTCAGTAAGTACCTACTTAGAAGTAAGCACCTTCTAGTGCAGGCACGTCTCGTCTACGTGTACGCATCGGCCGTGCTTGCCTTAACGCGACTGCCAACACTCATTGAAGCTCGTAGGTCGGGTAGATACCTATCTAGTAGGTAGCACCTACCTGTATATCAGGCCCTCCGAATGTGCCTTCCGCGGAGTGAAAAGTTGAGCTGGGTGATGTGGCGGTGCGGGCTTGTCGAATTCACGATGTTATTTGCGCCAAAAGAGGCTAGCGTACTAAAATGTACTCCAGAGGTGTCGCACTTTTGGAGTAAGAAAGATGTACAGACTCATGAGGTGCTCATTATGTACAGCCGCAGAGACATCTACTTCAACATCAGCCCTCCCTTCGGCGAACCGTAGTGTCCCCTAGTTTCGTCGGGCCACCTCCCTGTACCTCTGCGGTAAGTTCCACTTCCGGACTCCTGATCATCTCACCCGACTCCCGTCGCTCTAAACTCAAACCCCAACCCCCATTAATGGTCATCTACCATCCTGAATTCAAATTGTCCCTTATGAAACGTGCGGCTAACAAGTTCCTAGTGGCCATTTGTAACCTGGTTCATCCGGTAGATACTTTCACCAGGCTTCTTCCCTTCAATCGCAACACCGTCGGGTACCGGTAGTTTCGGCAGACTTCAACGAACCATCTGGCGCCAGCGATACCTCTGGGTACCTACTTCAATCAGAGTCTTTCTGTAGTGGAGAGCCGGCAATCCCGACCTCGACACTAGACCAGGATTGTACACTAAGGGCACTACCGCAGTGCAGATTTCAGTCGGCTCTTCTGCTGGACAAGCCGACGACGGCCTTCAAATTGGTCCGCGCCAGACGATCGAAACATATTGCCAACGACAACGATGCCCTAGCACGACGTTTTGCGACTTCAGATTTCAGATCCCACCCGTGCCCGTGCTTTCGGCCCCATTTACTTCTACCGCTCTTGTTTGAGCGACCGCCGCGCCCATCCTGACTCGTGCCGAGAATTCATAACCCCTTGACCGGGCATTCCTGATAGGAGGCATTCCGTTCTGTTTGTTAACTGCCGGGTAAGCATTTTCGAATCTGTACTGACGTTGCCGCCCTTTGTCGCTCCCGTCAAACCACACAAGACCACTATCGTGTCTCCGGTCTGGAATTCGCGCGTAGTCATACCAGCCTCCGGCGATGCAAATCTCACCCTGTTGTTTAAGCAAGGAGATCACGAGCATCTTAGTCGCGGTCATACATAGACGCCCTAGAAAGTCTATTTCGTCGATGACACCCTGTAGCTAATATCATCTAGATCGCAAGGCTTTGAGTCTTATTTTGTCCTGGGCGGACTTCCGCTTTAGTGATACGACCGATTACCGAACGTTAGCGAATGGGATTAATATGGTCTCCTATTGCCGACCAGTTGGTTTCTCGGAACGAAGGGGAAGTCCCATGAGCGGCAGTGAAGAATTGGCTCTGAATAGGCCCGGCGCCGACTCAGTGGTTGCGAATCAGAGAATGGATAAGATGACCCAGTCGAGACCTCGCGGGCCGCCCACCCCGAGCATGAACACTCCAGCGCCCGAATTTGACCAGCAACAACCTACCGGTTCTCCGCCACCCCCGCCTACACCAGCCGCCTCCCCTAGACCCATTATCGCGGAACCCGAGTGGAACGAACCTCCCGATGACGACGATGACTTCTTCCTTGCTCATATCCGTCATCATTTCGAGACAGCTAGCGGCCCCCGCCGGAATAGGCTCCTCGCCGACTTGCTTCGAATGTGCACAACCCAGCAGCTGAGCTTTGTACACCAAACCGTAAGCCCGCTATTAAAGAAGGATCCATTTACAAGCTTACCAAATGAATTATGCCTGAGAGTTTTGTCCTTTATTGACGACCCTCAAGTCTTGGCACGGGCCTCCCAAGTGTCAAGGCGGTGGAGAGACCTGCTTAGTGATGACGTGACTTGGAGGCATCTCTGTGTCAAACATGACTATAGCCGATGTCTCTCGGACGCTTCATATCGCACACCAGCATATGCAACTGGCCGGCCCGGTGCTGTGCCGCTGGCTGGTTACGAGTACGCGAGCCAGAGCTTCGCAAACAATCTGCCTGGCCCGTCTTCATTACACAATGCCTCTACACATAACGACGGATCTACCAGTGCCGGATCGGCCTCCCGACCACATTTACGATCATACAAATCTCGTTTCAAGCAAAGATATCTTGTAGAGTCGGCTTGGAGGACCGGTGGGCGGAACACGACTCGCACCATTACGCAAGACGGGAGAGTGGTCACCAGCCTACACTTGACGCCTAAGTACATCGTTGTGGCACTCGATAATGCCAAAATTCACATTTTCGATCGCGAAGGGAACGCGCTTCGAACACTCGGGGGCCATGTAATGGGCGTATGGGCCATGGTACCATGGGAAGATACTCTGGTGAGCGGAGGTTGTGACCGAGACGTACGAGTTTGGGATATGACCACTGGGTAAGACTGGCACCATTCCGAGGATGACGACTAGTGATCTCGGCTAATCAGTCCCATAGCGAATGCCTCCATATACTGCGTGGCCACACCTCGACTGTACGCTGTCTCAAAATGTCCGATGCCAACACGGCCATCTCCGGCTCGCGAGATACGTTCCTGAGGGTTTGGGACATTAAAACAGGCGTGTGCAAAAGCGTTCTCGCGGGGCACCAGGCCAGCGTGAGATGCCTAGAGATTAAGGGAGATATCGTCGTATCTGGTAGCTACGACGCCACGGCCAAGATTTGGAGCATCTCGAAAGGACGATGCTTGCATACTCTTAGTGGCCATTATAGCCAAATCTATGCAATCGCATTCGATGGCCAAAGAGTCGTGACCGGTAGTCTCGATACCAGTGTTCGAGTCTGGGATGCGCGGACTGGGTAAGTCTAATATCATGTGGCACGGTATACCTTGTGTTGTAGCAAAATGTTGCTGACCTGCCCAACAGTGAGCCCATCGCTCTTCTACAGGGACACACCTCCTTGGTCGGCCAATTGCAATTGCGCGGAAACACCCTAGTCACAGGAGGGTCTGACGGATCCGTCAGAGTTTGGTCCCTTGAGAAAATGTGCCCAATTCATCGGCTCGCCGCACATGATAACAGTGTCACAAGCCTTCAATTCGACGATACTCGAGTTGTCAGCGGTGGTAGTGACGGGCGGGTTAAAGTCTGGGACTTAAAGACGGGACATTTAGTTCGAGAGCTGATCGCGGCCGAGTCTGTCTGGAGAGTCGTATTTGAGGAGGAGAAGTGTGTTGCTGTGGCTAACAGAGGAAGCCGAGTCATGATGGAGGTATGTGATGCTATGATGCCAAAGCTGAAATCCCTATGTGAAAGTCTAACTCGAGTAGGTCTGGTCATTCTCGCCCCTGGAAGACGCCTACTACGAAATGCCAACCCCGTTGCATCAGCGGTCGTCTAAGGCGCCGCAACCTTTATCTGTTAATTACCCACAGCCGACCCTCGGCCTACGCTCGACGTCGCAAGTGGATCCCAACGACCACGACGTCGAGATGGGAGAAGCCGGTCCGTCGACCGCACCGTTAGGGGGAAACACGTTTTCACAAATGATGCTGTGATCCGGTCACCGTACCGTAAGAGTCCTTTTTGTTCATGGCTGGCTCCCTAACATCTCTAGCCTAAACCAATGCGCTAGTTTGACTGTATGCATCGCAGGCGTTCTAAAGGGTGATGAGATTATCAGAGAAGTTGGTTCGGACAACATCGCGAGCGTGTAGGAGGAGTTGGTGGAAATAGTACAAGTACACACAAGGCATGCATGATTTTGCGAGGAACGGGCACAGATGTTTGGCTCCAGTGTCATTACCACTCATATGTATATGTATCTCACACATCAAAGCAAAACATCTCACTCCTAAGCAGTTGGGAGCTTTATAATTCTTCCGTGTCTGGGAAAAACTTCATGTGACCACGCATGCGACCAGACCCGTAGGATTTCGGGCACGATGATGACTTGTGTGCCATGTAGGTTCTTATAGTACGGCTTCCGTGGGGATTGGCCCGCGCAGCGTCGCCGCTGGATTTGCAGAGATTTTATGATACCTGTGAAGACATGTCAAGGTCGAAGGAGGCGGGAGCTGTTCCATTATTGAAGAGCGGGATCCGAAAATTCTGGCAAAATGGGCCCCTGTGTGATATTTTATACACATTTGTCTGGTATATCATATGTGTCACAGGCGCTCCTTTCAAATTGGAGGTGTCGTAGTTTTCTCGATCTTGTTTTCTATAAGATACAGAGATCTGGTCTCATGCTGCAATGGCCATCCACTCCTCCGCGAGGACCTCGCTCTTCCTCCTTTCCCAATTACCTAGCCCCGCCACCGCTGCCCTGTCCCGCTCCACCGCCGCCAATTTCCGCGCCGCTTCCTGGCTCCCGCTGACGGCGGCCTTCTCGAGCGCTTCGGTATACTCCTTGTTGTCCGCCTGGCCCGTCTTCTCGAGCAGCTCCGCCAGCTTGTAGTATCCCATTCTATTATCGAGGTCGTAGGCCGCCATCCTAAACATCTGTCGGGCCAGCTCTAGGTTGCCTCTCTTCATGTGAATCATCCCGACGTTGAGCGCGAAGGAAACCTTCCATTGCCAGTTGGGGTCGAAATAGGCGTCTTCAGGCAGCTCTGGGGACTGACTGATACCTCCCTGGGTATCGTTGGGGCCATTCCGGTTTGGTCCCTCGTCGGTCGGTGGGGACGTAGTCTTGGCGCTAGACTCGGCGGCCGAGCCGATTTCGAACGCACGGCGGAACCACCGGAGGGCTTTACTGTCCCCTTCATGCGTCTTCTCCGATGCGGCGAAGAGACCAGCCAGAGTGAGGGCGTCGGCGGCGAAGTCGATGTTGCCGCTGTCTTTGCCTCTGGACTTGCTATTCTCGATGCGCCTCAGGAGGTGTTCGAACCTTTCGATTACAGACTCGAACTTCGGGTATCTCGTGAACGGCTTCTGTAAGTCCATCTGCATCAGCACGAGTATGCTCGGGACGTGGTCCATATCGGCTAGTGTGTGGTGGATGTGTCTGGCTAGTTGCCAGGCCCGTCCGGATGAGTGCAGGATGAGCAACAGGGCTATGTAGTATAGCGTGTGTGCCGAGAGAGGTTTGACCTTGTCCTTGCTGGAGAGAGACTGTATGGTGGACATGTCATCGCCGTCGATGGCGATGAGTTGTCGCTCCCATCCGGAGGTTCCTTTTCGCAGGGCTTGTGTGTATGCAACCGCTGTTGCTAGACAGTCTTCCGCGCTCAGGTCTCGAACTAGTGGTGGGCGCGCCCACGTCCGCCAGAATTCTAGTGGTGGGATGTCGGCCACAGTGAAGCCTGTCTTGGCGAGAGGGCCCGTTGGGGACGGTTTGACCCGCTTATGACCAGAAGACGAGGCACTGCGTACCTGGTGTACGCCCGGAAAGCGTATGTGTGCACGTGAGGGCGGTGATGCGGCTTGTTGAGCTTGTTGGAGGCCGAGAAGCTGTCTTGATGTCTGCAACGTCTGAGCCAAGCGGCTCAAACGTCTCGTGCATCGTATGCATGTGAAACTTGGGGCCGACATGGTGAGGCTATTCCCAGATTGAAGCATGTATGTGGTTGGTTTCTGGGGTTTCTGGGAGGTGATATGTCCAATCTCTGAATCCACAGTCGACTTTCAAGATGAAGCCTCAATTCGAAGAGAAATCCCCCAGACTCGGATTTCACTTTTCTGTCTTTGAAGAAAAGTTCGTTGTGAAGATACACAAAGCAGGCCGGGACTAGAATGCCTCCTGTATTTCATAAGATGCCCATGGCTCTCAAGATCGTTTAGAGTGGTGTATCAATGTGAATGAGTAAAGAGTTCTGAGTTCTGGCGATCCCTCTGAGCCACCGTTGACATCTCGACGGGGCATCTGTAGGTACAGTCTAGATATCTATTATAAGTGAAGCAGATTATGTATCTAATGGAGGAAGCACTCGAATATTCAATTAAACAATATATATGCATTAATAGTTCAAATAGGCATACCGAGTTCTGACCGACCTCATACCCGGATCTTATCCCTTATCTTATCGCTTATCAAGGAAAATAGTTAGGTATGGGACGTTCGCAACCGTAACATAACTGCAAAGTTCCTTTTGGTGCAAACAAAACGCAAAGTTTCAGCACAAGGAAAACCAAAAAAAATGGCCCCCTTAACGAGAAGAGCCGCAAAGGCGTTAACCGACACCACATCCACCCCGAAGAATGAACCGACGCCACCAACACCAGTCATTCCACGAAGCAGGCGGAAGCCCGCCACCGATTCCGCTAAAGCGAACAAAGAACCGGAAGTTGAACGCGCCCAAAAGAAAACAAAACCACGGCGCGGTCGACTTGACACGAGCACGAGCACGAGCGCGAGCATCGCAGAACACGCGACCCCGTCCAGGACATCTCCCATTCAAGTTCAGATACCCAGCTCGGTCATCATGACGCCCCGTTCTCGATCCCCTCTAAACCCTGACCCGCAAAATACCGATGCCGCCGACGAGGGTAATTTGAACCACGAGTTGATGAGCGCCTCGAAACAGCTGGAGGATGAGGCGTTGTCGCGAATGCGACTGACGGATGGTGCTCTTGAGTCAACACCCTTAGTGGAGACACCTAAACTTTCAAGCGTCAAGTCTGCTGCCGAGGAGTCGCTGGAGGAGTCGCTGGAGGAGTCGCTGGAGGAGTCGCTGGAGGAATCGACGCTGCAATTTCACACACCGATGCAGACGCTGTCAGTAGAAGCCGAGCCGGAAGACCAAGCGAGACCGGAACCAGAAGCTGAAGAACAGGCGACACCAAAACCTGAAGCCGAGCCTGAACGGCAGGCAACGCCAAAACCAGAGCCGGTCAAGTCTACGCACGTTGTTTTTGGAGACGATGACGACGTAGATAAGTTTGTGGCGGCTGCCGCGGCTACAACGAAGGACGCTCTTGAGGGTGGTCGTGGAAATGGAGACAAAGACCAGAATGAAATGGAGGAGGAGGAGAGCGATGACGAGGCACCAGAGGCGGTATCGACGACTAAAGCAGCAAAGGAGACATTGAAGTCGGCCAGGGCTGCGATAGAAGCTGCCGAACAGTACGCACTTACCCATCTATCTACTTAGCACGCCTTTTTTTTTGAGTAGAAATTAACTCTAACGATCCACAGATACGCTGCGTCAACAAAGAGAAAACGACAGGCGCGAGACAATCTTCTCAAACAACAAGCCGAGACGCGGAAACGCACTCGTGAGGCGGAACCCGACAAACCAAAGGAAGGGGACGGTTCGTCGGACGATGAGAAAAACACCATGTCGAAGCGCCAGAGACGGTCTCAAAAGCTTCCGGACGTGCTACCAGAAGAATTCCTGACGGACTCGAGCGACGACGAGGGCGACGAGGCCGCGTTGAAGAAGATGACGGTCCAGCGGCCGCAGAAGATTACTTTCGAGACCGCCATGCAGACCCTGAGCGCGGAGGGCCGAGGATTGCGCGATGAGGTCGTGGGCTCGACTCGGTATCGGGTGTTGCCCCAGCAGAGCGACCAGCGACTCACGCCCAAGGCGAGTAAGCAGTCGCGAAGAGCGAAGGAGAATCTCCTGCGAAGAGGACGCCAACGCGTCGAAACGAATAAGAAGCGGGGGTTCTTTGTCAAGCGATAGAAGCACGTTACAAGAGACAAAACATCGATGTCAAAATATGAAAGCCACGCTATCTAGCCTAATTACGGACTACATGCATCATATTATATGGCAGTCGATTATAATTAGCCTTGTTTATCCTAATGATCAGCAAGCGCAATCTACCTATCTTACAACTATTTCTTTTCCTTTTTTTTATCCTGCGTGAAAGTTCATCCTGCACCAGTTTCTCGGGCACATTCCAACAGTCTTCGACTTGGTCTCAAGTAGAAGAAGTATCGGGATGCTGCCTTTTGAAGAACCTCCCTAGACCCGATCGACGTGACTCCCCAGCATCAGTTCCCGCCTCGGTAATGCCACCTACCTTTCCACCGATCACTTTACCTTTGACACCCTGATCCACGGCATCCAGCTTGTAATTCTTCATGAAGAACGACAGTAGTACCATAGGCGCGCAGAACACGATGGCAATCGTGAGCAGAACTTGCATTGTCTCCTGATAGCTCCGATTAATAGCCATCCGCGCGTCCGAGTCGGGCGGATACATGGTGTAGTTACTCGCCACCGTGACGTCTCCGAAGATGGTGTGGGCCTCGGACGCCATGTCGGCTGGTAGATACTCGGACAACTTGGACGGCACGAGCTGTGTCCACACGGCTCCGGAAATGGCGGCTCCGACGGCGCCGCCGATCTCGATGAGGGTCAAGAACACGGCGGTCGCGGCGGCTACCTGTTGGTGGTTCGCCGACGCCTGCACTCCGAGCTGTGCCGGCACGTTCAGCATGCCGCCACCGATACCTACGGCGATCTGCGTCCCGACGAGCGATCCTACGCTCGCGTCCATGGTGCGGTACCGGATCATCAGGCCCACGCCCAGCAGGTAGATCAACGAGCCGAACATGACGAAGTATTTGTAGTGCCGCGTGTACTTGATCAGCAGCGATACAACCACCGATGTCACTGTCGACGCGAAGGAGAACGTCTGGGTGATGTGCCCGGCGCTTACGATGGATTGTTGCTGCACCACGAGAAGGTACGAGTAGAAGTAGGGCTGGACTGAGAGATAGAAGACCACTGGGTTTTGCTCGGATTAACATACTTTCGTCTGTGTTTTTTCTAGAGGGGGGGGGAGGGGGGCTTACTGAAGTAGAAAAACCCAATGGCACAGCCTGCACAGAACGTGCGCGACTTGAGCAACTCTAGAGGAATCAGCGGATGAGGGGCAAGCTTCTTCGAGCTCTCCCAGAGCGGGAAGATGACGAGTAATACGCCGCCGACGACAATGAGCGCGATAATGGTAGCGCTATGCCACTATAAATATTTGTTTCAGTAATTACCAGCCCGACCCAAGTACACAAGAGGTGTTTGGAGGGTATGTAAAGGGGCGCTCGACACGTGATGGCCAGTTGCTTGCAAAGTGAGAATTGAGGCCCTATTAGAAGAGATTGGCTCAATCAAAGAATAAGACAAAACAGAAAGGGTCTAAAATATAGGGAGAAAACTACTTACACCGCCCGGCGTCGACTTGGCCAGTGTCAGGGGGATGAGAATAAGGGCGAAGGAGGCGCTCAGCAACACAATGCCGCCGATATCAAGACTCTTCCAGATCTTCGCAACGACGGAGACGAGCCCGCCCTCGACGAACTTGCGCTTCTCGGGCAGTAGCGCCAGCCTCCTCGCGCGGCGGCCATTCAGGAATAGCGTTAGCGCGAGGGGCAGGAAGACCACGGGAAGGATAATGGCCCAGATGCCGTAGGCCCAACGCCAGGTCGAGGAGGCGACGATGGCAGAACCGATGATGGAGCCGATCCAAGTGGTCACGAGGAACGGGGTGTCGGGCAGGCTGGAGAACAGAGCTCGGTTCGGCATGTTGCTAGTGTCGGCGATGAAGACTTGCTGCAGAATCTGGACGCCCGTCGACCCGGCTGAATAAAAGATCTGCGCGGCCGCAAAGGTTTGCACGTTGGCGGAAGCGGCCATCTGGATATATCCCAGTACGTACAATATAATGCAGAGGGCGAAGGCTTCAAGACGGCCGAATACGTCGGCGATCTTCGCCATGGGCGGTTTGATTACAGCTGTGATGGGGGTCAGCATGCTGTGTTTTCGAGCTTTGCCATGTATAGATATGTCATAGAGATATGACAATCGAGATTCAAAATCCAAACCCTACCGTTGACGACGCCTTGGACGACGTAGACCGTAGCAATGAGGGAGTGACTGCTGAATGAGCTCGTCGCCAATGCTACGACCGAGTATGTTACCTGACCCTCCAAGGACGTCGCGAAGGCCATGAGGAATATAGAGATGTATGCCGCGATTAAACCCCATGTTGACCAGGTCATCGAGATGGCCTCCATGGCCTTGACGCCCTCTTGGGTCTGTTCTCCGCCATCGTCTGCGGTTTCCTGGACACTCGGTATAGGATCGTGACCCTTTATTGGCTCATCGCTCAGAGCTCTAACGGTGTTGCCGCTGTTGCCAGTGTGGGCCGTCTTTTCATGATTATCCATGCCGCAGGTGTGATATATTGTAGGAAGCGGTACCTAATGAAAACTGACGGAACCTATCCACAGTAAGAACCGATCGGGAGGAGGGGAAGAATGAAAGGTATAAGAAGAACTGGAAGGAGAAAGAGCCGAGCTGCGTGATCGGACGAGCATCCAGGTGCGGGTTGCGTAATACATTAGGTATGATTTCTCGGTACTTAATAGGCACCGTGATGAACCTTTAATTATCAGATTGCCAAGACACCTGAACTTATCAGATCCCTACTTTTGACAGATCGAGATGGTACTTAGACTAGCATGTGCTAACCGAGATGGGTTAGTTGACAGATGCAGACTAAGCTACATCAGTGCAAGGCACTGTAACTCGGTTCCAAATGAGGTTAGCCTGCTTATATCGGTCCGGCTTAGATAGGTATGTACCTACCTAAGGTTAGAGGTTGTTAGATAACTAGCGGGAGGGGAACTTGACGGCGGGTCTTGACCAGGCCTGGACCACGTCTGTCCTTGTAAGTAGGCACATACATACCTCTACATACGTAGTAGGTAGATTTGCAAAGGCATTCATAATCGGACAACTTTCCGCAGTTATGAAGAGCCAGTTTTGGCTGTACGACAGTGCCCAGCTACTCGACCAAAATGCCAAGTTCGGCTAGACCACGGTCAAAAGTTTTTGTTCACCAATTACAACACTCAAATGGGCCAGCCTGCCGTATTTCGACCATCCAGAAACGTAAACGTCGCCTACCCATACCTGCCTAGATAGGTACGATGTGTTGAACCCCTTTCCGACGACGTAGATGTAGATGTATTTGAGTTATTTATACCTTGACATTCAGATCAAACCATGAATACTTGTGTGTTTGTCTACACTACACTACACTACACTACACTAATGACTTTTGATTATAAAACAGATAATTTTTCTGTTTTTCTTGGAAAAGCATCAAAGTCTCCAGAGGTACGTACTTACAGTAGTAAACTTCAATGATAAAGTGGTCTGCAGATGGAGCGAACAAGAGATATCTACCTACCGTAGCAAACTGGCGAAACAAGCCCCCCAACGGCTTACTTAAGAACTGGATCCCCCCACCACCTAAGTTGGTTCCCGTTAGTTAAGCTTGCAAATCTGAGCTTGTCAGCTGTTATTAGGCCGAGCCAGCATCAGCGAGAGAATGGTTAAAGTGTTAATCCAAGAACATAAGCACAGCCTCCCATACTACCTAGGTACGTACCATCATTGTTCATTCCCTCCAACCTTCAATACACATATAGTTACCGCCGAGGTCAGTCAGTGTCCACATGTACGGTTCTACATATTGAACAAAGAAGGCAAAAAGGCTCCAAAAGGGGCACTCAACACGCACAGGAGCGCCAAAGAACCGGCGAAAAACAACCGGAACATGATTTCGTTCTTCAGGAAATTATGCCTTGCTATCAAGTAGTCTTTTGCCTTACAACCAACCACATAAGCCGGGAACAATTTCAAACATTACCAAATTTCTTGTTGTTTGGTTCTTGACGTGCGTAGTAATATTAGCTTTCCCTTCGAAAACCACGGCACTTTTTTCATTTTCCATAGATTACATATTATTTACATGATTTGGCGTCGGCCGGTTTTTTTCTTTTTTTTTTTTTTTGAAACCGTGAACATCCATCAAGAAACGGAGTGAAAGACGCGGCGAAACAGTTGAATGACGACCAGAGTGAGTACATTCATTGTATGAGCCGAGCAAGTTCCATTCCCGTCAACCCTAACAGGCTGAGAGGGCCTAAAAGCTCCTCATTGAAAGAATCGTTGCTAGTCATGCATTCATACATACAATACTATATATATAGTCGTACTCGAGATTAGACGGGGTGAACTTGCGCCATTCTCATCGCATCTTCAGTTCATCCCGCTCTAACAACTTCATCCCTCTTCAGCTTTCCGCTCGCGTCATTTCAAACCCCATCAAAGGGAGTAGTAGCAACCGATGGACTATGACCCCCAAATTCCGACGAAGAACTGAATCCTTAGGCTTTTTTCTTTTCCCAGTAACCCGACCGCTACGCTGTATTGCCCAAGGTTGACAAAGACGACAGCAAATCCATCCATCTGTGACATTGCAGCAATGAAAAACTTGAAAAACTGACGTGGTATCTTGAAGTTAGCTATGAGTGAAAAAAGAAAAATCCAGGAAGCCTAAGGAGACCAACAAATCCCGACGATGTAAAGGCTTTTATCAACCGAAGAATTCAATTGATGGTGTGGATAATTTTCAAGATCGACCCGTTCTATTAAGTTTCCTTCCCGAATATAGCCCCTCGGCGCATGACCGTTGTAACATAACAGCTACGAGAGCGCCTGCTGGAAGGGGTAAGGAAAAGGATTTGGCGAAGGGGGGCAGAAGCGAGGAATCA
Source organism: Xylariaceae sp. X187 (assembly GCA_028637585.1). Taxonomy (NCBI): domain Eukaryota; kingdom Fungi; phylum Ascomycota; class Sordariomycetes; order Xylariales; family Xylariaceae; species Xylariaceae sp. X187. Next base: position 296,546 of record JAJIZN010000021.1, on the reverse strand, counting down.
GGACTCTTCGATGATACCCTCGCCACCGGCCCCGCCCTCTTCCCTCCACTCACGACTTCTCTCCGTAAGACGTCTCACACCACTGACTCTCGATGCCCATAGGCTCTCAATAGGCGTGCGGAACGTGAAGGCTCGTTGGCTGCTAATGACCCCAATGGCTTGCAAAAGGGCCTTGCGGCTGTCGCGACTAAACACAGCCGGGTGGTTGATCCATTCCAGACTGGCCTCGAGCTCGGTATCCAGAGCAGAAACAGTGACGGCGTCTACAGCAACGGAGTTGGTCAAAACCAACCCATCGTTCGACCGGGGATGCGGAAGTGGTGGTGTAGGTCCGGCGGCACCTCCTGATGAGTTCGCTGAAGTAGTCGGCGACGGCGTATGCTTCCGGTCGGGCGTGCCGGCGGGCGATCCGTCTGTACCGATATTCGGAGTGGAGGGGTTGGATTGCTTGCTAGGCGCGGGTGGAGCGGGCCCAGTAGGGACCGGAGGTAGTCCTCCTTTGCCAAGTCCATTCAAAATTAGGCGCGTTTCAGTGAGAAGTGTATTAGCCCGGTCATGTTGACCTCTTGTGACCAGCGTCAAAGCCCGAGTGAGCATGTCCGACGTCAGTAGTTCCATGCGCCTCTGGACTATATGTGGATGCGGGGGAATTGGGGGATTGTTTACCCACGAAGCCTTCTTCGGGTGATTGAGAGGTGGAAGAATTGTGATGGCTAATAAAGAGGGCCGAGGCAAATGCATCATTGTGCCATCCCGCAAAATATCGCCCCAGACTAGATCAGCCTGGATCAGAGGTACTTCCTCCACTGAAAGAGCTCTCTGGTCTTCGTGGTCCACTGGCCCGCCTAGAGCTTCTAGCCCGGAAACTATGGTCTCCCAGGGGTCTTGCGGTGCCTGCTCAGGAGATGTGGTGTCAGGTACAATAACTAGTTGTACTAGAATGTCTCGCTTGTCACCGAACCGCAGGTCGCCCAGTGAAGCCTCTGCATCCCGACCTGTGGCACGCTTGGTGATCTGGAGCGCACCACTGATTTTGTGGAATCTTGCCGGCGAGCCCTCCGGGAGCTTGAGCTTAAGCTTGACGTTCTGGTGTGACAAGGATTGCATGGAACCAAGACATCCAGCCAGGCACTCCCGTAACATCATCCAGTCTTTAACATAGGTGTACGCTGCCTTCGTCCGGCTAGATAACTCAATCATCGTATCTGGCTTGTGCGTCATTCCCAGTCCGAATGAGTGGATTGTGATTCTGTTACTTGTTAGCAATATCCCTGACTGAAGCGTGGCAGAGGTGTCGTCGTACTTAGCCGCTTCGGCCCGCGAAACCACAAAATCGACACTATCAGCATCCGACGTAGATGCATCGCTGATGAGCATGATGGTGGCGATCGAGTTGTTATATTTACGCTGCATCAGCAAATCCATGGCAACATTGGCTCCTTCCACAACATCTGAGCGGTGGCTCTTCTGGCCAACCGGCTTGATTTGCCTAAGAAGGTTGTTCCAACCGTGCCATCCCTTCGTTGTCATTCCCACCATAGGGACACCGCCTCCACCTGATCCGAAAGTAACCAGACCCATGCGATCGCGCTCCCCGAGGGTGCTAACCATGAATTTCAAGGCATCTCGAACAAGGTTGATTTTCACCCCTTGCATCGAGGATGAGATAGGGACAACCACCACCACATCAATCGGCACATGAATTGAAGATGGTGAGTTTCTGGCGAAGGTCGCATATTCAGACGGAGGACTGGTGACAGACTTAGGACCACCCCAGGATGATGCCACTGAAGGGACCCGTTGAGGATGTGTACCCCGGGCCCAATCCTCGTCGTCAGTCTCCGATGTTTCAGCGCGATCACGTTCAAATTCCGGGCTTCTGACAGGTGACAGCTCCACCGCATTGAGATCGAGCAAGGCCTGCTGCCAAAGTTTCAACTGGTTACGATTGTCAAAACGTAGGTGAAACTGAGGGAGGTCCGCCACAGAAAGGCTAAGGGTTAGAACATTCTCATCAACTGCACAACTCATGTTAGATATTACTCCAAGTTTTTAGCAGTAAGCACCTTACCCGTACCAGTCTCCGTCACCTCTTTGAGATGTTTTTTGATAAGAATAGATCCCTTCAAAGTACAGCGAGTAGTCTTTCGTGGAACTCCGTTCTCGTCCCATTGCTGTGCGTTTGGCTGTATTTTCTTTTCCTTCACACATATGAGCATCTCGGCAAATAAAAAGCATTCGAGTTCCTGCCACGAAATTTTATCCTTCCCAACCCGTAGAGTACCGTAGAGTCGAAGCTTGCCAAATCTATTTTCCCGTCAGTAAGAATTTGCCCCTTCCCGTCCTCGAAGGTGTGGGGTGGAAACGCACCGGTTAAAGTCAAGACCATGCCAATTATCTACCCTGTTTCGAAGAATCTCACTCATCTCCTCCAGGACTGCTGGCGCCTCATAAGGAACGAAGCGTGGTTGAGCATTACGAGGCGGTGACGGTGGCTTTTGCGGAGTGAACACTTCCTCAACTGGTGGCATTTGTGGTGTTGGACTCGTCAATCCAAGGTCCTCGGGGTCTGGTCGCCATTTATTATCAGCGACCTCCACGGTCACAAGACATGTGAGAGTCTGCTGTTGTCGGGATCGATTCATGGTCGGGTATTCAGAGCGTACTACCACTGAAGGTGCTGGGATCGGGTTGCGGGTAGCGGCCCGCGGGCTGCCAGGTGTCATTTCCACGGCTTGCCAATCGTAGTCGTGATTGTTAGGGGATAGTGCGCTTCGTGTCGTCGTCGAACCGCCCGCAGAGGATACAATGCCCGTGGCATCGCTGTCGTTACGAATGTGACCTCGATTATTGGCAGGCCTGTCCTGAACGTGATTTCGTGCCGCACTCTCACGGCCATTATTACTAGGTAAAGATCGCGCATTCGACTCGCCGCTTGCTGGCCGTCCGGATTGGCTCTCCCAGGGCCCGGGCGTTGCAGCGTTCACGGACCTGCTATCGCTAACAGACACAGAGCGCACCATGCTCGTTATTTTTTCTTTCAGTCATTAGTTCAAGTCATACTATAGCAGACATTAATGGCAGTGCTTCACTTACCGATATCTAGCACATTGCCACCGCGGCTCGTGTCTAAATGCAACGGCGCATTACATGAGGGGCAGTATTGGGAGTCATATTCCTTGATAAACTCGTAGAAGCAGGCTTCGTGGGAGACGTGCGAGCACGAAAACTGAAGAATTCTCTCCCCTCGCAGGGTATGCTCCAATGGCTCTTCGCAGACGGCGCATTCGCTGCCAACGAACGTTCTTTCTCGCCTGGTGCGGCCCCTGTCCGTGTTCATCATTCCCGACATTGTAGGGTTTTGGCGTATGGTATCCTTCGAGGTAGTCGAGGCTTGGGAGGTAGAGAACCGATGGGACGGTGCCGAATGAGGCAATTCGCCGTAAGGCGCCGCCCCAACTAAATGATCTAGAAGCGATATCGTGGTTAGCAGGCATGGCCAGAGGTGCCACCAAAAGGAAGTACCTATACAGAGTTTTGTCTTCGAAAGTTCGTAATAAGACGTAGAGGGCCGACGCGATAAAACAAGAAAGGTGTACTTACTGCTTTCTGTATTAAATGAGCTGGTGTTAGTACTACTCCAGTCGTCTTGTTTCTTGCGCAGAGAGCGAAACGAACGCGAATCAGAGGGGTTAAATTGATTGGTTTCCTTGAATGCTGGATTGCGGCTTTCGAGAAAGCGGTGCTTCTTGGACGAAGATCGACGACTAAAAAACATGAAGCAAGCGATGCCGACAAGGAATGAGGTGTGTTGCTAAGATGGGGAAGAAAGGCTGAACTGAACGCGGTATCACAGGACGTGGGTCATTCCAGCAGAAAGGTTGTGAGAGGAGCGTGGTTGGGTTGCTGGGTTGGTAGGCTGCTGGGTTGCTGGGTTGCTGGACTTGCTGGACTTGCTGTGCCACACTTCGTCGGGTGGGTGCCCCTTGGGAGGTGTCGTTTCAAAAGGGTGGTGATTCTTCAAACGAGGTGCAGTAACAGAAAAACTGCAGACGGAGAACGAGGGCGCATGTGTCGGAAGCAAGACTCGGGATACAATTGGAGGTCGCAGGACGGGTGGAGTGGTAATGAGTTGAAGGACAAGGCAGTAAGTCAAATTGCTGGTGACCTACTGAGTACAAGGTAAGTCGCGGACCTGTGCGGTTGCTGGTTGCTGGTTGCTGACGTGACGGTGTCCCTATCTAGTAACGCCTCCAGAGAGAATCAGGTCACGGAGTGGTGGCGACTGGTGATGAATCGCATAGGACTAAGCCTGAGGAAGCAGGTTTGCTTTTTTGGGGTGGGAGGAGGGACCAGTATCATGCGCGTGCGCGCGGCGTTAAAACGGTCTGGAATTTCAAGTTTTTTTTAAAAAAAAAAACCCCCTTAGGCTACCTAAGGTAGGTTTGGTACGTATTGTGCAGTAGATAATGTATCTAGTAGGTACTGTGTCTGGTCAGAAAAGGGAAGAAGACAAGACGTTGCAGCCGGGGTTTTGGATGAACCAGAAAAGGGAGGAGGCGGGCAGCTCAAAGGTTCTGGCTGCTGGCGGCTGTCTTTGGTGGCTCTGCCCCTCCAAGTCAGCCTACCTACTTCTGCCCTGCTGCGGTAGGATTTGCAATCTGCTATAGGCCCGGGGACTATTATAGGCGCGGTCAGGATGCGAATGAGGGCTCGGCATGGAGGCAGCTCCAAGTACTGTAGGTACTATGTAAGGCCTAGGTAGGTAAGAAGGTAGGTAGGTAGATAGGTAGTGAAGTGTCCCAGCAGCAACGATGCAGTGCAACACGGCCCTGCACGCAGCAAGAGCGCCCCCGGCGATGACTCAAAGAGCCGAGACAGCGATGAAGGCACAAAGAAGGCCTGGCGAGTTGTTGAGTGAGCAATCGCCTACGCTGTCGGCTTCTCAGGCCTCACCTATATTACAGCCGACCGGGAACATTTAAGAGGTGGGTTAAATGGTCTGGAGGGACATCTGGCTCTCCAGAATTCAGGCATTAGCGCGCTAACTAATGCTGTTAGGTGCATAGTACCCATACTGTAAGTTCCTGGATGGCACGTACTGTGCCAGTTGGTGGGCCGTTCCTCAGCGGAAATGCGCTTTAGGGTAAGGCGTTTACAGTTTAAGTAAAGCCTGTCGAAACCTGTACCTGGCAGTTGCGCTAGACAACTGCATTTATTTACTTACCTCAGGGCACGACCTTCCAAGGTGCCGGTACTTAAGAGGCATTATAACACCGAAAATAATCAAGAATTAAAAGTAGTGCCCTGTAACGGTAGTGCGACGAACATGTTAAAGAGCCACAATAAGTTGTTAGGCAATGAGTTTACGGATAGACAGATGCACAGTCTGTACTTACAGACAATATATATATACACTATAAGCAGGTCCTCCGTCCAATTCCTCTTTTACCAAGTTAGGAATGAGGAATCATAAGCAGGATGAGATTCAGGTTCTCATGGGCGAGGGGCCTAAAGTTTACTTAGTGTGTCTTGCGTTAGCACTTTACACTAGCGAGATAGTGTAGTTGACTGTCGACTAGGTAGGTATGTGAGGCAGGCGAATATAAGCCTAGCAAGTTAGCAACTAGCCTGTTAAGTTCCATGTTAACCCCATACATATCTAGGTTAGTAAGTATTATGAGACTACTTACGGTACATTATCTAGTGTGGTGACTACAAGTGCATTTGAGTTGCTAATCTAGCACGCTTATCGTAAGGACTGTGGCAGCTACCGGTAGTCTGTACAGTATCCTCAGCTGTCAGTAAAACCGTTCTCAAGATGTTTTAGCAAAAGGGAGTCGGCGGCACTCGGTCCCATTGATGGTCAGTAATGAGAGCAAATGAGAGCGCTGTAAAAAGCTTCAGTTATTTCCCTACGGAGTTAAGGGTCCCAGTAGGTAGGTTGTAAAACCCCACCATTTTCTCTACTACGTAGGCGTGTGGGTACCTAACTTCAGTATGATGACCACAAGTGAAAATTCTTATCGGGAACAAAGGCTTTTTACGCATAGCTGGTTCTGGCCTGGGTCTTTTGACGGTAGGCTCTTCCATCCAAGATGGGTAGGTAGTGTGGTAAACTGTAGGTAGGTAGGTACCTACACCGGGAGAAGGGTTCTGCTTAAATCGCATCAGTTTACCAGATTCATTAGTTAGCTGATAAAACGCCAGACGCCACCAGGACCCTGATAAACCAGCCATATGTAACAACCAGATGCGGCAGCGTGAAGCACGATAATACCTGCCTAGGTAGGTAGGTAGGTAGGTAGGTAGGTATGTACCTCCTCTGGCGCCCTCGGCCTGTGTTTGAGATGGAGGCCGTACATATCTGCCCAAGCAGTGAGCACCGTACCTGTGCTCCGCATTATAGTCGCCCTGACGCTCTATATACCATTTTACTATGTAATTATGGCGGCATAACCCTCTACCTGGACCGCTATAGGAACGGACGGGGGGATCTTTCTCCGCTTTCCACCGTGAAGTTCCGTCACCTGTGCCATTCAGCGGACCTATCGCACCTACTCTACCTAGATATGTATCCAATTGACCTTGCGGGCGAGTCTGTAAGGGTGAGGTTGGTCTTTCCACATCGAACTCGATGCTCGGCGAATTCATGTTTTGATTTTCTAGACTGTGTGCATTGTAACTAGGTACTGTACCACTCAACACAGTGTTTTCACACGCAATGGCCGATCAAAGGTCGTCGCACCTCTGTACAGAGCTCTCCTCTCGGTCTACTAGACAGGTATAGGTAAGTCAGGCAGGTGAGTAGGTGGTAGGTTAACCGTTAACGGTGAGCCCACACGACGACCGGCCGGCGGCACAATGTTGAACGCTGATGGAGTTTATATTTATTGCTATATTTTGTAGGCATATGAGAAAAATTCAGAGTTCATGTAATGATTCAGTTGTGTCGACTTTCTTATAACGAAAGGTATTAGGTAAGTAGAGGAATTTCATACTAACCTACAAACATACCTAGGTAGGTAGTTACGGAAGATATTCCGTGTGCGCGAGTTAAAAAGTGAACGGATGAATACAGATCCGAGGTGTAAATACGGATAGCTGAATAAGTCAGCCTAGTCATACGCATTTGTCACATAAAAAGTGGAAAAAGGACCATGCATTGGCATTATCCACCTCGTTCCTGCCCGTTCCATGGCAAACTTGCCATACCAGCAACGTGACTACCGTGATAAGTTCTCCATAATAGGTAACTATAGGTAGTCTGTACCTAGGCAGGTGCCTACTTACCTATACTACCTACGTAGTGTAGGTACTATGTAAGTAGTACCTACCTAGTGTAAGTACCATCAAATCCATGCTAATTAGCCTATTTATATCCTTCTCCCTGCTCCTAAAGATGGGCGTTATATCTAGACATGGTGAGCAATCCTCCGTGAAGGCAAGTGTGTTTCGTTTGTTTCGTGTGTTTCCAGTGTGCACTATGTAACGGCCGATTCGACCTGCTCCTGTTACCTATCATTCATCGACATGCGCTCGTTTTGCCTTTTGACAATATCGCAGGTCATCAGCGACCAATGTGTCCAAATATGTCCAAATGTGTCCATACCTTCGACGGAAGCCTCAAGTCAACCTGCGCGTCCGACGGGACGGCAACCGGTGATTACTGAAATCGAGTCTCGATGATGGCAGCCATTCCTCCTGGCTACTGCGCCCGAAACCTATTTCCAGGTTTCAAATGAGCATTGCGCTCCTGATGATTATGACAGGATCCTGCCGCGAGGAAGCCAACATAACCGGCGAGTCCCTTGAATATCTTCACTCGAGGAGTCGAAAGTCGAAAGTCGAAAGTCGAAAGTTGAAAGTCGAACAGAGGACAGAGGACAAGCCAAAACTAGACATGAAATTCTGAAATCAATATAGTAGGGGTCGTGCTATTGAACATATCCTTCTCGCAGATTGTGTGCCGTACGCAAGTCCGCAGGAGGCATCGCCCTGTTATATCGATCAACGACGAGACCCGATGGTATATTAGATCCTATCGTGGAATGATTTGGTTCGTGTTTTACGTCTCCCAGCACGATCTGTTGCCTAGCACCACGTACCGCACGTTCATCCTATTGCGTATCGCTCTCGACCCGTCGACCACGATAGCCCCTCGGTTGTCTTTGGTGGGAGATGAATAGCTATGAGGCCGTATTTCGAATTTCGTCGGTATTCAATACCTCTTGCCGCCGACAGCTCGACCTCTCGATCTCTCGACGCACAATACATCGCCTACCGACTTGTCACTGTTCAGTACAGAGAAGAAATCGCAAATATACCTAACAGATCCTTACATCCAGATTCCGGAAACAGCTTACTCTGCGCCCTTGACCAGGAGATCGCACCTGGAGACGGACTATCCTTCTTTGGCCCCCATAACGTCAGCCTAACGGGTTCCGACGGTCCGTAGAAAACCTCCGTTTCCTCGAGGCCAGTCCGATACATGTGGCGCCGATAGAACAGCATTCGGGAACGGCACATTCCGATCGGGTCGCTCACCTCTATAGGTACCCTCCTAGCTACCTACTGTGCATAGGTAGGTAGGTAGGTTTCTTTACTGGCACGGCATATTATGCCCATTACCCCAAAGCCTTCTTCGACGAGATAGGCAACCGAGAAATCGACTACCAACGACTACCGACGGCTACACTATGCCTATGAATCGGTGTTAGGTCTTATTTCCAGATCCCGGAAACTCTCCGAACCGCTGATCCTTGGTTAGGAATAGGATTGTATGTAACGTTTACAACTTAAATACCTTGCCGCGTTTGCAAATCCATGGTCGCCTTAAGTACTTCCTAGCCCGTATTATGGGGGTACTCTACCACGGACCGATATCGTGAGCGCGTTTCATAACGCCAAACTCACCACCGATCAGGTTATGTGCAATATAGATATATTGTGGGCTGACTAGGTATGTATCGACTGCTCGGAAACAGTAACCAGTTGGCTGTGAACTTGAAACAATAGAGTCTTATCGGTTCAAACAAAAAAGCCCGTCGACGGAGAGACACATAGCAGAAGCATCACGGTTGACAAAAGCACACCGGTCGTTACCACCGAATGCTCAACACGCCACCACATCACATCTTGAGAGGCGTCCTTGAGCGGCGCCATATCAAGCACTCCAGGACACACACACACACACACACATCCCGTAGCCCCCCTGTGCATGTTGGGTTCCTACATGAAACTTCTAATTGCAAAGTTGCTTCTCCCTTGCCTTGCCAAGTCCTCGTTCGCAGATCTTCCCGGGCCAATAACATGATTCCGTCGATCACATCGACAAGGCGATTTTCATGCGATTCGGGACGGACTTTAGGTAGAACTGCCAAAGCGTCGGCTACAAAGTCGCCGCCATAGGTAGTATACTGGGCATAACAAGGCCTCCGCCATGTACAATGGTTCCTGCGTTTGGAGTGGGCTGGAACAACAGTTATCCGACGGGATGACCCCGTCGTGGCTCCGGGTTCCTGGCTCCCTCGGCACACTACACTACCCATCTACATTACCTGCAGTTATGCACATGGCATGGCGTATGGTGTATGGTGTAGTGAAGTGTGTAGTTGGAAGGTACCTACTGTTGCGAAGAATACGTGCGAGTGGCTCGAAAGAACGCCCAGGAGAGATCGAAGGCCCGAAACTTGACACGGATAGATAGGTATGCCATAGGTACCCCATCTTACCAGTGCAAGCTAAAGTAGGATTGATCTACATTGATCGGCACACCATCACTATCCTGATCGTCATCTTCGCGAGGACAGCTGATTACCTCGCATACAGACTTGGTACCGACTTGGTACCGACTTCGTTAACCTGGTAAAACACCTTCCCCTACGGCATAATGGCACTCTCGAAGTTGCCCTTCCCCACGATGGCCGGTCCGAGGAGACAGTACCCGGTATCTAGGCAGGAACTTTGACATCTTGGAGTAATTACACTAGCCACACTACTATCGTGTACGAACAAGAGGGTTACATGGTGTGGACTCAATGGAGATATCTCATGAGCGGGTGAAGATGTTACATCTCGGTCTGTCTGTCTGTCTGTCTGTCTGTCTGTGCCGCAGGCAGGATTGCAGGACGCCAGCCTTGGGTACTTTCGCAGGGAAGAAGATCCTTCGAGCGGCCCGTTTTACTGTGCCTATCCGTTCAGCTGTGGCGACTGACTTGCCATCGGTGGTTCAGGACTGTGCCTCTCTGCTAACGTCCATCAAATTGGTGCGTGTGGTAGGTATCGACACTACCTACCAGTCTCTGAGAAATCGACACTTTTATAAGTTTAGAAGCCGACCACGTGCTATAGATCGCAAGGAGCCCGGGGGGTAGGTGGAATTAAAACTTGGAGATCACAAAATCCTCCGACGGCCAACGGCGTAGGTACCTATCTATCAGATTGTGGACCTATTATAACTCCGTTCCCGTCCCATTTCATTCCCGTGCTGTCCGGGGGGTGGTTTATGCCGCAGTCCTCGGAGCCCAGCAGCTGAGCGATGATCACACGTTCATTCGGAGTGCGAATAAAAGTACCTATGAGACAAGAAGAAGCCGGTACAGATTATATAGATAGTTCCCCATACTAAGTAGGTATGTATGTAGATAGACGTAAGCTTTCATGTGATCTACTTACCTATGTAGTCTATCTACCTATTGTGGGTAGGTAGTGTATAGGTAAGAATACCCATGATAAGTATCTAGACTAACTTAGATGGTTGACGATCTTGAAAGAGCGGGAAGGGCGTCTGTTCAGGTACTCGGTAACATCGTCCTGGAAAAGTTGCTTCTACATACATAGGCAGTGGGAATTTATACCGGTAGAATCTCTTTCATATCGGTTCTTTCTATCCGGTCGTCAAGCCGTAGACTTACACCACGCTGACCCCGCCCTCTAACGGTGTATGTGTGGTGTAAGTAGGTAGGCTCGAAACCGGCGTTTACGTATAAATTACCTGACCTACCTCTGTGGCGCCTACGGTAGATAGTCCTAGGTTAGGTTAGGTAAATTAGTTGACCCTCTTGCGATGAAGCAGGCCCGGCTTCTCTAGGGATCCGTACATGTACCTACCTATAGTATACCATGGTGTGATATCATGGTCAGATACCTACAGTGGTGTAGTTATACTTTCAGAGGCAGCCGGCGTGGCATCAAGTCACCGCTCAGTGCCGACAAGACAAGCTGCACGCATCCCATGACCTTCAGCGTCGGAAATCACCACCCATCGCATCTTTCCCCCGTGTTGCTAAAGGTATGTAACTACTCTGTACCGTGGAGTGATGATGATGGCGTACCTAACTTCACGCTTTGCCGGGTCCTATGAAATATATTTAGCAGCAATCGTCAATAACAACACGCACATATTGCAGAGCACCAGCGACGCGGATTGGTCAAAACAAGCGAGCGAGGCATCATCCCCTGCCCATCATCGAGGGTGATCGATTGACTAACTATCGGGTACCTATGTAATTCAACCATCGGCACATCGTACCTATATTCTTCGCAGGTATATGGAAAGGGTATGGGGTAATCGAGCATATTGTATGCCAGAGCCCGCCGTTATGTTATAGGTTTTCATGAATGAGATCAAGTAACGACGGTATCTTTCGGTCGGACCACGAGAGGACCATTCAAGGGTAAGACGGGCATATGTATCATGGCGTTCCGAAGCCCGAGACGGCTTATAAAAAGACAATGCGTAGTCCGTAAGCTAAGACTTATCGGCCGGGATTTCATTACAACAGCTGGCGACCCGGGAACAAGCCGCGTCTCAGGCAACGCTGTTTTTCGCACAAGCTTCGGTATCTAGGAAGTGGTTCATGGTCCTCTCTGATCCTGGGAGCCTTTAGGGTGACGGTTGACGGGGCAAGATCACCACCAAGTCCTCCCACATATATGCGGATAATAAGTAGAAATCACGGTGCTAGTGTGCTGTAGTAGGCCGAGCCTCAGATAATGAAGGATTGGAAAGGGAGATATACCTAAGCCCATTTCGCAGAATAGATGAGAAACTCGGAGGAAGCAATGATAGTCAAACTTAGAACCCGAAAACATAGTTGGAGAGTATAGCCCACAATCCAGGGAAATACTATGAACCACCACCAGTGGTTATATAAAATACAAGTTCCGTGTCCGCGACAGCGCAGAGGTCGAACGGAGGTGCGTGGGGATCTGATCACTGGATGCTTTAGTTTCATCACGAGGTGTAAAAAGCGGCAAACGTTGGAACAGAGGTAACATGTTGACGATTGCCGTTGACATCATGGTGGTATTGCCCGACGTCTTTTATATGATCAGCAGCCATTGTGCCCCGAGGACAGGGTTGAGTCCCTCTACGAATATAAGCAGGTTTTACCTCTAATCCTCATCCCAGTTGGGGTTAGGCCCCGGTGGTTTGGGACCGCCGGCCTGTCTTGAGACTATGATCTGATCCACCGAGAGTACAGTCCGAGCTGCCTCTGTAGCTAACTTGATAGCCCAGGACTTGCTGATCATCAGATCTAGTATGCCCTCTTCCTTAGCATCAAGTGTGCCAGTGCCGTCCTCGTTCTAATCACGGTCAGCTCAGATCTTTCGCACACGCAAAAGAATTATCGGTTATACTCACTTCAATATCGACACCAGTGGTCCAGTCGTCCTTCTTGTGATGAGCAGTGTATAATCTACTCAGGACTTCGGTGGCATCGAGACCAGCACTTTCCGCTAGTGTTCGCGGAATAACCTCAAAGGCCTCTCCAAATTTCCGAATAGAATACTGCGGAAGACCAGAGGTTTTATCGCCGAAGGCTTGTATGCGTCCAACTAACTGCAATTCCGTTGCACCGGCGCCGGGAACCAGTCGTGGATCACGAGTTATAGCCTTGACCACATTCACGCCGTCATCAACTGCTCGCTCCACATCGTCCAGAAAGTTTTGCGTAGCGCCTCTCAGCACTAGAGTGGCAGTTCTGGTCACCTCGTCTTCCTGTCTAAAAACAGTCACGCGGTCGCCGCCAATCTCCAGTGTCTCGACAATGTCGACGGATCCCATCTCATCTGGCATCGGCGCGCCTAGTCTCGCCAAAGGCGTGGCACCTACTACCCGGCAGATTCTCCGTAACTCAAATTTGCTGAGAATCTTGATGACCAGAATGCCGTAGCGGTTAAGGTAGTGCAGCGCAAGTTCCCCTACTGTCGCGCCAGCGATGACCACCCTTAATCCCGCATCGTGTAACTCCTTAATGGCCGTCTCAAGCTGAGTCTCCTCGCCCTTCGAAAAGTCCATCATCTCCTTTGCGTTATGTAATAGGACGGTTCCCTTTGTCTCGGTTTGGCTAACGTCGATAGGGCAAGAGTAGACGCCGACTTTGGCTTTCTTGGCCTTCTTCACAGATCCATCGGGCTCCTTGGCAAAAACCATGCCCTTCACGACCCGACTCTGCTCTAGACTTCCACCCATGATCTTAACGACTCGAACATTGTCGACGTTAAAATTAGCTGGGTTTTTGGGCATGACGGTCAAGACGGCCTCGGCAACGAGGTTGGCCAAGGCATCTTCAACCCCGTTCTGCTTGCTTGCCACAACGGTTTTGATAGCTTTGCTCAGCTCTTCCTGGTTCCGAATGTCTGCGACTTTGTCTACAGCCAGCTCCTCTAAAGCCTCTAACGCAAATGTCTGAGCGCGTTCGTAGCCGGTGACGATGTCAGCGGTCTTCAGTCCCATGCGTAGAAGGTCCTCGGCTTTCTTAAGGAGCTCGCCGGCAAGAACAATAACCAGATTGGTGGCGTCGCCCATCTCCGCCTCTTGCTGTTGACTGGCCATGACGAGAAGTTTAGCGGCGGGGTGAACAACATCGAGTTCTTTCAAAATGGTGGCGGCATCGGAGGTGAGGATCATCTTCTGTAGGTGGTTGATAACGATCTTATTTCGGCCATAGGGTCCGAGGGACGTCTGAACGGTGGAAGATATCGCTCGGCAGGCATCGATATTTCGCAAGACAGCGCCATCTTCTGAATCGTAGCTAGAAGAACGAGTTAGCTAGATATCTCCGTGTGATGCCACCTTCACCTTCGCCTTCGTTGCTGTCATGGTGGGGTTGTAAGTAAACATACTTGTTGTAGCCTTGCTTGAACAGCCCGGCATTAGGGGCGTTGGGTATATTAAGAGACATGTTGATAAGACGGATCTCCCCTGAAGCAGCCTACTCGTTTTATATCTGCCCAGAGTAGGTGTCGGGAACCGAGAGAGTGAGAAAGAGGCAATATGGGAAAGGATAGGCTCTGGTGGTTATTAGAAAAACCAGTGGAGCTACGGCAGTGCCTTAAAGGGTACCTATTGGCAACAGCTTGCGCAGAAGTCACCAACCTGAAGTGCTGCAGTGACAAGCAAGTTGGATCAAGTATCTACCTAGCATCATTGAGGGGAACTTACCTAGGTAGGTGCTTGCTTATCACCCACCAGCTCTATTACGTAATCCATATCGATAAGGACCCATCTTGGGATAGGAAGCTGGAAACAATATCCGTACATGTCTTTACATAGTGAACTGCTGTATCGTTACAGAACAAAAGGAATTCAGAAGTACTTTGGTTTACCTGTAATACACTGCAGTTTGGAAGCCCCACAAAGTACCTCATTGGAAGCTTTTACCGTATGGATACGGATAATCAAATTTATCAGTTGAATACCGATTTGAGGTACATCAACGGAATTTGAACAGGGTACGAGGGACGGTAAGAAGTCTTTACACTGTAAAAAGTCCTCAAACCAGGGTAATGCACACGGTATTTAGGTCGAGACAGATGCTCTACAGACTGCCTAGCGCACATGAAACTTTCTGACACGTGGGTGGTCGTAGCGGCAATTACACCGTAGCTTTCTTCTCATCGTACACCGTGTAGAGACCAGCCATAGATTTGGCGTTACCGGGGGGGCCAACAGCACGGAATACTTGCAGTAACAACAGCAACTGCGCTAAACTTCACGGGATACATTGCCTTACTTCAACGGACATAGTTCAAGCTGCTGATAACTAACTCCCAGCGCCTCCTAGTTCATCCTTGGAACTTTGAAGCTTCGACCAGACCTTCGATAATAATTAAGTCCGCTGTAGGTAGTCCTTGCCCTTGACAAGACGCGCAGCCTTTTCTTGCTACCGCTACCTGGATCTTACTTCCTTCCCTCTCCCTTTCCACGACATTGTTCCCTCTCACCCCGGCCACCACAAAACCTCCGTCACCAACGCGATCGCCGCGTATCAACGCAAACTCGCATCTGGGTGGTGAGGCTATCTTTTCGCGAAATCCCCGGTTTCTTTCGAGCATTCGGCCGCTTGAAAATCTCAAGATGGCGCCTCAAAGTGGTAAGTCAAAATACTTACTTCACATCTACACACCTGGCCGACTAGTCGTTCCTATTTGAGATGCACCATCATCTGTGCCCGACTGTCGCCCGTTGCGATGCCGATGATGATGATGATGGAGTGGGAAGCAGTACTAGGGCACGATGGGCGCGGCATTGTTCACAGCTTTTTTGAGGTTGTCACTAAACGCCCAAATCTGGCGATGACCTGTGCGATTGGAACCAAAAAAAACTACGTCGACCTTGGCGCAAGCTTTTTGTAGAGCGCGCCAGTCGCCCGAGCTCGCAGATAATCCTCGGGCTACGGCGTTCTTGCTTCCAAGACACGCTAAACGGGCATACCTACTTTCACGCAACTCGAGACATCACACCGTTATTGCTAGATAATGGTGGTATGAACTCGGCTATGTCGGGCAGAAGCAGCCGCCTGTCTATATTTCACTAGTCAACTCTGAACTTATGACTGACTGAATCTGCCCTACGTTATAGCACATACTCCTTCTCTACCGCCGACGGTTGAAGAGGCCTACCGGCGGAAATGCATCCAGTTAAAGGAGCGATCCAAAGAAATCGAGGACGAAAACGATGCATACCGACTTCGAGTCTCCCGACTTCGCCGACAGATCCAAAAGCTGCGCCTTGAGCGAGCTTTTCTCCTAGACCAAATTTCGAAGCGTACCAGTACCAACGTCGAAGACTCGGAAGGCAGCCCCAGCCCTCCCCCGACTGTACGTATCATTATAACGTGGCCTTCAAAGCGGACGATGTACTGAACCACTATCTAGCCCCAGGATAAGCCCCTTCGATCGAAACGAGGTCATCGTAAGCCATCTCTTTTACCCAGCAACGATGGCGGAAATACACTGGGCGCAAATCTTATCAGTCAACACCTTATAGCGCTGTCGCCCAGCTCAGATGCATTCTCACACTCGCAATTAGAATCACAGAAAGAGCCAGGCCGGGCTACCAACGGGGCAGCCAAGCCACCTAAACGACCCAGCAATGCATTCGAGATCTACTGCAATGATACTCGACCCCTACTCCAGACACAACATCGGGAGGCGATCGCGGCCGGCGAGTTTCGTCTAGAGGAGGAGCTAGCGCG
This sequence comes from Xylariaceae sp. X187, assembly GCA_028637585.1. Taxonomy (NCBI): domain Eukaryota; kingdom Fungi; phylum Ascomycota; class Sordariomycetes; order Xylariales; family Xylariaceae; species Xylariaceae sp. X187. Next base: position 280,059 of record JAJIZN010000021.1, on the reverse strand, counting down.
TGGTTGGAAGGATCTTCCAGACATGGAGAAAGAGCAATTCCAAGCACGATATGAACGAGAGCTTAGTCAGTGGAAGGAAGCGCGAGATAGCTTCAAGCAGGGTGCTAAGAATGCCGCTGCTCGAGACCGATCACGCATGCGAGATAACCGAAGTAGCCGTGGAGGTCGATCCCGAATTGATGAGACCCAAGATGACGAAGACGCAGATGACGACCAAGACGTTGAGATGATGGAGGGAGAAGGGGATGGTGGTGGCGACCAGGACACTGATCCTGAAACCGAGGTGGACGAGAACGATGGCGCAGACTAATGCGCTACCTCATGCAAGAGCAACCTGTCTCATAGAACGGCTTGATCTTGTCGTGCTGCGGTGTATAGTATGAGGAGGAGGAGGGGGTGCTAGAGAGAACGTTCTCTTGAGATTTGATGACTAATAACAGCAAGGCTCTACAAGAGGATCGAACGGCGGTTAATCGGCACGTTGATGTTTGCTCAGTTTATGATCAAAAGGCGTTAAATGGGAAACAGGCGTGCTCTCGGTAGTGAACCGTCTGGCAGATACGGGGATTGTTGTTGTACTATTAATATTGAAGATCAATTCCATCGGGAAATGTACGAGACTATATTGACATCTTATCTGGTCCCAGGAACATGACCATGACATGGCCTGAACTGAATTCTATCTCGGTGCCTCTTGGTGCGTGTGAAGATTACATTTTACGTGTTGGTCCGAGGCATGCCCTCCGGTGCTACGAAGACGCCACTTGAAAATGGCCTATTCTACGAGTCAGCCCGACTAATAGACACCGTACACGAAAGCCCGACGCGACGGCGATGGTAATGACGCCAGTCTGCAACAGACCAGCCTCACCAGCTCGGACCGTCTTGCACCGAACTGAGGCTGAAACTAACATCTTGGGTGGGTACCTAGCTTGAATGGAATGCCAAAGGTATAAAGACATAAATCGGGTAGAATACAGGTATCAAACTACGACTGGGACTCTTGCTTTCTGAGCTGATATGGCGTAATGCGATGAGATAAAGAAAGGGGGTCTTGGTGTGTTAATATATGGACTGCTTTTCCTTATTCACCACCTGCGTAGAGATCGACGACGATGTTAATAGCGGCGACGAGGATCTCAGCGGCAATAAGGACGATGACTATGCATATTCACTTATGTTAGCCGGCGTTTATTCGGCCTCCTCAAAAGAGGCGGAAGAAAATGTAACTCACCAATCCACTCAAGCTTCTCGCCGTGCCCGTGGCTCAGCTGATCCTTGAGCACAGCGAGCAGATCAGCGATCACATCGAGGCGTTCCGTTAATAGGCCAACGCGCTGGTCCATCTCCAGATAACTGCGGACGGCCTGATAAAGGGGCTCGAGATGCGGCTCGACCCAGAAGAACTCGGGCGTGTCTAGCACGCTACCGTTGAGGTGGATGTTGATGCGCAGGATGAAAAGCTCGCCGATCTGCATGTTGATTTGTGTCTGCGATAGCGATATCTTTCCCGCCATAGCAATCTGCGTCGGGATGTCTTTACACGCGTCTATCGTTGACGCGATTGATTCTTCGAAGAGAGAAGTCTGCAATTCGTTAGTCTGTAAAGAACACATACCGGGGGGGTATATACCACGGCGACGGCGGTGTGGCATGGGATGAAAGGAGAACTGTGGCTCACCTTGACGCTTTGCGCGAGAGCATGTGATATCGCCAGCTTGGTCATGTAGTTACCTTTATCGCGAAGCGTGATGAAATCATTGTATATGCGCGGTTGATACTCGCGTGTATAGTAGAAATTGAAACATTCCGTCTCCACGTCATCAATATCCAGCTTTTCGATTTCAAACTTAGCGATGTCCTTCAGGAATCGTTGCTCGTGTGCGAGCGACATACCCCAGATAACTACAACGCCATAGTCAAAGAGGAAGACTTCTGGTGTGTGAACCTGGGTATCGAAGTTGGTATCTGGCCCATGCGAGTGCGCGCTATCCAGGGTGCTTGCGTCCGGGTAAGTTAGATTATTGTTGGCATCGCGGCCAGCGTCGAACAAACGATCAGGGCGATGGCCGTGTTGTGGTTGATTTTCAGGCTGAAATTCCGCTACGGCTTCTCGATCGTATATAGTTGGGTGCTCTTCTACTTCCAACTCGCCAGTAGAGTGTCTTCTTTCATGGAGATATGTCGGTTCATCGCTGACCTCTTCGACCGTCTCCAATCTCGGGGCTGGGGGCTTGGGTTTGAAGCTGTAGTTGTACGGCGAATAGATGCACTCGTCAATCAGTTTAGGATTCGCACCCTTTATTTTGCCCCGGCCTTTCAAAAACCGCATCAAGCCGTCCATCTGATATTTGTCGGCCGTGCAATACGCAGTGACCCGCGGAAGTCCATTGCGGTCAGCTTTCCCTAACCTCGCAGCATCCCGCCTCGCCGTGGGGTCTTTAATGCGCGTATACTGAGAATAGACGTCTCGGCTACTCTCCTCATCCGGGTCGGCTTCGTCAAGTTCGGGATTCGGGAGCAATTTCAGTTTTTCAGCGGTCTTCGAGCTCCGTTGTGGACCCATCTTTGGCACGACGGTTGGAGGGAAACCGGTAAAGGTGGGAGCTTGACCGCCCCGTCGACGAAATCTGTTGTTCGTGGCAGGAAGCACCGGCGGTGATCCGTGGGGGAAACCCATCAGATTCACAGAGCCCGTCGTCTGCGCATGGCGGACAATGTTTGCAGAACTTGATAAAGAGCCTGGAGATGGTGGATCAGGGTCGATAGTTCTGGAGACGGGGTTCGCATTGAAGGTGACGTTACGGGCTGTCCTAGAGTGGTCGTTCGTTTCGCGGAGAAGCGGTGTCCGTTCTGACTCCGAGTCCCGGGCGGGTAGTGAAGTTTTCGGGATGGAGGCCATCGTAGCGATGAGCGTGAATGGCGCGAGTAGGTATGGGTATGGTACTGTACGCCACTATCTGGCAGTAATGTAGTATGCAACAAATAATGGCATGGTAGTAAATGATGTTGTACTCGGAGCGCCAATGACAGAATAGCGGTCGTCTTAGCTTCAATGTAATGAGTTCTATTTCGGGGCTGTGTTGTGGTGGTTTATTTACAGGCCTTGTAAGTGTAGATGTAAAAAAGTAGGTATATCTACCTAGATAGTGCGAGGACGATGACGTTGAGGTCCTCCGTCCGCCGCAATGCGCATGTGCTTCGTACAGGAGCTAGCTTGCTCCGTCCAGGAGCTTGGCGTCTTAGCCACATACACTGTCCCGTGGGTAGATACTGTCTTCCTTGTGATTACGTTAACGTTGTGGCTTACGCGCCTTTCTTGTACTTTAATAATTAACTAGATACGTCCTATCTAAGGTTAGATAACATCAAGCCAACCTACCTAACTACTTATGTAATCTTTAACCTTTGAGAATTGCCAATTTACGATTCACCAAACCCCTCAGCCCGTACGAAGAATCAGGCACCTTGACAAAAGTGTACGAATGCATGGAAACAAGGTGAAACCAATCCTTCAGCACTAGGCTACCTATTATTAACCGGTCCTGACCGGTAATGTGCGCAGTACGTGAGGAACCTTCACAGAGGTAGCTATGTACGCAACCTCTTCCTCCATGCCTAGGTACCTACATAACAACTTTTGACATATGTTTTTTTTTTCATGCAATAGGCACGCCTACACTATAGTCCGCAATACCTACTCCTACGTTTCATTCCGGCGCTCATAGAAGTGGTGGCCCTGAGTTCCGGGACGAGGACATCACATGACACGAGACGCTTTCTTACGCTTTCTCTACATCCAATATGGGAGACACAGGACTTCACTTTCGAACGACAGCGGGAGATAATGGTCTACAATACTGGCAGATATTATACGGACGTACACGTCTTCCCTATATCTCACTACCATCTCCGACATAACCACTTCTAGCTAGCCTTCGATGATCCTTGTCTCAATGTTGAAGCCAGCATCGCGCATCCGGTCTATATATCCTTGGCCTAGACAAGCTGGAGTGTAAAACCCTCCTCCCAGTTCGACATCATCTTCTAGCAGGACTCGAGCCGCTTGCGACATGAATATAGCCGTAACTATATGGACGTTCAGTTAGCATCATAAACAAATGACAAGGTGAGTGAGTCACTAAGGCATGCAGGGCCAGACTACTCACGAAGATATGGGTTCCCATTGAATCGAGCACGGCAAAGAGCCTGTTTATTTGAAGATGGCTGTACATCCGGCGTTGCAACACCCCGGAATTCAACATAGTCGTTGGGGAAGTCCTCCCTGCTCGGGCCTTGACCTGGTTGCGAGGCGAATTTTCGCATGAGAGCTCGGAAGGGCGGGAAGAATGCCAGAAGCGCGCCTCCAATCAGTAGCGTATAGTGCATGATCACAGCACTCACTAAGTTTCTGCTCTTCATATATTCTCGATAGGTGAAGTTGGGACCATAAGCTTGGCTCTTTAATGCGGGCTCTTGTTGGAGCAGGCCCCATGTACGGTATACCACTGCGGCGTCGGTCCCCGAGGTTATGGATACTGACTGGAGGCCTAAATTGGGCACGTAGTAAGCGCCTGTAAGTTTTGATTGCAATGATGGCTCGGGGGCCCTTTTTGAATTGGGGATAGGTGAAAGAGCATATGGTCTGTGAGATTCCGTCACTTCCTTGATGCTGAAAGTTTCAAACAAGCTCAGCACCGAAGCTAATGTTCCTCCCGAAGGTACAGAGCTGTCTGATGTTAGAGTCCAACCTTATGTGAACCTGAACCTGGCGGAATGAGAGACATACCGAATTTCATGCAAAGAGACAACGACATCAGCAACTGGCGCCGAAAGCGCCGACTTGATTAGGGATGCCAGCGAAAAGGTAACTAGATCTGAGATGGCCGACTCAATTCCGACTTGAGGAATAATTCGCGCACCGCTGGCCTTGGCAACTTCATTGTACTTTTTGATCATGGCTGCATGCCAAACAGCTTCGCCGGTACAGTCGAGATAATGAGTGCCGGCTTCAGCACAGGCCCTTACCGCATATTCGCCATGCTTGCCATAGGGACCTACTGCTGCGATGAGAATGAAAGTCTTCTTAGCTAGCACAGCTAAATCCGCATCATTCAAGCCACACTGCAGCACTCGCAGTCAGTCAATACAAGTCTACCTAGACAGATGTAGTCTCTAAAATCTTTTTTTTTTTTTTTTTTTGCGCAGGCGTGAAGGCGCTTGGGACCAGATCAGACTCAGTCGAGATGAGGCAGTGTTATATGTGTGTGGTTTTGGAGAGGACTGGAGAGGACGGGAGAGGACGGGAGAAGAACCATGAAAGACAGATTGGCCTCCAGGTATAGCTTACGACTTCCACTTGAGGGGATTTGCGATCAGGATTCAAGTCGTGACATTTCTTTACGACCCCTTCCAGTTTCTGCTCAGACCGACCAGCTACCGCCCATTTGACGTCTGTGGGAAAGTGCTCGGCGATGAACTCAGCTGTAATCAGTCCCGTGTAGCCTATTATCCCCATTATCAATTAGCAAATGAACCGCACTTCGTGGCCTCGTAGACAACATAAACAGCGAATGTACCTGTTGCGCCGAAGAGGACGACGTCGTATTGACGAGAATGCTTCTTGGGAGACATCACGATTCACGGTATGAAGGGATAGAAACGATCAAAGGGAACTGGAATCCGGTGGCGAAGTATCAAGTAGAAGCCCCAACTCTAATAAATATACATGAGAGTCGCGATAGTCTTGCTCCACACGTTGAGGATAAGGGTATGACGCAAGGAATCGAGAGTAGATGAACGCTAAATGGAAAACCTGGTATGTCCGGGAGACCGTAGAAACATATATTGTAGTCAGTTGGTATGCATTTCCGCAAGAAACGTGACAAGTGTCTCGCGTCCACCTTGGATGCCGGAATGCCTCAGGTAGACTCGGATTCGGATGCATTGCTATTAATTATGGGATAATTATTACCGACGAAAGACACTACCTATCTAAGTAACCTAACCTTAGGTATGTACGTTCGGTCTGGCGATGTTGCCGTCGGACGATGGGCGGCGGGGATCATGGACAAGATATACCTATACATACCTACCTACCTACCCACCTTGGGTCTGTATTTATTTTAGCCAGGTAAGGAAGCATCGCCGCCCATACTTCGGTACACGATCACCAGAAGCAAGAAAGGATCCGATCTTGGCCCCGGAATGTCGGGTGGCAGGACCAAAACAGTTAGGTGAGCGAATGAATCCGTCAGGGCTCCGGGCGTGGCGCAGGAGGGGTCAGGAGGAATCTCTGTCGTCGTCGATTCACAGTGTTCCATACATACTAATACGGCCCCCGAATAACTTAGAATTTCCGTATAAATAGGTAATACCTAGGTAGGTATGTAGTTAGTTAATTATGAAACCTTTCGTGATCTTTTTTTTTTCACTGCGATGAATTACGTAAGTATAATCTCCAGTACTTACCTAGGTAGGAGGTACCTTAGATAAATCTTAGCGATTCCACGAGGATTCCGAATGGGCGATCAAACCGAATCAAACAACTACGCAAGCGGAGGCTACATACCTACCTACCTTAGTAGGCTAGGTAAATTACAACCAAATTGTATGTGTCTTGATTGGAATTGCAGACTCAGATGGCGACTGGAGTGTCGTTACGGACTAATTACCTACCTATCTAATCAATCGTCATAACTACTGCATGTATTTCATTACCTGGCCTGTGCGCCTCCGTAGGAGGGGTAGGTCCGTCTGACGGGCACCTTGATAGGTAGGAAATCACTAGTCTAGCTTTCATCTAGAAGGTAAGGTAGGTACAGATTACATAGAGAGGCAAATTGCATAACTAGGTATGCCTGGCAGTGTGGGCAGCTGTGGCAGGGCCTCATAAGGGGCATTTTCGGTGCTAAATCATGAAAGGTACGTCTGTAGCGGCTGATGGAGGGCTTGCCGGCCCGGCGCAAGGCATCTGCCCTACTAACCAGTCGCTAAGCCAAACGCAAGTACCTAGACGTATCATGCCCGCGACCGGTACGGAATTGAGTGCCTACAATGTACAGATCCCCACGGGATACGAAGCGTGCTCAAGGTACTCCGTACGGATTGTACTTATGAAATACAGGATCATCCTTAGATGTCCGGGCAGTGACTCAATTTCCAACCATTCATTCGAGCACTTTCGCAAGCATGGAACATGACGGCCAGGTGTCGATAATCCGAGCCCTGTCAAGAGTTTTTTTTACACTACTATGTAGATACGTGTTATTATCTCCCATTCACAGTTTGACACCGGCGAGTTGTTGGTCTAAAAACTGTAATCTACAGTGGCAGTGTAGGCAATGTAGGCAGCGTAGATATACCTACACACTCCACTGCGTACACCTACTGTACATCACTGCTTATACCAGCCCCAGGCGAGCCTAATGACATCGCTAGATACCACTGGTACAGCACCCGGTCCGTGGCTTGAAGGTCCCGTGCCAGGCCTCATTGGAGGGGCGAAACAAACACCTCCAAGTTGATCACCGTACAGTGCCTATTTTTCTCTCTTCTCTTTCCCCTTTCCCCATTCTCCATTCTACAGTCCCCTTTCCTCCAACATCGTCCCCGCCATCGCTCGTCCCTGAGCCATATTCTCGTATCGGGGCGTCCTTTATTACCTATTTCCCCAGCAGTCACGCCCGCAGCTTTCATCTTCCGTCATCCGCCATCCATCATCCATCCATTGCTCACCTCCACTCATCGCGTCCCTCGCCATCCCAGAATTCAGCCCACACATCCAAGTTCCAACCACCAAAAACATTGGCTACACGCTTCCATCCAGCACACTATCGTTTTCATACTCTACATTTGCACTGTATATGCAAATTCGGTCTCTTACGACGAACAGCCTTTTCTCCAGGCGAAGACCGAGGCATTCGAACAAGCTACTGCCTACCTACACTACCTAGGAAACTTACCTCTAGTAGTACTCGTTTTTGCATCCAGGCGTCAACACGTACTTGCTACTTACTGCGCCCTCGGCGAAAACGATAAGCCAAACCACCCCATTCATTGGTCTGCACAGACGCTTACCTGGAGAGCAACCACGTAACTCTCCTTCGCCATTCGATTGGCCACCGGTTATAAAGCATCTCATTCCTAATTTCGCACCCAACCGACGATTCATTATCTGTCCCCTCTGCTAAAAACTTACCACCTACTGCTTCGGCTCCGTGCCGGCTTGTTGTCTATTGCTAGCAGGTCCCTCTCGGACGCTGTATAAACCCTTTTACGACGGCCTTTACGAAGTGTTTATATGTCACCATTCCGGATTCTCCAGTTTATGAGATTCTCTCTAGATGGCTGATCAATGTATTGTTTGTCTAGACAATCTAGACGTACAATCCTCGCCGCCTCCGCAATCACCGCCCTCGGAGAACCCCACTGCCTGTGATGCACTTGTGTCACCATCGTCAAGTCGCGCTGGCGGCGGTAATGACGGCGGCGAGGACAACAACAAGGCCGCCATCACTCCCAGACCGCGGCCTGACGGTAATAGTGCCATCGCTGTTATCGAGGTCTGCGGCCATACCCTTCACGATTCCTGTTTGAGGGAATGGACAGGAAAAGCCAACAGTTGTCCCATATGCCGCCAAGCCTTTCATTTGGTACATGTCTACGACAAAGTTGGAGGTTAGTTGCCAAATGCACCTATATTTCGTCGCCGCAGTAAGCTAACTGTATTCCCAACAGGTGTCCTGCTATCTTCCTACAAGGTCGAGGACAAGAAACAAGTTGCCGAATTCGACCCGCAAGCATGGCTTGACGAAAATCCCGAAGAAGAGGATTCACGACCATGCGCAATCTGCAGTAATGCCGACCATGAAGAGGTTCTTCTCCTCTGCGACCGCTGCGATGCACCTTACCATACATACTGTGTTGGCTTAGATGCTGTTCCCCGCGGTCACTGGTTTTGTCTAGAATGCTCAGAGGCGGCCGCTGAGCAACTCGCTTCCGTATTGGATGATTCGGACGTAGCAACGGCTGGCCTCGCTGGCTTTTCTGATGGTCAGTCTGGTTATCTGCCACGAACTCAAGCGAGCATGCGGCGCGATAGACAACGAGCCCGCTCGGATGAATGGCAAGGAGCCTGGGGTATAATATCGGGCCGTGTATTTACTGCCTTGGACCTCGATCTCGATAACCATGAGGATGATGAAGCGATGCGGGCCTACCGGCGATCACAGCAACGCAGCGAGAGGGAACGGCGGGAGTATCAGAGATGGCAACAACGTCTCAATATCGCAAGTCGTCTCGGCGCTCGTGATGTATTCGCCGACAATATTCCCATTGTTTTACCCCAACCAACTACGAGGCAGCCACCACCACAGCAACCTCCTGCCGAAGAGAGCCCGGAAGAGCGACAGGCCTGGGGGGCGTTAGAAAAGGCCATGGAAGCTGAGACGCCAAATCAGCGAAAACGGAAATCTCGTTCCGCCACAGCGTCGCCCACCGAGCCGCCCCCAGTGCCGGAAAGGAAGCTTAAACGTCCGAGAACACGGCGAGTTCCAATCCAATCCGATGCGTCTTCGTCCCATCAAGCCTCGGCACAAAATGCGCAGTCCACACGTGTTGTGCCCTCTATCGCTAGTGAGGCACGTTCACCTGTGCAAAATAGTCAAGAGGGACCTTCATTTCTCTCTTCGTTATTGAAGGAAGTTGAGATGAGCACGGTGGCAGATGACGAGAACATCAGAGGTATTTTTGCGACGACTAAGTCCGGCACTGACCCGCAGTCTCCGGCGACATCACCCTCACCATCGGGATATAGTAGTCCAAGGGCGCTATCAATGACACCTCCTCCCCGCGGCATTAATGATCGCCCCGGGTCGCCGTTGTCGCTTAGCTCTAGGATAGAGCCTGTATACCCACCAGCAAATTATATTGCTGCTAGAGATGGCGGAGAGCACAGTGATTCGGAATCCCGACCGCGACAGCAGCAGCAACCTCATCAACATCAACCTCATCACCACAACAACAACCACCACCACCACCATCATCAGAAACAACAGCAACAGCAGCAGCAGCAGCCACCGCCACCGCAGCCGCAACCACAACCACAACAATTTCATGGTCCAACTATTTCTCTGGAGATCCGACAACCAAGGCCACAGCGACATGGCAGCAACAACAACCTTGTACACTCGCGGGATGCCTCGCCAACTCATAGTGCTAATCTGCCCTTTGAGATGAAGGAGAGCATCAGTGGCATTGTTAAAGACGCGCTTAAGCCGCACTGGAAGTCGGGGCTTCTCACAGCAGATCAATATGCAAGTATTAACCGTGATCTGAGCCATAAACTTTACAAGGAGGTCTCCGAGCTAGAGCTCGACGACCGGGCCCGAGTTCGCTTCGAGAAGATCGCCACCAGGGAGGTTGCACGAGCTGTTGCAGATGTCAAGGCATGATGTCACTACTTTTTGTATGAAAGCGCGGGAAAGGCGCGTATTTAGGCATGCCAATCTTGGAGGTCCATTCCATGGCGCTCTGTCTTCTAGAGGATGTTGAGATACCCTGGGTCGGGCCGGCTTGTTTTATTTGGACTGCATCGATACTTGTTTCGGCGGGCGTTCTTGGCGCATGTATCATGCGCACTCTTCCCTCCTAGGGATTGAGTGCATCTTGTACATGTAGAGTATGATCAGGTAGGAACATGCATATCAACACGGGGTGTGGGAGTCTTTCATAGATGTTGCTAGAGTTCGACCGTATGGACTTAGGTATCTATACCTATCTATAACGGATGGCGGCAGCATGTGTACCTAGCTACACTATCGCTAGGTACTTATTATGTAGGTAGACCTTGAGTACAGGGATGGCTCAGATATCCCGTCCAATTAGTTACCAACACGTGTGTTATGATTGAAACATAACCAGACGAGGGCCTAGGTATGTCTTCACAAGTGACTAGAAGGGAAGGAGTACTTGCCCGGCCTAATATCGGTCCACAGACGTACCCGGAGGGGTTGAGGTCCGGCAAGTCTGTTGTGGGCCGATATTAGGCCGGGCAAGTATCCGGCACCCCTCTCCGCATATCTAGCGCCCCAGAAGTTGGGCGCTACGGGGATTAATATGGGGCGGCTGTGGCTTGCTGTGGCTAAACTTCATCTGCGGGTGCCGGCAAGGCCCACAAGTGGGGTTCGCTGCTCAGTGCTCACTCAAACAAAGTAGGTACACAAGCGTCCCGCAATTCACATCTTCACCATGGATGGGTTCTGATACCGGTGAAAACGCTTGAAGTCTACCTAGTATAGCGTATAGCGCATGGCCTCATTCGTGCTCATCAACATTAGCAGGAGTTATTGTGAGGACGTGTGTCTGTACGGACTACCTATCAATTTCATCTAGGTAGGTACGGACGTGCCTAGGTAGGTAGATACGTAGGTAGTATAAAATATAGCTATTGGCAGGCACAAGACGTGTGGCGCAGCGACTTTCGGGGTGCTAGATACGCGGAGAGGGGTGCCGGATACTCTTTCCCATTTAGAACTACAGCACGGCATACCGGTAACGATGCCGAAAGTAGCACCTTCAGGAATAGTTCATGTGCGCATTCAATAGGTATACGAGGTTCACCTGGAAGGAACCTCGCAGGATGTCAGTGGATGTACAGTGTGTAGATGACGGAGAAGTCAGCACCCCGCACAGCCGGCCCGGCGGCAGCTGGCAGCGACATGAGCTTCGTTCTACAACTTACAAAAACGTTGCCAGTTTCTTTACTTATTAGCTCGCCATCTGTCCTCTATCCTGTGCCGTAGTTCTTCTTCTTCCTCTTCCTTTTCCTCTACCTCTTCCTCTCAATATTCCATTCGGACAATACAGAATCCAACGTGTAGAGTCTGGGCCTCAGTTGACGTGCTAAGGTGCAAAAGTCGACCCAACGATTCCGCCACCAACAACGCCTGACGCATTGACGCCAATTCCGACCCCGCCTTTATACCTTACCTTGCCTTACCATACCTGACCATACCTTACCATCTCCTTGTCAACAGAACAGAGCTCTTCTGTAGAAGGCTGCTGTTTTATCTACTACGTGCCTGGGTAAAAGCCTTGTCTACACGTAGGTATCTAACTTCTACACGGCACACCCTCGACTCTTGAGGCCCGGTGTTCTCTCAACATTCACGATTAGGCGACAAAGAGATCCACGAACTCGGAAATCATGGAAGACAGGAAAGCCGATCTCCTACGATTAGCGCGCGAATACGGGATGGCAAATAAGAACCTGTACGAGCTACTTTCTGTGACCGAAAGTGCCACGCAGCCTGAAGTGCAGCGCGCCTGGCGAAAGACGTCGCTGAGGTACCACCCGGATAAAGCTGAAGCCTACGATCCGGCGATGTGGGAGCTACTGGAGCAGGCACGCGATGTGCTGTCGTACCCTGAAGCGCGCGCTATATATAATGGGCACCGCGCAACTGCCTTGCAGGCCCAGCGGGCGCGCGCTGCCTATGACGCGGAGAGGCGGGAAATGGTTGAGGATCTAGAGGCTAGGGAACGGGGTACCAAGCGCAAGGCCGGCGAGGGACCTAACAGTAGGCGTTTCATGACGGAAGCTGAGAGGAAGGCATTCGAGGAGGCGGGGAAAATATACACTGAGAGACGTCGGAAGATAAAACAGGAGGCTCGGGCAAGGGAGCGGGAACTGGAACGCGCGAAGGCGGAAGCTGCACGGGGTCAAGAAGCTCAGGCGAAGGGAGCGGCACATCCACGAACACAATCCGGCTTTGGCGGTATAAATACTACAGCTGCGTCCACGTCTACATCCGCAGATAATGAGGCGCCGGAAAGTCCAGTATCATCCTCGTCTGGGCCACCGTCAGACTACGACGAGCGAATAGCATATCTCCAGCGCGAAGACCGGGAACTAGAACGACAAGCGGCCATACGACACGCTGCTGCAATGAGGGAAGCTGACCGTCAAAGGCTGTTCGCTGCCTTAACCCGTATGTCTACCATATCCACGCGCTCCTATACATTTGCAAACTATCAAACTGACGCAAGACACAGGACCTGGCCCCGTCCTGGATGGCCCAATGCCAGAAGATTACGACGAGCGCATAGCATATCTCGAGGGCAGGGGGGATTGGAAGCCGCCTCAAACAGCAGCAAATACAGCGAATACAGGCAGTACAGCAAATACCGCAAATACAGGAAATACAGGAAATACGAAAGAGGCCCGCCAATCCTCTACAAGGCCACCGGCCACCGCATCAGCAGCAGCCAATACTAAAGCCACCACCTTGCCGCCAAAGTCCAGAACCGATCCGCCACCACGACAACCTTCCCCTCCGAAACAAGGCCGAGGGGATTTCTCGTCGACCATGGAAAGACTGCGTGCCGCGCAGAGAGAAAAAGAGCGCAAGAAAGCTGGGGAGTCTTCCAGTGCAATGGATGTGGACGGCGCCCCATGATTCAGGGGACTCTTGCAAGCAAGAAAGGAGATAGAAGTAAAGGAGAGGAATAAAAAATGGAAAAGGTGCTTGGAGGAAGAGGAACCGGTTTTCTGATGATTCAACGGACCATGGCAGAAACCCCGAAATTTAAGGTTCTGGTGTTTTTTTCTTTTTTCCTTTTTTCTTTTCGCTGAGCGAGCTCTTTCTGTCCTCTCTTTTGTCTTCCATTTTCGGGCTCGCGTTTTTCTCATTTTCAACATAGACGACGTTGTTACGATGCCCATGATAGATATGTACCCATATTCCAGCGATACCCCCCTTAACTCCCTACCGCCTACCGCCTACCGCCTACCTTTCTCCCCCTTGCCTCCCTCTTCCTCTCCACGCTTTCCCCGTATTTACATCACGCCTGGCGGCATAGAGAAGCAAGCGTGTTGTTGATGACGGGCAGACGGAGCTTGGGGTACACGAAATGACATACGGGCAACATAACACCGGCTTTGGCAGGTAGTGAGAGAGGGTGTCCTGGTTTATAGACGTCTTGACGGAATATGTATGACCTTTCCTACTTACTGACCTATTACTGACTCTCCCTTTCGTCCTCGTGTCTCTGCCTGTAGTATTCACCCCTCAAGAAGATTCCGTACGCTTGACTGAATAGTATATCGCCTGGTGCCATACTATTCCTCAGATAGACCGACATTGCTACTTCCCGCCACCTCACCCATTATTAATCAAAAGGCTCCAAGTACATAGGCATCTACTCTACATACGTCACTCTGTCGACCCGATTTTGACCGAGCATGGGCAGGGTCGAGATTGAAGAGATGAGGGTTGGATAGCTTACACCCACCCCAGTCCTTGTTTTCCCGGTAATAACTACATGGACTGAATCGACACACGGGTGATGAGTGATACATACGTCAGCTAAAGCTTGGCCTTACAGAATGTACCTAGTTAGTTAATCTGATTATATGATATATATGTTCCTATCCTGTCCTATCCTATCCTATCGAATGAATTTTTGATGATATGACATCAAAGAATATTGGGGATCCTATGATTTACCAGCGATCATCCAACTCTTCTCCCCCCTTCTCCTCCCACCCCTTCCCCCTCTTCTCTCTCCCCCTGTCTCTTCTCTCCCCTGTCTTCCATCCCTTCCCCCCTCTTTTCTCAGATTCCCCGTGTTTCAAGCCGTGTGCACTATGTACTGTCCCGCACTCCCCTTTCCCCTCCCTCCTAGCCCATTCATCGATGTCATAGCCTTCCTCTTGCTGCATCGGTGCAATTCCCTGATTCATGATAATTCCCGCCACTTCTGCCGAGCCACTTCTGCCGGGTCTATCTGCCGGGTCTATTCATAAAAGGCTTTTGGATTCATCCAATCATCTCTTAAGCTAGAAATCTACTGCCCGCGTAAGTTTTGTGGAGTATGGAAATATCGAAATGATTAGAATTGTTCTTTGACGACTTTTCTTTTCTTTTCGTCTTCCTCGTCACAAGGTAGTAAGAACCTGTGCAGCTTTTATTATTGCGCCCCGTTGTTGTCCCATCCCCACACTTGGGATAAGTACTTCCGAATGTTGACTCTCTTGCTGCGCATTTCGATCATCCAAGGGTGTTCAAGCATCCTCCATGGGGTGGCCCGACGACTCGGTTCTTTTTCGAGGCTATGATCCTTCCCGTCAGCTTTTGTCCTTATTTCACAATGCCCCAATGCTTGCTGTTGCAAAGGATAGAGAAAAAAGAAACTCACCAGCACTCAATGAAATACTTGAAACTATCGCTCCAGAAGATATTTGCGTCCGGCTCGTCCTTGAGTTTTGGTATGGGCTGCCGTACAATGTATGTCAAAAGGTCTATAAGGCCGGCTTTGGGTTGCATTTCGGTTCCGTCGGCAGGGAAGGGAAAGCGATGCTGCGCCACCTCAAGAAGTGTGACCCCGGTGGACCAGACATCGGAGGTGATTGTATAGCTTTGGCCCGTAATCCGCTCGGGCGCCATGTAATAGCTGGTGCCAATGAATGTATTGGCCTCGCCTTTGGTGCCGAAATCGCCAGATACACCAAAGTCGCAGAGCTTTACTTCTCCGCTGCGACATAGTAAAATATTGGATGGTTTAATGTCACGGTGGATGATCTTTTTCCCGTGTAAATAGGTCAGCCCACCCAATACTCCCTCAGCGATCTTGCCGAGTACTTTCTCTCCTGTCCGGCCCCCAAGTTTCTTAACTTCTTTATAAATACTGTCGAGGGATCCACCCTCGCAAAACTCCATGGCAATAGAGATGGTAGCAGTGGCCGGATCAACGAAAGCTCCGTAATAGCGGCAGATATGATCCGATGCACACTCCTTGTTAAAGTTGATCTCCCGCATGATTTGCTTTTTGACATCGGGATTGGGATTAGTGGTGATGATCTGGTGTATATGCACAACGTCAGCGAGACTTCACGGAAAATAAATTGGCGCATAGAAGAAAACAGACCTTCAATGCGAATATGGTTTTGCCCCCTTTCAATTTACAGCGAGTGACAGCACCACCAGCACCTTCACCGAGGCTGCCAAGCTCAATAATGCGGCCCTCCATGCTAGCAATTCGCCAGCAATCGTCGTCATCCAAGTCTTCAACGTCAGCATTCCTAGCCTTTTCTAACGAGAGCTTGTCAAAGCTATTCTCCAGCCCATGGATGCTCGCGTCGCGCTCTATCCCAACACCTCCTTCGCTTCTCTCTGAGTAAATCGACCCTACCGCGGATATGGGGTCGGGAGTGCCTTGCGGTCGCGACCCAATGCCGTATTGTGAGGCGAAAGATAGGGCAGAAAACTGAGAGCCGGCGGATGTAGGGTTGCTCGCTCTTTCATCTAATGGACCGAAACTTCCCGACCTTGAGTGCAGACTACTTTCGCTGCTACCACTGACCGACTGTCCTGGCTGAATAGATGGGCGAGTTGACTCATATGGGGTAACGTTGCTGCCCATGGGAGTGGCGACATGGACGGTAAGCTGAGGTCGAATTGGGCCGCTAGCTTTAGGCGCGCTGACTGGCTTCACGTTGGCAGAAGGGGGAATAGCCAGCCCCAGCCGAGGGGTTCGGGCGCCGCCAGGGCGACCTAGGGCTGGTCGGAGCGGCGCAGGCGATGAAGACATCATCGGTATGGGAGTTAACGTGGGTACGGAGGTTCCCATGGAGGCAGTGGAAGAAACGTCGCGCGAAGCGGTCGAGGCCTTGACCCAAGCAAGAGGTTAGCACAGAGTCTTAATGCAGGGTTTTCTGTTCTCTATAGCAAGCGAGGGCTTGGGTATTTGGCAAGACCGCGGGTGAAGAAAATGCAAGCCGGGACGAGGACGGGGCGAGGGTAAAAAGGAAAGGGATGCGATTACGTTGTGAGCCGCAAGCTCGGGAGCTTGGGCAACAGAGCCGTGCTCAGACATTGACAGATATAGCTTCAGTTCACACAGTCTTCTACAGCCACCAGGAGCGCAGCCTTCAACGGCTCGGGAGGCTATGCAAGTCAAGTGGATAGGCAGGCAAGACGTGTAGCCGGGACAATTAAGTGCACACCAGAATAGAAAAGCTGAGCCGAACTCGTGTTCTGCGAGGAGCCGCCGCTGAATTTTGGATACTCACCGGATTGAGTAGCACAGCAGTACACACGGGGCGGAATGAGCGTGTCTTCGTCAAGCTGTCGGGATGTCGAGATGTCGAGATGTCGGAGCCTGTTCAGACGTGGCAGGGACGCTTCACAGGGCCAGGCGGGAAGAGGGTGTGAGAGAGACGGGGAGAATACTTGTATTGTAGGTATAACTGCCAATTCCAACTCCAATTCCCAAGGACTAGGTGAGTATTCGTAGTTCAGCACGTTATGAGCTGGGGAATAATTCAATAATAAGCAGCGTAACAAAGTTCAGCGCCAGGCTAGGTCAGTATGAAGGGGCGGGATGTAGACGCCGGCGAAGGGGACAAGATATGGCGATCTAAACGAGGCGGCCAATGTGAGAGAAGGTAGGAGATGGGAATGTTCGTGCAATTGCGTTTTCGAGTGACGAGGTTCCCCTCATGCTCGCGTAGGTAGCACACCACGGATACTGCCTGATAGGGGTTAGCTGGCGGGGCCAGCGTCAATTATCATGTGTCACCGAGGTGCACTGTACGCTGGGACACTAGCCGAGACAGGTATGTGCAGACAACTGCAGCGTGATAATCTGTGCAATATGTGCCTACCCGCACAACTCCCCTGCTGTCTGTAGGGTCCTCATGTTTCCTCATGTTTCTTCATAGGGGTTCCCTGGCAGTGGCATCAGATACCGTTACAGAACTACAAACTACCTACAAACTGCACGATGCACGCTGCACACTGCACTCTGCACACTGCACAGCTTTGCTCCTGCTCGTGCTTGTAAAGTATGCGGGCAGTGAGTGACGCACGAGGTACGCAACGCAACTTGGTGTACATAGTAGGGCCGTTCCAACTTCCTTGTGCCGAAGAGTGCTAGCCTGGCGGTTTAATCGGAGAGACCTGGCTCAGGCTGGCTGTTAGACAGTTTCCCGCTATAATCAACAGACTAGATAGATAAGTCCGTACTTACAGACTAGATACCACCTCGACTACCACCTACGAGACTACAGTGCCGGGCACTGAGTTCTATGGCTACCTACTAGAATAGGTACTATCTACCTACCTACCTGAGTGTATTGTAGGTGATTGACTAGGGCAGCCCAGACTACCTACACTACCTACACTACCTACTTACATGTATCGGAATAAACCACGCACACCCGATCCAGGTACCAAATCACTAGCCGTCGATGTTGGTATTTAAGCATAGCACTTACAGGCACAAGTAAAGTTTGAAATTGGATTTAGAGTTTGGAACGGCAGAGTTCAAACTTCACCATAAAAGCCAAGCTCAAGTACAAACAGTACAATACAGTGAACGGCAAATACACGTCCTTATGTAATTGGAAGTCATCATAGGATCAATGTGCAGTCGGATGGGCTATCCCCGGAAGAATGAATTTCTAGATACCGCCCGTAACTTAAAAAACTTAGAAGAAATACACTAGGTTACACTACTACTTTGTGTACTTGAGTAATAAGCGGACAGCTGTGCCGTACGAAGTGCAGAGCGAGGCTTCGGCCGGGCCGAGGCATGTCTAGTAGTACATGTCCGTAATAGGGACTTGCGTAGGTAGGGATGTACCGGTACACTATCTACCTACCTAGGTACCTACCTAGGTACCTACCTAGGCACTTAAACCATAGCCCCCCATCACCCAGGGGCCAGGGATGTCGGTTGCTTTGCAGTGAGCGTGCGATGGAAAATGTGACCTTTTGGCCTCGGATGGTTGGATGGAACAAGTGTCCGGCGGCTAACGAACATTCCGTACATAGCTAGGTACGTATAGTTATAGGGAACCTACCTGCTTACCTACCCTAGATGGGTAAGTAGGAGATAGGTATAGATAGTTATCGGCTTCAAACGGTTTCCGCCGCTTAAGGCCACTGAAGATGCACTGTATCTAGCAGTTGTAAGGAGCGCAAAACAGTTGAGAATCCGCTCCTCCGTTTGGAATGGGTTGCAATGTATTACCTAGGCAGGTACGTAGGTACGTAGAGAGCAATTGATCTACCTAGGATGAGCCTGAGAAGGAAGTCTCGAGGGCGTTTGCATTGCGTGTAACTTCGCAAACAGCATTTGACTTTCCAAACGAGAGCAGGCCCCGTCTGTCGGTTCTCGAATCTCGAGATGAGGTAGGCACGAATGTGTGCAGATAGATATTAACCTAGAGAGGCACATTTGTGAACTGGGTAGCACGAATGGCCCCCAAACACCCACAATGGATTGCCCGGAAAAGAAGGCGAATGTGACATAATTATCAGCCACCTAAATCAAAAGGGGACGGCGTCTCACCGGTCTTCGCTTTGGGGTCCGAGGAGTTCAGGTGTTTCAGATCTGCAATTGACCCGAAGAGTGACGAAGAGTGATAACGATGCGGCAGTTAATTAGATAGCACAACGCTCACTTACGCTCACTTACGCTCACTTACGCTCACTTTGAGGAGTTAGAATAAGGGGTGATCTAGATTCTAGACATCATCAGGAGGGGCCACCGGTCACCGGTCGCCGGCCGCTGACCGAATGTCAACATACCTATTTATTCCCTCCGGACTTCTTTCCATGTCTGCACACTGCACAGTTGCTTGGGGGCACAACTTACACAGCTAATAAGACACTACAAAAAGGGACAAAAATGCTTGGATGGTTTCAACTTTCCCGTTTCCCTTGAATCCAAATGTGGGTACATTCTGTAGGTTTGATGAAACATGCAACTGCGCTGCCCGCACGCCTTACCAACAGAGCAGACTAAGGTTAATAACTTTAACACGATTCATCAGACAAGATGTGAACCAATGGATTTTCCGGCATTCTCCCAGCAGTCTGATTGCGCTACCATCATTTATACGTGTGTGCCTGGGCACTCGATCATATCATCATTTCCATAACGAGATGAGAACTCTTAGAGTTATTAGCCCCAAACGGTTTGAATTACCTCACGTAGACGGTAGCATTCTATCTACCTAGGTTAGTACCCATAGCATTCCCCATAGCATTCCCCATAGCTTTCCCCATATACGTACGGAATACGTTATGCCACGCCGTGTATTTTGTGGATTCGGCCCGTGGAGTAGTGGACAGTCCGTATTCTGCTCACTAAAGATCATTGCGTAGTTGTGGCCGCTGGCCAGAATCATGGATGGATGCTGCTATGTAACTTACTAGATAGATAGACTGACTACCTACGTCCGTACCTACTTACCTACTTACCTACTTACATACCTACTTACCTACCTATACAGACAGACAGCGATAGTGTGTGATGATCATTCGGCCTCACAGTTCACACGGATCAAGCGGCACTACTAGATAGGCAGGTAGGTACCTAGGTACTGTATCGACCGACTTCACTGACCTTCAGACCTTCAGACCTTCAGGCCTTCAGGCCTAGGCCTGGGCCTGGGCCACCCGCCGCCTGCCGCCTGCCGCCCGACATTGTGATTGGAATTTAGCGTCCTTCTTAGTGCAGTCTGTACCTGGGCCAAGCCCTAAGGTACCACTGTTTCAGAAAGACAGTTACAATTTGCACGCTACCCCCCTAACTAGGTACCACCGCTTGGTGCGGGTATTCAGAGTCTTAGCAGCATCCCGTGATCTTGGCCACAATCTGGCAGTTGATAGTTATAGGCTGTACCCCCCGCCCCATTTACCTACCTTAGGTACTCACTCAGCCAACGTCTATGATAAATGAAGAAAAAGGCTCACTTTGCACATATACAGCCGAACATAGGCCAGGAAATTATTACAGTCCGCAGGTGTCCCGTACAATAAAGGTGCCAAAGTACAAAGTATCTAGGCAGGTAGATAGGTACCTTTACCTATCAACTTGGTACCTGATCGTGCTAGTGTAGATAAACACGTTTTACACCATTGTAGAACAAACGCGCGCTTAACAGGAAATTGGCCTGCCGCTGAACTGCTGCATCCTTGATTGGTCGAGATTTCAATGGGGCTGAGTTCCTCTTCGCCATTGGTCTAAAAGTGCGACATGGTTACTGGCGCGGCGCTTGCCGCTTAGCCAAGCCAAGCCCTGCCCTGTAATAGGTAGGAACATGGCCAAATACAGCGGCAGCGTCGACTATCAAAATTTTACCATTTGCCAATTGAATTGAGGCTGGCGCTCTTCACTGCCACAGTTGTCTTATCCTTATCCATCACCTGCTGTTCGAAGTATCACGGACACACACTTCGACCGAGCGTGGCCTATCTGGAAATAAATTCCGCGTTCTGAATTTAGCAACCTTGCAATGCCGTCAATCTCGGATCCCGCAAGTGGCTCAGACCTCCCCGTCTCGGGCCAATCCAGTCTAGCCGGCTCCGGATCCGAACCCGATTCTGAATCCGATTCGCTTGATAATGTTGCGTCCCGCAAACGGCGCAGGTTGTCTAGTGGTCCCAAATCGGAAGAAGGCCTCATCTCATTGTCGATGAATGTTCCGTCGAGAGTGAAGCCCAAGACTGCCGCGGCCCAGACTCCCAAAGGCGAAGATACGCCCGTGACTGTTGCTGAGACTCAAGTCAACGCCAACGTCCCCGGACATGCATCGGCGTCATTTGAAGACGTGAACCTCAAGCCATGGCTGACGCGGAGTCTGCGAAATATGGCTATACACCGCCCGACGCGTATTCAGCAACTCACCATACCTGCCATTCTAGAAGGCCGCGATGTAATCGGTTCATCCAGGACAGGTTCGGGTAAAACAGGTGAGTCCAGATATAACAAAATTAATAACTCTATTTATTTATCTATTTCTCACACAAAGACAGTTGCATTCATGGCACCAATTCTTCAGCTTTGGTCTCAAGACCCAAGCTCGATATATGCCGTTGTTCTCACCGCTACGAGGGAACTTGCTCTCCAGATTCAACAGCAGGTTAAAGCCATAGGCGCCGTGAGATCGCTGAAGACGCTGCTCGTCACTGGCGGTGCCGACATGCGTCAGCAGGCTATAGAACTTGCCCAACGCCCACACATCGTAATAGCAACCCCGGGTCGCCTGGCTGATCACATCAAGTCGTCGGGCGAAGATACCATTGCTGGCCTAAGACGAACCAAATTCGTCGTTCTCGACGAAGCTGATCGCATTCTTACCGACAATGGCCCCGGTAGCATGCTGGGGGATTTAGAGGTGGTCCTGGGAGTATTACCTCCTTCGACCGAGAGGCGTAAGTACTGCTTAACATCCCGCTTCCCATTCCGGACCTAACTCATGTCTGAACTGCAACTCAATCCACGTTGTGATCTCGGCTTTTCTATCTGGCGCACGATTTTCTTCTGACTTTCACCCGACAGAAACGCTCCTCTACACGGCCACCATCACGCCCGAAGTTAGGGCTTTAAAGGACATGCCGGCGAAACCTGGTAAAAAGGGTGTCTATGTATGCGAGGTGGACATAGAGCAGTTGGCGGTCCCAGATACTCTAAGGCAGATGTATTTGCAGGTCAACGTCACCCACAAGGAGTATTATCTTCACGCCTTTCTCCTCACCGACTCCAACGCGGAAAAGTCGCTCATCATATTCTGCAACCGAGCGTCAACAGCTCAATGTACGCGTAACCCCTTAACCCCTTTTAGTGTGTTGACAACAATACTGACTGCATCCCATCGCAGATCTTCATCACTTGCTACGGCTTCTGGACCATCGCGTTACATCTTTGCACTCGAAGCTGCCCCAGCGGGATAGAACGTCGAACCTAGAACGTTTCCGAGCCAAGGCCGCTCGCATCCTCGTAGCGACAGACGTGGCAAGTCGTGGCTTGGACATACCCGAAGTATCCCTAGTCATCAACTACGACATTCCGCAGGAAGCAACCGATTATATTCACCGAGTCGGTCGAACAGCGCGTGCAGGCCGTAAAGGTGACTCCGTCTCGTTCGTGGGACAGCGAGACGTTGAGCGAATCCACAATATCGAGGAAAGAGTCGGTGGCAAGCAGATGACGGAGTGGAAGGAAGAAGGCGTCAATCTGGAGACGCGGTTCATCCGTGATCACATGAAGGAGGTTAGTGAGAAGAAGAGGGAGGCGTTGTTGAATATTGAGGAGCACAGGGAGGTGGGCGGTAAGAGGAAGAAGACGAAGCTGAGATTACAATAATGCGCCTGAGATGGAAACTGTGATACCTGGAAGTTGTAGTTCTCTTAATAATACTCTGTGTGGTGCGCCTGATACGATGCCATAGGGTCGAGTAGAGCGTCGGATGCCGTGTGTGTGTGGTATTATCTCTAGAGTATCATGAACATGGGAGAGATCACCTCACTCTTCGCTCGCCATATATCTAGGCACAATAACAAATACCGCCGAGCACGAGGAACCTTGGGGCATTGAATGGATCTGATGATTGTCCTGGACACAGGCTGGTAGCCGCACCAGAGTAAAGCTACCAGCATCAGACGAATGTCATGATAGGAACGGTATATATCACGGCATCGATCAGCATTATTAGCAAGAGATAGCTTCGTACTGTCATATATCAAGGGGGTGAGAGGTTGGCCCTAGTCCTCGGTGTCATTCCCGCGTTATCTGGGCTGTCATTACATAGGGAGCTGGTCATGCCTTGTCGTTCTCAAAGACCCCTCGATGCAATTGTTCTGTTACCAACATGCCAACACACAAGATGCACTGAGTATATAAATAGCAAGCATGTCACTCCCACATTACTTGGTTCCTGCGTTTTGGGATAGGTAGGTAGGTGACAAACCACTATCACGATCCGACGGCAAGTCCTAGATAGCTTTACTCCAAATTAACCATGGAACGAATGGCTTTCTCATCTCGTGCTGTCTGCGTGGCCGTGTGGCCCGTGATCTTCACTACCTGACGAAATACACGGCATCCTATGATTCCTAGCTATCTTAGGACTTGGCCAGCATATATATACACTGGTTGCTCTGGCATTTGACCACAGACCTCCGGTATGCCTACTTTCGTCTCGTCTCGTCTCGTCTCGTCCATATCGGCCCTTTCCACGGAGCTACGGTATCATGGCCCCCGTATTTTTTCTTCTATTTAAATTCTTTTATTTTCAAACTTACGATGCCTAATGATTCTACATGAGAAAGTTGGCCTCGCCGGGGCCAAGAATCACGGGCGGGACGAAGTACATCTCGTCGTTGCTTAGGTCCTAGCTGGTACACGAGGTGATAGAGAGACTCTATATATATGTCACTGCCCCATGTAGGTAATTCCAGATAGGGGGAGGGTGACAATCCCGGACCTGGAGTTACAGCACGAGGCCTTTTGGACTGAGGGTATGCTGGTATGCCTCAGGTATCGGAACGTATCCCGAGGCAACTGAATACATACCTACCTACCTGACCTAGATAGTGGAAACTGAGGTAGGGAGGACCTATGTAAGCGATTCCGAGTCTCAGGAACCCAATTCAAGATAGGTATGGAAAGTGAAGATCCCCCCATCCTCCCCCTCCCAAAGTCCTTAATCCGGGGTTCTCTTGGAGATCGTTTCAAACGGAGTCTGCCTGGGACCGCCACGATGGTCAACAGCTTGTGGATAAGCAGACTCATAGGAGACTTCTGCGTGCGTATGTACTATATATCTTGGATGCTAATACGGTACTCGCCGAGCTGACGTTGGATAGGGTCAGCCCTACACTACACTAAGATGCCTGCTCTCGTTGCTTATCTAGGCTAGATACTATTCGGGAATGTAATGTACTCTCTCTTTCTCTCTCTCTCTGTCTCTCTCTCCGTGTGTGTGTGTGTGTATCCGGGCAGTGTTCCATCGATCCAGGAACAGGAGGCTGACCACCTACATAGAGCGAGCATGAGCATGAGCATGAGCATGAGCATGAGCATGGACATGAGCATGAGCATGATGATGGAGTGAAGATGGATCTTACTTACCTCTGGGCTAAAAGTACAATGCCTACTATGTAAGTAACCGGTGTGTCTATAATGGTGTAGTTTACCTAAGTAAGTAAGTATGTAGAGAGTCCCTAGTTAGTAACTGACGGCGTATCTACCTACCTATCTACTTAGTGTCCAAGTCAGTCATGATGAGGAATCTCGGACCCTCTCCTGATGCTAGTGAAATGAGTCCTTTCGAGTCCGGGCGATTACAATAGGTAACTAAGACGTCGATATATTACCGAAATAAATAATAATAAAAAACAAAAAAAAATAAATAAGGACAGATCGTATGGACCTTGTGAGGGACATTTGCAAGACACGGCTTGAGACTTATGGGAAGGTCTCCGCGAGACAGCTACGATCTCCATGACGCCCATGTATCATCGATACACCAGACTAGGTAAGTACTTAAGTAGATAGGTAAACAGTAGATCGATAGACATCTATCCCAATGGATCAAAGTGGAGAGAGGCCCCGGAAATCGTGAGAGCATTGGTGTGTGGGTAGTGTATGTAAACAAGTAAGTATGTAGTCCGTAAGTAGTCCGTAAGTAGTCCGTAGATAGATAGATAAGTAGTGTATAATAGTAGTGTAAGTATGAGTAAGATTACAATGACAATCCGGATCCACACGCAAAAGCCAAAGCCACGAGGTCGAGTTGTCCCTGGAACAAGCCGGCTTCTCTGACTGGTCCGTTGACGAGCAAAGTAAGTAAGTATTGAGTAGTACTATATAGGTAAGTAACGAAGTCTTCCCTTCCCCCCTGGACTCTGAGCTAATAAACGGCGACTATCCTCAAGTATACTACCCGTACACCCTACTAGATACATAGTAGGTACACACATACACAATTACCTCCCAGTATTACTCGGATGTAGTCTAGGTAAGTAGTGTAGGTACCTATCTAGTGTAAGTAAGTACTTTTATCCTATCCTACCCTACGGACTGTACCAGTGACGACCACCTATGACTACCTATGACTAGGTAGGTACCTATCTAGTGGGATCCGACTGCTTGGGAGTGATCAACGTGTGGCGTGTCAAGGGTGATACTGTATGTATGTAGTGCATTGTACGGGGGGAAGGGGGAAGGGGGAAAGAGGAAGGGAAAGGGAAGGGGAAGGGGAAGGGGCCGTGAGAGGCTATACCCACACCATCGGTGCACCCTGTCTCGACTACCTACCTAACCTACCCATCTATCCCTTGGTAACGGTAACGGGGCTTACATGATCTTAGTGTAAGTAATGTCGTTCCTGCATTCGTGTTTCTAAAGAGGGCAGGCATGGAGCAGAAAAAGGTAAATATACGACAATTTATAGTGGGTAAAAAAGCTGGTAATACAATCCTCCTACCAACACAAAAGGACATCGCCGGAAATGGCGTCGCGAAATTAGAGCTGACAACACGCTCATATAATCTGTATCTAATTACTAGGTTAGGTTCGATAGATAGGTACTTCGTATGCGCACCTACAAACTACCTCACTGGGCTGCATTCATGTGTGCTAGATGGCTGATGAGAAAGTCCATCCTCATGAAGCTGTAAAGTGATACCGAGGTAAAAGGTCTATCTCGAGTAGTTTCTTTTTTTTTTTCTTTTTTTTTTTCCTCGCTGCTCTTCTCGCTCCCTTTCGAACCGGGCGACGCCGAAAAAGACTTGTGTCGTGCGCGTCGCAAAATGCGAATACGCTAGGCCTATCTAATGGTAGAGTTCATGAACCTTGTTTTCGCACGCTAGTATCTACACTAACCGACCAAGGCGATCGATGGATCCCCCGGTTTTATAGGGATGATCAACTTTGAACCCAGTTGTTTGGGTCTGAGAATTCACGCTAAGCCTGATTCCATTAACTATAGCTTACCTAATTAATAATCACCTGTAGTAATACCTACCTACCGCGGAATCCAGGTACGGGGGTAGGTACGGAATACCGGTGCCGACATGGCCTATCTAGATACATTATTCCGGAGAAGTCTACGGAATTCGGATATCGGATTTAATCGAGTTCGTGTCTTTTTTTTTGGCGCTCGGCTATGAAGACTACGAGTTTTGAGATCATGCACTGCGCATAACACCAGCATACAGCGCAAAATCTCTGCCCATCTAACTACTCGATTCTGGAAGAAAATGCCCTCCCCCCCCCTCCCTAGCACAGACTCTCAGATACATAAACGCAATAACTATCCGACCGCGTACGGAGTATGCCCGTATAAGAGCTTTGCTACTTGCTATACTAATTCCGGGAGGGGTCGGCGAAGCACAGGCCGCTTACACGAATTATTTCGTCCGGTACGGACTACAGATTATAATTGATTAACATGTCATTATATTATACACTTTTCGTGCAAGCTGATCTGGGGGCATTCAACATGCTACGTTACAGCTGATTATATATGTACAATGCATTACTGCTGGCTTGGAGCTTCTCCTCGCCCGCAGCTCAGCTGTGATCGGGAACCACGACAATGAATATGCTGGTTATTCGCTTGGAGAGGTGGCTAAGTTAGATAACTGCTCAGTAATTAAAGCTGTAAGAGTTCTCAGGAGCTCTCAATTGCGACAGCTCTTCCCACTCTTGCGGGGTGTCGGAGTTGCGAGTATGCTGACAGGGTAATCTGAGCGGTTGCCGAGCAGGTTATCTAGTTAGCCCGTACATTAGAAAACATTGATAGTTAAGCCGTCCGCGTCCGGTTGGTGCACACAATTATAGCAACACACCTTGCCGGTCGGCCAATAGCTCTAGGTTAGGTACTTAGGTAGGGCATTCGAGCTTGATGACGGAGACACATACCTAGCTCTCCTCCGTGATCGCCCGGACTTGAATAGCACTACGGTAGGTAATTTATTAGCCAGCATCTCCACTTCAAGTCATTTCAAAAAAAACTTCAATTCCCCTTAGCACGGGCCTACTATAGGCTGACTGACTATGGCTTGATTCTGGATACCCACCGTAATCCGGTGCATAGAGAGAGCAACAAAGGGCGAGCCAGATCGCGAAACAGAGGCAGGTAACATCTATCTAAGGTTAGCTAGGTAATGCTACTGCTACCCTCGGCAAACGTAGACGGTTGGCCGTGTGGGTGGGATACGATCTGACATATCTACCTAGGTTAGGTTGCTGCTCTTTTGCAGCAGAAGCGCATTGTCAGACATACATATATCTACAGACATATGCAACACGTGTAGTTCCAATGCAGAGAAAGCTTCTCGAAGGTTGTCAGCGTCTCAGTCATCGCAACCCAAGCCCCCCCTCCACCCCCCTCCACCCCCCTGGCACCACCCCTCCTCTAACTACTTAGTCTACATTCCAGTGGGCAGGGAGGGGGGTATGTACATGGGCAGGCATGTAAACCCGAGTCCGAACGGCCTTGGGAGATAAAGGCGATGTCCGTTCTCTCTCTCTCTCTCTCTCTCTCTCTCTCTTACGTAGGCAGCCTATTTAGTATGTAGTCGAAGGGACCGGATTTATACGGATGAGACTTCGGGATGATGTCTAATATGTACATACCTATCTGATTACGCTACAGACTACCTACATAGTAGATAACTCTGCTCCCTAAAGAGTTATATCAGAATGGTCGCCCATTCCGGGGTAAGACTCGACTCGATCTTGGAACTTCGGTCTCGAAACATCACCACGAAGGGCGCGACTAGCTTACGGATGACAAAGGGAAGCCAAGAATCTGAAGAGGAGGAACTCGCTTACTCGCTTACTCGCTTCCGGATGCGTAATTCTTTTCTCGGAAGACCGAGGAATTTTGTCTGCGACAACTCTGGTAAATACAATCAATCCGATTCAAAAGTGCATTGCAGGTAGTATCGATCAAGGGCAACTGGGCGCGCCCTTACAATGAATCATACTGAGTGATGATGGTGTGCTACTGCTGCTGCTGCTGCCGCTGCCGCTGCCGCTACCGCTGACGCCGCCGCCGCCGGTCTTTGTTGCCAAGGCATGCGTCGAATTGACGAATTTACGACGGACGCCCTTGCAAAAGATCCAAGACCCAGAAGGCAGATGCAATAGTTTCCGGTGTGTGTGTTCCATTCCAATTTGCTACCCCGGTCCGCATACCCTAAGCGATTGGACACAATTCGATATACCGGGGGGGCAGAATGAGGGGGTGAGGGGCGGTGCTGTGGTCTCCGCCGCTACGCTGCTATGCTGCTACGCTGCCCGCCTTGGCGGATTCCCGTCACCGCCAGATCGCCTATGGCTGCCATCAAACAGCCAAAAGGGCGGCTGCACGGAGATAGACGGTATGTACGGGTGAAGAACGGATGGGTCGCCTTTTCCTGCACGGTTTAGGTATTTGAAGGAGATACCGAGGACCTGAGGTCCACATCCGCACCCACACCCACACACCCACGTCCACACCCACGTCCACACCATTGCCGCAAAACATTGCCAGGGCATCCATCACCAGCGCAACTCCCGTCGATGATCCGCTAATATGTACCTAGTGTTAGTAAGGAGAAAGCTCGGCTTTCCCTTTCGTCAAGTTCACGTGCTTTTAGCCCATTTATTATCCATTTTATCATTTTTATCATTTTTATTGTTTTTATTATTATTATTATTATTATTTATTTTTTTTGGCGTTCGCTAAGATACATAAGTAGTAAATTTTGGTCGTGTGCACTACCGGTCCCTAACCAGGATACCCTCATTGCTACAGTTAAAACATCTGCATTCTTGCTGGAACAAATAACTAATGCCCTACGTAACAATTCAGCTCGCCGAAGCGAACGAGCTTTGTTATATTCCGTATTTGACCGAGGCGATACACGTAACAGACGTTCATATGACGCATCGAACGGCAATCGTCCGGCTCCAGGTGACTCGGAAGGCACCACACCGAAACTGATTACAAATTACCTATAACTCGGGTCTGCACGGAAGGGAACCTCCCAGGCTCCGGACAGAACTGCGTGGTTACCTAACAACCCTTCACATACCTACCTACAAAGTACGTAATAGGCAGGTAAGTTAGGTAGGCGACTGTTACCGTCACGGCATTGTTACCTACCGCGGATTACCGCTGAGATTAGCATATCTAAGCCGCCTAGTGCGCCTAGCTCGGTACTTACTGGCTAGCGGTACGCGCACCTATAATCCCAAGTACCTACCTACACTAGATACCTATCTAAGTACTGTGCCGTACAAACGTCGCCCTCAGCCCTACGCCATTAGCCATACCGTATGAATCATGTACTGAGCGTACTGTAAAGCGTAGCCCGATTACTATACACATCAATAGTGCTCGATATAGTTAGAAAGATATAGATAGTTAAGAATGTTGAAGAGACTATAATTATCATGAAGCTATGACAGACCAGCAACTCTGGAGCCGTTTCCCTTTTTTCTGTTTTTTTTTTTTTTTTCCCGCCTGTTCACATGTTAGTTATACACTAGACCAGGTAACGATAGTGGTTGCATGTAGGTAACAAAGCGTACATAGTAGCGTTCCTAATTCGTCGCTTTTTCGCTTAACGCGGTCCAATCAGCTGGTTTCGTGAAATCGAGTGATTGAAACCTTTGATCCGCGCTAAGGATTGAACCTGGGCGAATCTGGGGAAATTTGCCGCACACTTATCACCGTATACTATGGGAAGTCCGGGGTTGTTGGCGGGAATGAATGTGTGATGCGCTGTTGTCTCTTAATAACCATGGCCTAGTTGGTTATTTATCATCTCGATAGATCATTCTTCGTTATCAAGGTCGGAGGAGCTGTGACTACGAAGGACACTAGCTACATACATACCGTATGATGGTTACCCAGGATAGGTAATGTGGAGCATACTACGTAGTACACTAGGTAGATAGATGACTGAAGTGGACCATTCGCATTGTGTGGTGAATCTGGATCTGGATCTAGTAGGTGATGCGTGTCGATGTGAATTTCACCGTCACTTCAAAGAGGCAAGTACGCATCGAGTATTGACGCATATGCATCCTGTGCTTTTATTTGCAATCCCCCGCAGGAAATTGAAGCTCTCAACAATCTTGCTGCCTACCCTACCTACCTGTCTACGATAACCATACCTAGGTAGCGTAAGTCCGTAGGTAACTACCAGCTAGGTATCCGTACCGTGATGGCGGGGCCTGACCCGGGGAGGGCGGGCGGCGCTAAGGTAGTGCATACGCTACCTATAACACCGCTGAAATTTCGATCTGGATCCATTATACATGAATATGGTATCTACTCGCAATGCCGACCTGATATAAACCGATGCTTGCCAAGAATTTGGTAGGTCAGATAGTGTACACATAAGCCTGCCTTTACTCGCCCAGTACATTCGTAGGCAGCTTAGCTGGCCAGCACTGCTTGCCTGTCCTACAGCCCAACTCGTATAGTTAAGGGTTAATTGGGCAGGTCACAGCTACGACAACAATCATCCATCCCACCTGCTCCCACTACCTATGCTGGAATGTGAGGAGTGGGGTGCACTAAGCTATACCGAGAAATAGCCATCCCTCCTAGCTAGAAAAAAAAAAAAGGTTTTTTTTTTTTTTTTTTTTGGGTTGCTGAGTGCTGAGCAATCCTGGCAATCCCTGGCAACTAAAAAGTATGATTCATCAGCACCTTGAGTCGAGAGTCACACTTATTAGTGAAACATGATGAGAAATTCAGTCCCCCGCCCTCATTAGGTAATTCCATAGATACAAATAGTCCACCTACACCACATCGGGTAAATAGCCCCAAAGTAATCGAATACAACAGAGGCTGAAAGATTCATTTGCTTCAAAACCAAATGGGGCGCATGACTACCCCATGAAAAATATACTCACGCTACTAGTAAGTAAATGAATTGATCCTTTTGTCACTTGACTCTTGGCGTGACTCTTGACCGCACGCAAGTAAGGTCGTCGCTCGTCGCTTCATTCGTTCGCCGGTCGACACAAGTCCAACGCATACCTGCGCCAATTGAGGAAAGACCGCCGTTGTTGTGCTTTTTGGTTGATGAGGGCACAGCTAAGCCACTTGGGCTCCAGCGGGAAAAAATAAAATGAGAGGCAGCGCAGTTGGTCGGAATAGGCAATAGCTACGCCATGTACGTACGCGCACTGCCGTAGGTAGTCATCAGCGATGGGTGCAGCAATGAGTGCAGCAATAGGTAGCGGGATTGACGAAGCCACTAACCCTAGGTACTGAAACTGTGACGGTCAGCAGCGAAGGAAGTCCGACACTCTTACGACGCAGTCCCGCATTCGCATTGGTGGGGAATGACCTAGCGAGAAAAAAAAATCATTATTGGTTGTGTTTTATTACTCTTACGAGGAAATATTCCCTAGGTAGGCTAGGTACCTGCTCCTACTTATGACTAGTTATCCACTCCAGGGCGTCGGGGTGAAGTTGGGGGGGGATAAAACTGCGCTGCAAACCGACCTAATGACTTTTTATCATGCCCCTCTTCGGCGTTACGGCTCGTGAACAGGATCTTCGCTAGCGGTGAATGAGTCTCGCGGGTTGGCACTGCAGCACTAGCTAGACAGGTGCAACGAGGTTATGTAATTCATGACTCCTTGGCAACGGGCATTAAATATGGGGAGTTTGTGCCCGTGGGCCCCCTCTGCTTCATGCCATCCAACGTGGAGGGATTACCTAAGAAAACGCTGCGATGCGATTACGAATTTTACACTACGGTAACGCTAGGTGCGGCGAACATAATCGCCCACTAGATAACTAGATAAAAGACAAGACCGAGGAGCGAAGCCAATTCGACACCCACGGTACAGATTACAGACTGTATAGGTGCCCTACACTACCTGCCTACCTACCTACCTACTTAGGTAGATAGGTGGACCGTGGGTGACTTGGTGCACGCGAAGACACATCAGTAGGAATTGGTCAGCAGACGCATTTTTAATCAAACTCATCATCACCAGTCTACGAACCGTACATTATGTTATGTGTACACTAGGTAGCAGTATGATGCATTGAATCACTACAAAAAGAATTCCAATTCCCGATACTACTTCTCGATGATTGTTTCTCGACCATCGTGAACGAGCCAGCAAACAGCGACATATAACTAAACTCAGCCATCGCCAACAAGCAGAAGATCCGTGTCACTGCACACTACCTACCTATACGTCTCGGCATTCCAGGCTCTTGTTACCCGAACAGCAATAGCTCTCGCGCTAGTCTCCAGTCTCAGCCCGTGCTGTCCTTTTTTCCGTTTTTTTCACCGGGCCTCTCTCTGTACCTCCGTACCTACCTATCCATTCTGCGTCTCACAAGTTACCGGGACCCCCAGTCGTACCGTACGCCAGGCACCCACCGCGACTGCCACCCTGCGTACCTAAGTACCTCCAGCTAGTGACGCCAACAAACGCCTAGGTATTTGAAAAGTCGGACCCGTGGCGGCCGCCTTATCCAGAACCGCAAAGGCGCCAGGCCTGAAGTACCGGGGTACCGAAGTATCCAAGTACCAAAGTACCAAAGTACCAAAGTACCAGAAAGACCCCGAAAACTATCCGCACACCGCACCAGATTGACGGACCCGGCATCCCTGCACATGAACTTGTCACCAATCTTGGCCTATACTCATACATAAGGAACGCTGTTCCTCTCCTTTGCTGCCTTGACCCGAATCTCGGTGCCTGACTCACAACTGAACATCACAACATAACACGACATACTAGCACCACAGCACGCCTACTTGTCTTCCCCTATAACTATTCCGCAGTGCAAACACCCAACAGTCACAATGGTTTCCACCACTTTCCAACCATCATCACCTTCACCACGCCCAGCGAGGAAAACCATGTCTATCACCCAGACCTACTTCCTCGCCCACAAGGCGAGGGCCAAGCTCTCCCGAGAGGCCGGCCGCCCGGACCACAACCTACGGCTCCTGGTCGGCCATGCTAACCTACTCGACTCTCTGATGCTCGACCTCGCCGACGCAGAACGGGAACAGGAGAGCTGGTTCAACCAATCCGTCCGCGGTGCCGCCCCCAAGACGCAAGAGCGCCATGTACAATGGGCGGATTCGGTTGTTAGAGAGGAGGAAGACTGGGAAGCCGAGTCCTCGGACTCAGATGACGACAGCGACTTCTACGAGGAGCAGGACGAGGAGGAGGGAGACATCGAGATGATTGACGCCGCCCCTATCTCCCGGATACCTTCGAGCCTAGCTGCCCCATCGTCACCTAATCTACACACCATGGAGACAGACGAAGAGTACGAGGACGAGGAGGCGGCCTTCTCACACCTGGGACTTACACGGTCCCCATCGCACATGGCATCGCCACCGGAGCTCGAGCATGATGCCGACTCTTCGGAAGACGAATCGATGCCGCCCTCGCCGCCCACCGCTAGCCTACCCACATTCTCCGATAAGCAGAGTGAAGGCACAATAGCGACCAAGTATTACGACGCCGCACAAGACGAAGAAGAAGACAAGTCAGATTTCTACAGCGAAGGATTCTACCTACCACCCCGGGATCCTAGCCGATTAATCTCGACAATATCAGTTTACTAAAAATCCAAAAAAAGTACCAAAAAAAAAACCAAGACGACTTTTTTCCTTCTTCGATCGGCATTCTCACACATCGTAACATCTTCGCGAGTCACTATGCGAATAGTGCAATTCATTATCTGCATCTGGGCGGCGTTTCAAAAATACCATATTGGCGGGCATCGACATTTTTCTTTTTCATATCCCATCAGCGAGTCATTGAATCGTTTTTCATTTGTTCTATTACGCATTCGTCACAAGTATTCTTTCTATGCGGAAGATACCACCTGTTTGGAGTCAGCAATCGGGGGCGCCACCAAGAAGTGCCTTCCCCCGATCACATGCTATATGTTCTTTTATTTTTTTGGGCACATGGGACGAAAGGAAGGGAATCAAGTCACCGCTCTGCGAGGTCGGAATTGGGGGGGAAAGGGGATGAGGGGATTACTGTATTGGGCAACTATTTTTATGATACCCATGGCGGGGCGGTTCGGATGGGCCTCCTGACTCCTCGCAATCTGGCGGGGAGCTTCGAGGATTGAGGTGGGAATATAGTCACCTCAAAGCAGAAGGTGATAAGAAAACCTTTATCCAGTACCTAGCTCCTATAGCGAAATGAGAAAAGAAAACAAGTCAAAACAATTCTTTACAGTCTCGCAGTCTCACAGTCTCACAGTCTCACAGTCTCACAGTCTCATTGTAAATTTGTGTTGTCGTCATTATTGCAATTGGCATCTACAGTGACTACATAAGTAAGTAATTACAGTAACTAAAATCGAGACACGATCGCCGACAACGACAATCTGATTGCCGATCATTGTTTTTTCAGGTACGTAGTAGGCGTGTAGTGTGCCTACCAGGTACCTATGTACCTACCTAGGCACCTTAGAGGGTGATAAGCTTCATCGGCTTTAACCGGAGCTGTACGTAATCCAAAACAGATGGAAGTAAGTTGAACTGGTAGGCCGGCAACGGGTGGGGAATCGCCGTTCGCTGTTCGCTGTTCGCTGTTAACTTGAGTGTTCACTGTTCACTGCTCGCGGTATCGGCTTGCTTACTTTTGAAACTTACAATTTACAATTACAACTAGGTAGGTATTGCAGTAGGTTAACCTAGGCGCAGTCCAGCGACGACTCGGCCCCTTGAGTGAACAAACAACAACATGGACAACATGGACAACACGGACAACATGGACAACGTGAACAAACAAGCCTGCACTGTTTGCACGTTTTCACGTTTTCATGTTTTCACGTGCATGTCATAAAAATTTGCTAGCTGCCTGGACTGCAGGCGCCTCTTTCGTTTGCGCATCCGATTACTCCTCCCTCTCCCTACGTAATTCACCCATTCGTTGCGTATGCGTCGGATCGCCTCGAGAGTCGAGACTCTCTATCTCCCTCCTGTCCCTGTCTCGAACGATTTCAAACTTCAAACGCCCTGTGTTGCCCCGTGGGCGCAACCAACTCACCCCCGCCCAACAACGCCCTTGGCTTGGTATCTAGACCACCTCGGCCACATGGCCCGAGAAGAAATCAGGAGACGGTATCAGAAGGGGCTTCGTATTCTAACAATACTCGCCGCTCCAGACTCTGGAGTCCAGACTTCCAGCCTGCCCAATCTCCATGGTCAGGCACCTAGACCCAAGGCCAGACGAAGTCATCAGTTGACAGCGAGCAAGCTATCTAGGTACTTCTTCATCGGACAGTCTAGAGCCGACACTTAACCGCTTTGCACTCATCTCGCGCTAACACCCGGATGGGATCGATGAAAAATTCCCATTGCTCTAAAACATATTAAATAAAATCGTGCGCTCGATTCCCGCTTCGGTTATGCTATGGAAATGTACGTCGTGACATTTATTATTGGGATTGTGTCTTTTCTTGGCCTCGGAGCATTTCTGAACGGGTTTCCTCTCGAAAGTTCGAAACCCGATCGTTGGTCGGCAAGCCTAGTAAAAGGCAAACTACCAACACTACCTTACCTACGGACTACCTTACCTATCTATCTATGTAACCCGCCGTGAGCATTGTAGGAAACTGATTGCGATGCAACCAAACAAAGTTCAATTTTCCAATTCATTTGAAAATGAAGCCAACGGCGACCTGTTCCCATGATTACTATGCCACCTTGCCCAGGTGACCGGCTTTTAAGGTTTTCCTCTATAGATAAATTATCTAGATACTTTCTTTTTCGGATTACTCTTCGAACCCGTCACATGGGATGATTCTCTTAAGACCGCGTTCGGCCGTCGGTTTTTCTCCCCTCCCCTCCCCTCCTCTCCCCTCCCTCTTAACGACACTACCTAACATTAATGAAGGGAATGAATGGAAATAGCGGTTGTCTCCGAGTTCTCCGACGGACTTATTAGGCCTCCGTAAGATAATACCTAAAATGTTACCGAAACGCAAGGGTTCATGAGCTGCTACCTACACCAAGTACACTTCACCACTAAGCTTGTTTTGGTTTAGGGGGAGAGACACTTGGCCGAATGGAGGAGCTTCGCCATATCGGCACCGATCTTTCAATTCACACGCAACAACACACATACACTTTCCTCTCCCTCCCCTCTCCCTCTCCTCTCCTTTCTGTGCCC
This sequence comes from Xylariaceae sp. X187, assembly GCA_028637585.1. Lineage (NCBI taxonomy): Eukaryota > Fungi > Ascomycota > Sordariomycetes > Xylariales > Xylariaceae > Xylariaceae sp. X187. Next base: position 243,072 of record JAJIZN010000021.1, on the reverse strand, counting down.
CTCCATTTCCTTCTGCCCACCCAAATGGCACGTCGCCCCCAAACCCCGAGCCTCATGCGCGACAACGGCGCTTGCTTGCTTACAATACATAAAATTGGCCTCAATAATGGGGTTTGATCTGCCTTGTAATTAATTTCGTTGCCTGTTAGGATTCAATTGGAAATGCTGCAACCTTGGGCGTGATGTAACTGTAGTGTACCTAACCTACGCAGTGTAGATACGTAATTCATTACAACATTTCTCTACCTACAAACGCACACCAGAAGATATGTAAGAACACTCTGGATGAGTGTCGATTAACTAGGTATCAACGCTTCCGCGGAGATGATTTGAGAAACGTTATCGTAACCTCTTAGTAGTGTCGGAAATGGGGTCCGTAGACGTATCCTATCTAGGGTTTTGCCCACTGGAAATTTTTTTTTTTTTTTTTTTTTTTTTTTTTTTTCTCTCTTATTATCTAGAGAATCTACCGTTTCTGATTCAAGTGAGACACGTTAGACTTTACCTACGTTGTTTCAGCTATCAACGACGGACACGATGGGAAATCTTCTTACTAATACACCACCATCCACTCACGTTTTACTTACCATCGTCGACCTGTTGTCTGATTGCCTTGCTTTATCCTGCCTACAATCGAGTACACTGCCTATATAGACGGATAAACGCGGGTGCCTTTGAAAAGGAATCGGACTTACCACTTGTCACCGTCTAAGATCGTAGGACTTTTGTTGTAACCGGTACTTACCCGGGGGGAAAAAAAGTCGGCATGGTACTTCTATTATCCGTTGGTGTACGGGCTATCTACGGCATACGGACGGACACCGTAACAGACTGCGGATCCGTTAAAGACATGGGTTTGCCCCAAAACAGCAGTAAAACTCCCCTTGATGAGCCCTTCCTCACTCGTAAGTAGTTATCTTATCTTGGTCGGACTTGGTTATTGCCACGCTACCTACCTTATCTACGATACACTATCAACGATAACCAGTCCATCTAGATACCTAGTGCCGACAAGGGCTCAACTCCGGGAATCGTGTGGCTTGGGCACGGAATACGGAGGGCATCGTAGGGCAGTATTTACTTGAAGGGCATCAGGCTGATGTTTGATGATGATATAAATGTCATCCCGTCGGGTTACGGGGGAAAATCAAGATCAAGAACTGAGAGTTGCTTGCCTGAATCCCGATCTACTCATTTTTTTTTTTTTGGTCATCACTCGTGGCTGAGAGTGTGTAGGTACATAGGTAAGTTTATTTACACAAATTACATCTTCCTTGCCAAAAAAAAAAAAAAAAAAAAAAAAACATAACTGCGTCACAGAGCACTGTAATAGGCAGTAAGTGATAGTTATGGATCAACGTGCTACACTACATACTTGCTGTGTTGTCCGGAGATGCCCTTCTCCGTGGAACACTTTGCTCGACTCGTAGTGGATAACGACTCGTAGCGCCAACGATTCATAACCAGGGCAGTTTTCACACATAGGTAGGTAGGTCACCTTTACACACAAATAAAGCACCCAACGAATTCACCTCGTGTGTCCCGCGTTCCGCGGCCCCTATTGATAATGTTATTCGTTCGCACCTTGGGATGTTTTGCTCATCAACGTGAGGTAGGTATGTAGGTGAGGTGTGAGGTGTGAGGTGTGAGGTGAAAAGGTGAAGGCATGTGTACACGTGCGTGAAGCGAATGGCGATGTTATGAAACGTCACCCCTTCAGCCCCTCTCTCTCTCTCTCGCTGAATCTCTGCGAACCGTATTCCGGACAACACATTGGATACCCTAGTCATCTACCACTATCTATCTATCTACTTATCATCTATCATCTACCGGTACCTACACTACCTGCACTACACTACGCCAAGATGCCGTATCTCATTCGTAATGTATATTTTTGGATAGATACCTAATTACATACGTATCGTAGATATACGGATAAATTCAGATCGCCGACTATCTAAAAACGATGCGGTATCTAGGTAATTATACGAAAAAGGGTAGAGGCATGAGGATACCGAAAAATAAATTGAAAATAAAACATAATACGACATGTCGAAAGCCAGATCGCCGACCAATTTCCAAGACTTTTATTTTATTTTATTTTATTTTTTGCACTGGGAGGCCTTTTGGGTAACGAAAATGCATATTCCGTAGTTGTGTGTAGCGTAATTATGTGTGTGTGTATGTGTGGGTGATTTTGCGCTGGCGACCTGCGACCTGCGACTTGCCAACTTGCGACTTCACCCGGTCAGCTGCCAATGGCATCACCATTCGTACGAATAACTAATACCTAGATAGCCGGCCGGGTTTTGGGAAGGACTCGGGCTTGCTATATCTAGGTACCTACGCTTAAGTACCGCTTCCCCCCCGCCAAGTGGCGCACATAACGAAGGCGGAAAAACAATGGATGGATGACACCGTGTGACTCATGGTCCTTGACTCCTCGGGGCGTTGGTATCCGTTGTGACCTCCCTGGTCTCCGCTATAATTGTAGCGGCATGATCCCCTGCCAGGGAGCACGGCAAGCGGCTAACTCGCTTAATACCGTGCCGGGATACTCAATATATACTGTTCTATGGTCAGCTGGTAACTTCGTACTTGGCACACCAAAAGTTGAAAAAGGTCTTGGCGCCGTTTCTCCATCCTTTTTTGTCGACGGACTTCTTCAAGCTTGAAGCTGAGAGATGTCTCATTTTGTGATGGCCTCATATCTGATTGGGAAGCACATGCTCTATCTAGTAGATAGGTATCTAGTCCAATGCATCAAGGAATAATTGTACCAAGTTTCACGATAACCTCACCCCTCCCTCAGACATCAATCAATGTCGTTTGTCTATGAAGTACCTACCGTGTTAACGTGTTTCCTCCTCCTCAAAGGAGGCCCTTTGACAAGAGAAGATGGGCTATCTATCTCCAGAGTCCAGACACGAAGCAATTATAAGTACCACATGAATACTATAATTATAGAGATACCTGCATTACTAATAACAGGTATAACTACAAGTATTCATATGTATCTCTCACTATTTTCTCATGTAACTAGATAAGGTGGCCGCGTGTACGGGTAGTTTGCAATACGATAATCACGATTCCGATCCCGTAGTGTACCGGCAAACTGGCACCATCACGGGTTTTGGCGCCGGCTCGTTCTCGTTCCGGGCTTCCGAATCCGACGACGACAACAGCCTTACACATATCATCCATAGGTCCTAACTATGTACCAAGAGATATAGGAGGCCCCTCTTCGTCTCGCTTTGACGCGTGAACCATGTGTGTACCTGTCGGTGAGTGAGGCGAGGTGAGATGCCCGAAATTGGCATCGCCGGGGTTTAATTCCATCTAACCCAACCATGCCGCATTCAGTGGAGGTATATCGTGTGTGATGTATGTACTTTGTATTGTGCATCGCGTTGGCATGCACGGACAAGTTGCCATGAGAGCCTCCTCAACACGGTGGCCGTCAGTACAAGGCCTTGGCCTTGGCATCGTGAACGAGACATGGTGTAATCTGTAAAGTACGTGTTGGTATTGGTGCAGTGAGCTATCTAATCCAAGGTTACCACAGACGCGCTGCGCCATTGGAGTTGAGAGGAGGATCTGCGCATCTCCCTGTTGCCAACGCAGATTATTGAACTCCAAAACTCTAGAATTGAAACAAACCTTTCCCACTCCCCGCCCTTGTGTTGGAGTTAGTTTATAAAATTCACCGAAAGCAAAAATGAAAACCTGCGGGCACACTATGACTTTAGTGTGTGCGTGTGTGTGTGTGTATGTGCGTGCCAACGAAAGGACCATACAGTCCATTGCGGTCGGTCACATACGATAGTTAGGTTGATAGTGTGGACTAGGGATGTAATACATTAATTGATCTGCATCTCGGTCTTGGCTTGGCGGGTTTTGCGTGCTGAGATCCACGATCCACGATCCACGATCCACCCGCGCAACCCGACAGGAAGGTTGTTGTCGTGTCACCACAAACACCAAACCGTCAAGGGCATGGATTTAATCGATGGGGACCTTTTGGTTGATGGGGACCTTTTGATGGGGACTGAAGGATTGGTGAAATGGTGGATTGCGTGGATTGCGTGGATTGATGGGATAAGGGAGGGGCAACCGGCCAACACATACCGACAGCGGCGGCGGCAGCAGCAACAAACCCCATATGGACTGGACCTTCCCGTTATCATTCCCCCCCAACGTCTTAACAGGTAGGCACCTGCAACTGAGACCTGAGTTGTCCTGCCTTATCATAACAGACTTAATCTGGTGGCATGATATGAAACGGGATCCGTAACAGACGGTACACTGCAGATGTACATATCCCGCGGTTTCCCCATCAAAATCAAAATCAAAATCAAAATCAAAGAAAAAAAAAAAAAATCAATCAGCGGTCAGCCCACCAAAACCAAAAGCCCTCACCCTCACCCTCAAGTCAATCCCCGTCACCGCCAACGCTTGACCGAACCGATGACCAGCACCTGATGCTCATGACCACGACCACGTCCACTGCCAAGTCTAAATTCCCACCGAGAGAATGGACACGTCTCATACCTACTACCTACCTACCTACCTCAATGCCTTCATGCCTACATGCCTAGACGAACCCCGATCATTATTCTCACTATCGTCATTATCCATCATCATCATCATCATCATCATGTATCATCATCGCGCACGGGGGAAACTAACGCTAAACCAAAACGAAAACCACCCCAGAAAAACAGATAGAACAGACAAAAGAGAAGAGATAATGATTCAGCCCCATCAGCTCATGCTTCACACAGCTTGATTCACCGGACTGACTAACGAACCACTTCCTGATTCATGCCCGATGATTCATAAAAAATAGAAAATAAAAAACTTCAGCCAAACGAATATACATACCTATCTACATACTAAACTTCCCCTCCCCGCCTTTCTTGGCGATCTTCTGACTTGATTAGGCATACACCCCGAGTCCCTGACTAACTTGCCTAGTAGGTACCCAGGTTATATTGAAGACCGACAAGAGAAAACAACAAGAGAAAACAAAACGGCTACACTGACTGCAGTCTTACCTACTCATCTCTCCCTCGTTGTCACTCACCTATCTGTTTGCCTGCCCGCCTGCCCGCCTGCCCGTCGTACGGGTGCCTGCCCCCCTCCGTCCGTAGCCTGCTTCTGCTAAGGGAGGGTTACCCAGGTAAGCATCATCATCATCATCATCATAATAACAAGTCTATAACCTACCCATCCATCCTCGTCACAAGTACCTTGATACAATCTGGCGGAGGGGGGCGATGTGGGGAGGAAGAGGGGGTGGGGGGTGATTTCGAATCTACTCCTCCCCTTCTACCCCCTACCTTAACCTTAACCTTAACCTTACCTTACCTACCGTACACTAAACAGAACCACGCTACCTACCCGTAGCATACAACACGAATAAAAGGTATTCGAATAATGGTTCCATACTTACTCATAAAATGTGAGGGATAATGAGGTACGGTACTATACTAACCTTTAGCTTCCCTGGATTAAAAGCAAGGCGAGCAAGCTTGATCGAAGCGGCCGAAAATGGTTATCCTGCATTAGCCACGAGCGGACGACTAAACGTGAGCTGTGAGCTAGGATTGTGGAGGGATCCCCTCCCTTGCATGGGGGGTTCCAGGGAGAAGGATAGAAGAGATGATGAAAATAAAAATGATTCATTTTTTTGAATTTTATATTCAAAGGCTTAGTCAAACTGACACGCGATAAAATTCGTGTCGAGGTTTTTTGGGGGGGTTAGACGGTATCCTTTTGACTTTTTGAAGGTGAGAGAGGGCACCTGTTGTCGTTGCTGTTGTCGTTGCTCTTGTCATCGTCGTCGTCGTTGGCTCAACATGCCAAGCAACATATACATCACGCTACCTACCATTTACTCGATACGACCATAGGTAGGCAGGTGATCGGGTTACACGGTTTGTGATTGTCTGTGATGAGACTTGCGTGTTTGTAGGTCGACAGTGTAGGAGGTCATGGCGAATTTTCTCTCTCTCTCTCTCTCTCTCATTCCTTTTTCTCCAAACCTGTTGTTGTGGCCGATTTCCGCCCTACTGCGGCGCGTTTCCATTGAAGCTCTGCGCGTTTGACGCTGACATCAACGTCGCTAGACGATGACACTACAACTACCTAGGGAAGACTAAGTCCTAACTCATGTTGTAGGTGCCTAGCCGGGATATATGACTCCGAATACCCTTTTTCTTTTTACTTTTTTGGGGCCCGGTACTTGATGCCCTTGCCCTGGCTAATTAAGCGTCCGCCAAACCAAACGGGAGATCCGAAGCGGCCTCGTGCAAGCAGCCGTTAGCGACGAACAGCGCGGTTCTTATACTGCGGGATTCGGAATCCGTCTTGTTTGTTTCCGCCCCCGGGCAGGAATCTGTGGCGTGTGACCTCGCTTTCCCTGCTAGGTCCATCGTATAGCTCGGCCAACCGAGGTACAGCTCGCTTATGACGCCTCGTCCATGCGTTTGACTCGGTAGACTAGGTAATAATAGGTTAAAAGTGGTCGAGCAATGGGGGAGTAAACTAAACACGGATTTCCCCGATCTTTTTTAAAGGACTCTTTTAAGGATTTTGTCGATATCCAAAGTTGGGCGTATACCCGCCGGATAGACGCAGGTTAATATATCCTCGTCGTCGGGGAGAAACGTTGCAGCGACGTGATACAAAGTCGACGATGCGACGATGCGACGATGCGACGATGCGACGATGCGACGATGCGACGATGCGACGATGCGACGATGCGACGATGGTGTATGTACCTTGACCCTGAAGCCACGATAAATGACATGGGCTTCTTTTTTTGGTCTGTATCACACGGCTTGGAGCTGTTGACGACTCCAGACGACGAATGATTCTGCCTGTTTGCTTCGTGTAGGCAGCCAAGTTCCGGATGCCGAATGACACCATGCCGTCATTTTCTGCTAACTCTTCAAGGCAAAAGTGGTTCGTTTTTGGTTGAATAACCTGGACCACGAGGTGGGATCGACGATCGACGATCGACGATCGACACTCGACACTCGAACGTCGTCTGTCGTCTGTCATCTCATCATTGACTTATTATCCACTGCCCGGACTCCGCGGTGACGTGAGATCTTGGTATCCCAGAGCGGTGGTAAGCTGCACCGAATGAGAACTGACGTGAATCCCAGAACTTGTCCAATTATAACCAACCCAGACGAGGAAGCTTTTGGTGAGTTGTCGTGACTCGTCAAAGTAACAACCCAGGACGATAATCGCGAGATTGGCCGTTGCTCCCAACTCGATTTCGTGAGATGTAGGTAGCAGAATTCGGGTTCCGAGTTTATTAACTGAGGCTATACGGTGATGATGATGATGATGATGATCTCGGGGAATACATGAAATCGTATGACCAGTACGGCACGTTTGGTGATTGCCGAGTTTCACGATAAGTAAATCATCGCGGTCTCTCGAGACAGATGTATACGAGCACTCATGCTCGTACTTAGGATGTGAGCGTTTATAGCCAACCTATCGGGTCTGTGAATGCCCAACATTATATCAACCGGGCCGACAGATGCTAAATATATGTCGAGGGTCTAAACGATGATCTTAGAAATGCGGACAAGTCCTGTTGATCGTATGTTCCAGGGCACATACCATGTCTATACTTACAGACTACAGCATTAATAGAGGCGGTGGGTAGTTTAAAACTGTCTCCCTTCATTGCATCCAAACGATTATTAGTAAATAGTACAAAAAATATGAGAAATATGATGACATTGGCGGCGTCTGAATGAAAAGACTGGAAATCATGAATGAAGACAAAAAACTGTGGTGATCGCCCCCGCCAAGTACGAGGTGACGAACTTTGTGCGTGCATAAATGCATAAGTGCACATAAAATAGCTGCGTTTATGCATATTATGCAAATATGTATAGTTAGGTATGCAGGATCCACTATGGGATACATGCATAGATGGACCGTCCACCTATCTGCCTAGGTAGGTTAGTCCGTACCTACCTAGGTAGGTATACTTTCCGCAATCTAGGTAGGTACGACATTACATCATCTCTGCGATCTTTATCTTCAAAATCATCATCCGACAAATCGACAAGCCAGGTAAAGAGTCGAACCGCTGATGAGCACGAACGACGACCTAATCGTCTGCCGGCTCTCATAGCCTCCTCCTGAGGCTAACATACAAACTCACCATGCAGGTTTTACCACGTCGCGCCTCAACGTGGCTCGCAAAGGGCCTGGCATCCAGCTCCCGGGCCCCCTTCATCTGCACATCTTGTCGGTCTACAATACGAAAAGCACAGCCACCCCAGCAACAACGCCTGGGATTCGCCTCTAGCGTCTCACTCCGTAACGAGACCGAACCCAGTCATCGACCAGCACAGCCCCCGGCTTCAGGACACGCGCGCCTCACAACGCGACGTCTGATATCCATATCCGGCATTGACGCGCCGCACTTCCTACAGGGCCTCACCACGACCTCAATCGAAGGCAACAGTACCGGCAAGTCAACTGAGCTGACGCATTGGTTCTACTGTGGCTTTCTCAACGCCCTGGGGCGGGTGCTACACGATGTCTTCATCTATCCCGTTCCCCCGGGCTCGGGCGGCGACCCCCACTTCATGATCGAGGTCGACGCTACCCAGCTGTCAATCCTGCTACAGCACCTCAAGCGCTTTAAGCTGCGGAGCAAGATCTTCTTGCGCGCGATAGAAGAGGACGAGATGAGTGTGTGGCAGGTCTGGGATGACGGGGATCCGACACCATCCACGCAGTATCCGAGGGGCCTTGCGCGGGTTAACGAGCGCTCCGTCATAATACCCGATCTGCGAGCCCCAGGCATGGGGTACCGCGTGCTCACAGCCGGCGCGGATCTAGACGTGCAGACTCTGGATCTCTCACCGGAACTACACTCCACCGCCACAGCCGATAAAGTCGACGAGGCCGCCTACCGCGTGCGCCGGTACCTCCGGGGCGTGCCGGAGGGTAGCGCCGAGATCATCCCTACACAGGCACTACCGCAAGAATCTAACATGGACGTCATGGGCGGCATCGACTTCCGGAAGGGTTGCTACGTAGGACAGGAGTTGACAATCCGCACGCGCCATCGCGGCGTCGTGCGCAAGCGGATCTTGCCGTGCATGCTCTACGGTGAAAACGAGCCGACGCCGACGACGCTCGAGTACATACCCGGCGCAAAGAGTCCGATCGCGGATCTCCACGGCCTCACTATCGGCCGCCTCGGCAAGAAAGGCCGCAGCCCCGGCACGTTTCTTGCCGGTGTGGATAACATTGGGCTTGCGCTATGTCGCGTCCAGCTCATGTCTGATCTTGTCGTGCCCAATGACACGGCCATGCTGGAATTCGACCCCGCGGGTGAATTCGTGATCAAATCTGGCAAGGGTGAGGAGGGAGAAGCCGCTGCTCCGACTGCTACTGAAGCGGGCGATGGCCCGGTCGTCAAGGTCAAGGCGTTTGTGCCTCAGTGGCTGCGCCAGCGTCTGGATGAGGACGCCGTGTAGCATACGCAATGAACACGGTTTTGATCATTAGCTAGCCTGCGTGCATGCTATTCGCTTTGTAACGATAGCCTGAGCTCTTCTGCTCCCCTTGATGAACTGAGTGGGAGAGCTATAGATCGTAGATACTAAAAGTTGAGAGGTGCCGCTCATATCTTCTTTGCATGAGAGGGTTTTGCCCTGCCAAACAACACGCATCATATCAAGAAAGAATGCTATTGTGCCTCCTGAGATTTGAATCAAGTAAAAAAAGAGCCACGTCGTTACATTTGCCTACCGGTGATAACCTGTTATACGCCCCTTTCCATCCATAGGATCAATATGCCGTGATTCGCAAGTGTGCAGGGTAATATTTTCACATTAGTCAAACCCTCTGGCGGTGTCTTCATCTCTTATTGATAGTAGACGCATGTCTAACTAAGGCCTACAGCATTTTTTATCTATAAGGACCGGAGCTCCAAGCAATCCCCTCTTTTCCGACATTACCGCTTCAGCGTCTTCTGCTTCTCGGCGGCAACGCGCTCTTGGCGCCCCTCAACGAGCAAGCCCTTCTTGCGACGGACGCCGTCCATGTAGCGCTTTGCCACGTTCTCCTTGTCCGCAAGCTCACCGAGGTCCTCGAGGTCGTCTTCGGTAAAAGGCACCCATAGAGGATCCTCGTCTAGCACCTCGTACCCAGTGAAGATGAGTTGGGGCTGCGCGGCACCCGATGTCCGCTTCCGCATCTCGTCTGCGAATCCGAAAGACTCGGCTACGGGTAACAGAGATTGGATCGTGAAGAATGGCGTGCCTTCTTTCATTTGCTCGGAGAGCACGCGCCCTCGGCGGCGCGTCAGCACATCATAGACGCGGCCCAGAACTTCGGCTGTGGGTGGAGGATGGGGTTAACTTTCTGTCTCAACAAGCAATGGGGGAGAAGGAAGGAAAGCCACATACTACTTGCTTGAATCTCGCACGAATACATGGCGAGCATAAGTCGCGGGGACCAGTCCATGAAGCCCTGCTTGATGGATTGCTGTACCGTCTTGATAATCTCTCCAGTCAATCTGCCCAATCGGTCGCGAGCCGAAGCATCTTCCTCAGTTGCCGTTACGGCCAAATCTTCGATGATGATACCAACTCCCTGAACGGGCTCATTGCACAACGGTCCTTGATTAGTAGCGAGCTGAAAAGCGTATGTGACCTTATCACATAGGTGAGCAGCCCGAAGAGTCTCGTCGGCCTTTGGTGCATCGCCTTCGACTTTATCTCCCGAGAAGATCTTGGGAAACAATCCGTCCTTTGTGGCATCAATGAGGAGGTTTGGTCCGGTACGTCGAGGCCCAAATGCGACAATTTTGTCAATGGTATCTTTCCACGCCTCCCGGCCCTTGCCGCTTTCCAGTGCCACTTGAAGTTGCTCCTTCAGCTCCTCCATCGACAACGTTTTACTCTTACTCACGCTCTCGTCAACTTCAACATTCTGCTGATCCTGCAATTCCTCCTTATCGCTTCCATTCTCCTCTGTACTGTTTTGCTCTGAATAGACATGCTTTAGTGACGCGGAGTTTTTCAGGAGGAACTCGGTGACGTTTTGTGGCAAAGGCCGAACCCGTAGCGTGATGGTCGCTTGCTTCGAACTTGTTACGCCAACAACGGCTCCTCTGCCGAGGTCCTTGTTAGCCGGCGGACGCATCTCCTCAGCGCGTACGATAGTTTCTCGGTAGGGTACAATAGGTGCACCTGCTTGGATGTCACACCTAGCAAAGCGATCCTTCAGATCCGTCAGACATCGCTCAAGATGCAGCTCTCCAGCTGTTAGAAGAACGTGCTCGCCGCTTTGGAACTGCTCGTATTCGGCACAAGGATCGCTCTGCACTAGTAGCTTCAGTCCATTTATCATCTTGTCTAAATCTGCAGGATTCACGGGTTCAAGGGCAACGCGAACGATCGGTTTGCCTGCCATGTGAACTCCAGCCAAGTTGACAGACCCCTCCAGCTGGCTGCACAGCGTGCCAGACTTTAGTATCGCCCCTTCAAGGCCACCGATACCGAATACCACGCCGGCGGGCACTGAGTTCAGGGATTCCAAGTTGCGTCCCATGAACATATAAAGTGACGTTACTGTCACTCTCTGGGGCTCCGGGGCCATGTGGGGGCTGGCGGGCGAGAACTTTGGTGATATGACATAGAGTGAGTCGCCTACTGAAATTGTCCCTGAGTAGATTCTAGCGAATCCTATTAGATGTTCGATCTCGGCCTGGTTTTCTTCCACCGGGGGAACAATATCATCCAAAGATACGCTATCGAGGGCGGTAGCCATGGTATTCGTGTTGCCCGTTTCCGCTTGTTGCGCTCGTGCAAACTCAGCCCGTTTTCTCCTCGCTAATTCTCTGGCCTCGTCGGCACTAAGCTGACCGACTCGTCTTTTATTCTCAGGCAGTTCACTTTCAGGAACCGAGACCATCTTGCTGACGAATGCTACCACAGGGTCGGACTTGGTAGCTTTGAAATTGACCATGGCCTCTCTGACGATGGGATCAATATGATCTGAGCCTGGTGAGTCGTCTAATAGGCCCGGTAAGCGCTCCGCTTGGGCTTCTTTGGGAGATGGTAGTGACTCAACAACAGAAACGAGCAACGCGGTGGACAGAGGTATCCAAGATGAAAAGACGGTCGTCATTAATAGTCGAGGATCTCGGCCTCGAGCAATGTGCGGCGGAATTGTGATGTTTAAAGACTTGGTGATTCTCTCGAGCAAAGCAGGGTCACTGGATAAGTCATGTTAATAGGTTGGAACGCCCTGTATCGCATTTCACGTAGATATTGCGACTTACCCCTTTCCATGGTCACCACCCATTGTTGCTTGGTACACGGCCCATACTTGTTCAAGCACAAGCTGAACGAACATAGGCTTTAGATTACGGCCTTTCAAGTGTTTTCGTCCAAGGACCTTCTTAGTCTTTGGGTCCAGATAAAAGTCACCCCATAGGACCCTCTCCATGATGTTGCGTTTTATCCCCAGTTTCTTTTCATATAGGCTCGCGAACTGTCGAACAGTAAATGCCCATCCGTCGATTGCACTGCTAAATATAACGTTGTTCTTTTCCGGAGCGAAGTAGAGTTCTTCATCGTCCTTTTCTTCGAACTGCAACTCGCTGGGATCATCTCCGGTATTATCGCCGTGTTTTGATTCCTTTGCTGCCGCCGCGGCCACTCGCTCGTCCATTCTTTCTCTCCAGTTCAAATCTTCTTCCATGCGCTCGCCTTGGAAGAAGCTGCCTAGAACGGCATTGACCTGCTCTAGGAGCTTGCTAAGGTGGATGTAGGCCTCGCCAGGGGTCATCTTTAACTCCATTACAAGACGGTCAATCTTGTTAATGACTAACAAGGGCTTTATCTTTTCAACCCATGACTGCCTGAGCACCGTGACAGTCTGGCTGCAGACACCCTCAACAGCATCAACCAAGACAACAGCGCCATCGCATAGCCTTGAAGCAGTGGATACCTCGCTGCTAAAATCTATATGACCGGGCGAGTCAATCAGGTTTATGAGATATTCCTTCGGTACTGGTTGAGCATCAGGCGCTGACCTCCGAAGCATTGAAAAGTATAGGGAGATGGCAGATGACTCCATGGTGATGCCCCTAATTTGCTCATCGGGTCTGGAATCCAGATAACGGATCTTTCCGGCAAGCTTGGGCGAGATGATACCGTTGGTAGCGAGTAAGGCATCTGTGAGCGAAGTCTTGCCATGGTCGACATGGGCCAAGATACAAATCTACGTGTTGTGTAAGTTGTAGATGCCTGAAGAAGGAGATAAGGGGTGAGATTGATATACCCACGTTCCGCACATCGTCTGCGTGCGCTTGCAGACTTGCCAGTTTGTCTGGCGTGACCACAGGCATCTTGCCGGCTTTGTCTTGTGAGTATGGGGTGAGTAATGAGTTGGTTGTTATTGTTGTTGTTGCTGTTGTTGTTGTTGCTGTTGTTGCTGTTGTTGTCGTTGTTGTTGTTGTGAATCTATTCGGTGTAGATTTTTCTTCACTCGCGCACACACGGGATGTTTTATGGCCCAGCAGCCACTCCGAAGAACTGAGGGTGAAGCGGAACAGTACTGGTATTGCTGGCGGGCGAGCGACTAATAGTGATGCTGGATGATTTCACTTATCTGAATCCACAGAGGTGCTACTTGCTGGGTGGTACCTATAGGTACCTCGGTAGGCTACTAGGCCACCTAATCCTATACCTATGGAAGGTAAGTAGAGGTAGCATAGCTTCGAGGTCATGCAACTAGTGAACATGACTAAGATGACGGGAGACAACGACATTGACTAATATTCATGATGGAAACAACATGCATGGAACGAGTGACTGCTCCTGCCACCTACCTGAGCCCGGCGTGTGGTTTCTTTTCTGGTTCCAAGTTTCAGTTTACGGTATGAACTTGCGCTACTGTAGCCGGTAGATACTGCTAGAGTTAACCTGGAAATGGATGGATAGAATACCGGTACCTACCGGGTTGAAGAGATTTGGAGGGGCCATCTTTCATCGTACATTTCGTAGTTTGTTACCCCGCCACCCCACTAATAATTAAGCTAGCAATCGATAGAGCTGTGGCGGGGTAACTAGCTGTTGGCTACTTGCATACCTGGCGGGGCGGCGTAGATGGTTAGTTACATAATTCTTGTTTGCCTGGAACAACCCTAATTCGCTAAAACTTCGGGATTTTGTTGGAATGTGGTGGCCGGGTATTTCGTACCTTCCCATAAAAAATTGTTGGCCCCACTGCGAGTGTGAGTGCGAGTGAAAGCGAAGCGTCTTCAGCCATTGGAACCCATCCCCCTCTCCCAGGCCCTCTCCACCATCACCGTGACCACCGCACCCCCCTCGACCTCAAGCTATATCTTCACGATGAGCGGCCTCCGAAGCGGTGCGGCGCCCGTCCGCGCCATGGGCAATGACAGCGATGTCGAGGAGGAAGCCCTTGTTGCCGACTACAAGGAGCAGGTTCAATATGAAGATGGCATGGAAGACCTGGAGCGCGTCAGCTCCTTGACGATGGCTCAACAGGCCGACGACATCCAGTCGAAGCTTGCCGCTGCCGCTCAGCCCCTTGACTTCTCTGCTCCTTTGGAAGTCAAGTTCCAGAGTTACGATTCCTACTGCAACCTGTTCCACTTCATCCTCAACTCGGAAGGGCCTGTCGATCTAGAACCCCCTTCTGTTAGTTTTCTCTTACGCTTCTCATCTAGGAGTCATGCTGACGCGAAGTTTTTGCTAGCATTACTGGGCGTGGGACGTGATCGATGAGTTTATTTACCAGTTCAATTCCTTCTCTTCTTACCGACTTCGAATCGCGCGCCAAGCAAGAGACAATGAGGAGGAACGACAAATTCTGCGCGATAACCCGAACACCTGGGGATGCTACAGTGTTCTGAACGTTCTGTACTCCTTGATACAGCGATCCCAGATTTCCGAACAGTTGGCCGCCATGAAGCGGAACGAAGATCCTGCCGCTGTCGCCGGCGAATACGGTTCCAAAACGCTTTACCGAATGCTCGGTTACTTCTCCATCATCGGCCTTCTGCGTGTCCACTGCCTGCTTGGCGATTTCAGCCTTGCACTCAAGACACTCGACGACATAGAGCTTAATAAGAAGGCCATGTTTGCCCGCGTCATGGCCGCCCACTTTACCACTTACTACTACGTCGGCTTTTCCTACATGATGATGCACCGATACGCCGATGCTATTCGCATGTTTAGCCACATTCTTGTCTACGTCTCAAGGACTAAGAATTTCCAGAAGAACGCGCAGTATGACTCGATCAGCAAGAAGAATGATCAGATGTATGCTCTTATTGCCATTTGCGTTGCATTCCACCCAACCCGATTGGACGACACTATCCACACTGCCCTGAGAGAGAAGTACGGTGACCAGCTCCTCAAATTGCAGCGTGGCGGCCCCGAGTCGCTCCCCATCTTCGAAGAGCTCTTCAGAGCTGCCTGCCCGAAGTTCATCTCGCCAGTCGTCCCCGACTTCGATAACCCTGAAGCTAACGTCGACCCGATTGACCATCACCTTTCAATTTTCATGGATGGGGTCAAGACTAACATGTGGAGCCCTACCGTCAAGTCCTACCTTCGCCTCTACACAACCATGGATCTTAAGAAGCTCGCAGGTTTCCTAGAGGTACAACCGGAAGAACTACGGTCCTTGCTTCTAGTCAACAAACAGCGAACCAAGCAGCTTCGCTGGAACGACCAGGGGCTGCTAGACGGCGAATGGGTCAATGTCAGTGACTTGGATTACGCCCTACAAGGAGTAAGTACAAACTCACATCCGACGCTACATTAGCTGTGGGATCGATTCAAAAAAAAAATTCTTTTTTTCTTTTTGGTGAGGATGCGATTGCGCTAATCGAACATCTATAGGACTTGATTCATATCTCAGAAGCCAAGGTGGGCCGGAAATTGGTTGACTGGTATCTGCGCAACTTGTCGCGGACATATAACTGAAGCTTCCCTGCCGAGGGAGTGTTCTTCATCATCTCGTCATAGATGGCGTACAAGGACGGGGGAGCCGATCGGGTCATCGTAGGCCAAAGGGATGATTTTCACGCAACGGGTTCCTCGTTGATTTGCATTGCACAGGCGTCATGGGGTTACGTTACGAAACAGCTCTCACACCAAAACAAGCTTAGGCTACATGATAGGACGAGCGGCTGGCTGACGGACTAAACAAATAAATACCTGAATGAATGGTTGGTTGGTTGGACGGTTCGGCCGGAGAGAACGCGGCTGAAAACCGTGGAATACTTTACGAGCTGTGGGAACTAGGTGCTCTGAATGCAGTGCTCATCCGTAAGGCTCGTCACCAATAGATAATTTCGATACGATGTTTGATGCGTTCCCAACTTCTCGTGACCGCTTGGGTGGGTAATTCGTGCCTATCTACTAGGGAAGCAGCTTTGATGGAGTCGCCTCGTAGTAAAAGTAGGTAAGATTATCAAGCAAGGGAAGGAAGGCAAGGTAGTTTACATTGGATTCTGCGTTGGTGTGAAGCCTCCCTCACAGCAGCCGAGCCGAGGCCTTACCTTATGGTGTCAAAGGACCGACATCTCGCCGGCCACCATTGCAGGGAGTATAGGACGCACCCCCCCTCTTCTTCTTTCCTTGCACGACGAGAGGAATGGAGTCTGCTACCAACCACGGAAACATGGCGTTCCCGGTGAGTGATGTCGCATCCATCGGCCTTCGACTCCGCGAGGCTTTTGATCCTGGATTGGGGTTGGTAAGAGGCGGTCAGAAAATCGGTTTGAGGAGTAAATATGGCCAAAAAAAGAAATTAAAAAAAAAAAAATTCAATATAACGGCAGAATTTCTACACAGAGGGGTAAAGTATTACCTGGCAGTATGTACGGTATACCGGGCTCCCATACCACTAGGTTAGTGGTCTTGCCTCTCTCTGTTTACCTACCTACCTACCCATGTGTTTAAATACCTGGTATATAATCGGTAACGACGTGCCGGTTACCGCGTGGGAGGCGTGGTCACTGGCCGGAAGCCCCGGAGCGTTGGGACTGGAAAAAAAACGAAAGGGTGGAAGTTGAAGTTGGGGGCAACGACATGGAGCCAAGGTCACATGTTTGCGGTTGGGAGGTGGGTTAAATCATAAAAATGGGAGCGAGGGAGGGGAGAAGAGGGGAGGTGTATATAGGACCGGGGGGGTGTAAGCGTGGCTTGTCATTGGGATCTTGTTGGCCGTCGGTGAAGCTGCTGCAAGGCTAAGTAGGGATATACGGACGGATAGAACACGGGCCTCTACCTCGTCAATGATTTGTCTGGTGCACGTCTTTTATACGTTCTAGGCAGGCTGACGTTGCATGCTCCGGTTGCATCGGGATGAAGAAACGGTTATTAGAGTGATTGCTGGCCTGATACAGGATTGTCAAGGATTGGATCACATGTATTTTATAAACGAAATAGTGGCCATTACGGAGTACATTCTTCGTATGAGATGGACACACGTCTGTCTGTCTATCTTGGCTATATTAGGATTGACGTGTCCGTTCGAAAAAAAGGAATCCATGGTTGACAATCTTATAATAGTGTCGTATCGTGATCGGTTGCCAAGGAAGATGAACCAATCATTCTAGAGAGCAATCTATGTAAGGTTAGTAACCTGGAATACCTATCTATCTCTTGGTTGGGTAGGTTGAAGGGCACCTAATGCCAATGACCCGTCGAATTAAGTTGGTGGAATACTCACGGGGGTGCAACATACCAAGGTGATGAGTTCACCCTACCTACGCTATCGCTGGGTGACTGCATCTCCATTGGCATTGGCGTATCACTCCCTTGTAACAAGCGCTCTGGTGTTGGGTAGATACTTTCACTTTCGAAAGGGGCTGAAAAGGAATGGGGGGAGCGCAAGGAGCGCTAGAATTTCCACGACCTGTCAAACTGATATCAGAGAGGCGTCATATCATCCTTGACACCGAGAATCGCAGTCGAATACAGACTGTAAATCCCTAAATCAATCAGCTTCCCCCCCTTACCACCACTCTTCCAGGACGGGGAAAGTATGGTACTGTCGAGGAAGCCAAAGGGTCGGTTCGACTCTCGAGTTCAACTAACCGGCTGTCAGCCAATACTAGCACAAGCGAGTAGCCGCCCTTTCCGAGCCCAGGTATGATTAGCTGTCATGTCGCGTCTGGGACCATGACCTTTGCGTAGCCGTCGAGCATCTCGATGACATACATGGCTGTGTGAGGACCGTCATATACGAAGGTCTTATTGGTTATTGGTGCCACTGCCTGTAACCCTATCACCGACGACTGGGTGCCTCATGCTACCGTACGTAGCTACCATACCTAGCGTAGGTAATACCTGGTCCTGCCTGGTGTAAGGTGCCTAGATAGTCTACCAGTCCTAAAGAACCGGATAAGCCAGTGATACCGCGTCCGGATGGCCTTGACGGCAGTAACCTGCTCGTCCTAAAGATCCCGGGCCTGGACTTCCTGCGTATAGATTCCGGATTAGGAATCCAGAGCCAATCAAGCCGATATCCGGGCAACCCTCCGGGAGGTAGGTATCCTCATAGAGCAATGGGCAATCAGCAGCTTAGACTTTTGAAGATGGCTGACCGCATTGATCCATTAGTCTCCGATGCCAGTCAGCGTCGCGAATGTTTTAAAAGACAAAACCGCCCTCCATCATTGCCTTGTCTCACCCTCTGCTTGGCCCGTCTTGGCTAAACGTGATTAAAATGTGCGCCAAGTGTGCCGAGACATTGGCGTGTACGTCCGTACAGTCTGTACATATGTTCTGCTGTTATGCGCCTTTGGGCCTTGGACGTTGGACGTTGGACGTTGGACGTTCCTAGGTAAACATTGGTGTCAATCATCTTTTGTGATGGGCAAAGTAGAGGCACACGTCGCCAAGACTTTTATGGCCATTCTTTTGGTTGGTTAGGTAATGCCAATAGAATCCAACAGAGCAGAGAATCGAGGAGCATTGTACAGACTGTATATACGAATTATGTGAGAAGAATGTATTACATGGTAGATATGTAGATTGCGACCGTAGGTAGGTAGGTAGATACTTCGGTAGGTGGGCAGGAGACGGAGGGTTTCAGGTTCAGCTTTTGAGGCGGGGTGTGAGTTCTTGGTGTCGATTCAAGGCATGTACGTACAGTCTGTGTACAGTCTGTGTACAGTCTGTGTCCGTATAGGACGGTGCAATGCATTCTGGTGGATCTTCTGGCGTAGCTGACGGAAAACTAGAGATCTGGCAGCGCAACGTGATTGATTTGCAGGTTGCATGTCAGGTTATCTACATAGGTATCTATCTAGGGTACAGACTGTACAGGGCACAGGGCATACCTACCTTAGCAGAAGCCTTACAGAAGCCTTAGATAGTCGTGGTATTGCGGCTCTCATCAGGTGCGAAGCGATCCCATACAGTATTCTGACAGTATCCGTACAGTAAATTCTACTGTACATCCGTGGAGCACGTAGTCACGGATAGCACCTGCTACTTTTCGCACACTGCATGGTTACCTGATATCAAGGCAGGCTGTTACCACCCAGGTATCTCTGCGTAGTAGTATCCTGGTAGTACAGACTAGTTAACTATATCCCAGTGGTGTACGTCCGTATTACAGACTGTATGTCGTTGCAGTTTTTGGTTGGCAATGAGCATCGCACCTCCTCGACGTGTTTACATTATGTAAGACCTCATACCATAATTGGCTAGTCTAGTTGAATACAAATTCGTAAATAAAGCTTAACTAACTAACGTCTGCAACTAGGTAGTTATAGGTTATCTAGGTAACTAGGTAGATAGGTCTGCAGTGTAAAATTCGTCAGTAAGTAATTACCTAGGTAGCCGACCTGAGGACTTTGTACACCGCGTGATGGGTACTGTACCTACGGTACCGGATCCGTGCAGAAGATCCATCGGACTTCCTTAATGTGCGTTACAAGCTCAGTAGGTAGGTAGGTAGAATTCATAAAATCCCATAGGTATATAATCCGCGCTATGGCTTGTTTCCCTTCCTATTCCATGTTCTGGCCCTGTTCCAGGCTCTGTCTTCTACTTAGGGATCGCCGATGAATGCTAGCTAATCTGTAGCTCCAACCTATCTACAAGTACCTACCTACTCCTATCCCTTGGCGGCCCTTGACATTCTGAGCATCCCATCCTCTACTTATCCAATTCAGCTTCACGACCGTGACGACCCAATCTCCTAATTATATTTTCGTCTACAGACGGCACAGACTACGCGATTGGACAGTGTTTGTGCGTTTGGTTCAGTGTAAGTCAGCTGATAGCCCATATACCTAGGTACCTAGTACCTACACGCTCCACTATTTGCCTGTTCTCTGGACAGTTAACCGGGTACCTCCTTCGGCGGGCAGCATTCCCTCTGCGCGCCTTGGTGCATATACCTAGACCAACGTCCTCGTCCAGTCAAGTCCAGTCAAGTCAAGTCTCGGAAGGGCTTGAAAAGTCAGTTCATACACACATAAGGTCCGTACATAGCACCTCCATTCATAAGTACCTGGTCCGCGTAAAGTACCTACCTACCTAGGTTTACGCGTCCCCTAGCCCTATGTCACTATTATATCTTGTCGATTTCCATCTCATCCCCATTCAGAACCAGCGAGAACAGTCGCGTAACCCCCCCCCTTTAACACCGATTAAGCACCAACCTTTTCGTCTGTATTTTGCTCTATTTTTATTAATCCGTAACCAGAAAACCAGAAAACCAGAAAAGCAGCAACCCACCTACCATACCAAAACCTACCTCCTTCTTACCTCCTTCCTACCTACCCCAGTCCGTACCTACCAAAACCAAGAGCTGTCGTGCAAACGAAAAGAACCGCCAGGCAACGCCCCCCCGCCCCGACACGAACCTTCTTTCCACCGTTGTGAAGCACTTCTTTATCTGCGCATCTCTCTCCAGATTTCCAGATTTCTAAATTCCTAGATTTTCAGCTCTTCGGCTTTCCAGCAGTATCGAATCATTACACGCACGGGCCTTTTCATGTAATTATACCGGGCATATTTCGATTCAGTCTCCCAGAGGGTAGTTCCACGACCCCCCTTCCCTCAATCCCACCCGACTCAAATGCTGTTCGATACGGGTTTGCCTTCTCCGACCTCTACTTGAGGCAACGTGAGCCAGGGCAGGCATATTTTCCAGCATTTGTTATCCCCTCGAAGGCATTTGAAATATCGACTGTCAACAAAGATGTCAGACAAGTCGAAGCGAATCCCAAGTCCAGAAAGCGATGTCTCGCCCAGATCGCAACCGACACCAAAGGGCAAGGACGCGATGGACCAAGCTGCTGCTGCTGCCGCCGCCGCCGCCGCCGCCGCCGATTGTGGTGATGATATAGGCCAAACGACCGGTGCATCGCAGGGCAAAACTAAGCAACTCGTGAATTTCGATATCAGCAAACAGGCAAAGGAGACAGATAGGACTGACGACGCGAATATCGCGACGCTTGGTGAGGCTGCCTCTGGCTCAAGTAGTAGCGCACTGAGCTCGAGAAAGTGTTCTCTCGCCAATGTTACGTTTCGGCCGCCCGACAACCCCTCGCTGCCACAAGGAATGAAGAAGCCGCACGGCGGAAGCCGTATTCGAGATGCGTCGCCCCCTCATCGAAGGTTAGTTGACCCTATTTCTCTTTTTGTTTTCCTCATTACTCAACCCCTCACCTCTTCCCTCCCCCCTCTGCTACCTGTTTGTTCTCTGGGCACCTGCTATCCCCAATTCCCGTCACGGCTTTGTGTGTGTGTGTGTGTGTGAGAGAGAGAAGGAGAGAATGAGAGAGAGCGCACACGATTCGATGTAAATTGGGCCGTCATCCTCCCGTTGTCGCTCCATGGGCATGGTTCACACCGACTCCCCTGTGGAAGCACCGAGACTGGAGATGGATCTTGATGCGGAGACGGCCATAGGCAAGGCTTCTGCAAATTAGCCAGTGGCACCAAGCGCGCGCGCAAGGTTTGCGCTTGACTTGGAAGAGCATAGTTCCGCGGCGCAACAAAGGTCCGCGGTCCGCGGTCCGCGACAAAGGCACTCGAACTTCAAAGCTCTGCACTACTACCCTAGGAGGCCTCCAAGTGTCTCCTATCTCCTTAGCAGCCCGACCACCGCCTGACCGCTAGCCAAGCCCGAGTCCGAGTCGTATGACGTTGCGCGACCTGGGCTGAGCTCTGCAAATTAATAAATGCGCCCGCCACCATTCGCTAGGTAGTCATCAGTGCATCACTCCACGATGGGCCCCCGCTGGTGGTATCTCCCCACCCTCTTCCTTGTCCGCCCCGGCTACACTACCTACACTACCTACTCGCCACACTACCTACCTCTAGCCGGGCCAAGGTGTCCAAATCCGTCTCCAAATCCAGCTAGGCTCAGATCCCTTCTCAATGCCCTCCTAGTGTGCTCTGCGACTACACTACCTACTACATACCTACGCTTATTCTTAGTCGCTGTCTGCTCCATGTCTTCTTTTCCTTGCGTATATCTCACCTTAACAATTCTGTTGGCGTGTATCCGATGGCAGCAACCAAAGTACTGACCCGGCCTGTTCGCTCGCAAAGGTTCGAGTCTCATGTGGCTTTCGACAACATCCCCCTTGGGGACTCGACTACTTGTAATCCCATCTCTTTTACCCTGAATGTCAGGCATGCGGGCTTCCAGTTCAACCGCCGCCACCGCACCTTCATGGTCGGCGTCGACGATAATTCATATTCCGATCATGCTTTACAGTGGGTCTTAGACGAACTGATCGATGACGGTGACGAGATAGTATGTGTCAGGGTGATCGAAACCCAGCTTCGTCTAACAGACAAGACGTACCAAGAAGATGCTAAAGCGTTGATGGAAGCCATCCAGTCCAAGAACAATCAGAATCGGGCTATAAGTCTAATTTTGGAGTATGCTGTTGGGAAGTTACATAACACGTTCCAACATCTTGTAAGTGGCCTTCCCTCCTCCGACTTCCCCAAGTGTAGAGTGTCGTGTATGGGTTAGAACGGTTCTAACTAATCCCATCCTTACCGTCAGATCAAAATTTACCAGCCGTCCATGCTGATTGTCGGAACCAAGGGGCGCAACATGGATGGCGTTCAAGGTTTCCTCGTAAACCGTAGTTCATTCTCCAAGTATTGCCTACAATACTCACCGGTCCCTGTCGTTGTTGTGCGCCCTACCGAGTTGCGCGAGAAGAAAAAAGCTAAGCGTGCCGGCGACCCCTCTCGGCAGAGCTATATACAAATCCTCGGGGGCCAGAAGCATGAAGTCGACGATGAAAATAGCAGTGCATACAAATTCGAACCCCACCTCACGGCGGACGAAGAGGCCCATCGTGTGGCTGTTGCCGTCGGACTCCCCGCTGCATACGATCCTACCATCAAGCCCATCGACCCCATGAGCTTCCTGCGAAGATCCAGTCGTCAGCCACCTAAAAGCCGAGCGGCTGCGGTTGTCGCCGCGGAAAAGAAGCTCAGTGAAGAGTTTGAATCGGAAGATGAAGAAGAGTTTGACGTCCGTCCTGGTACCGATTTCCTTAAGAAGGAAAAACTTCTCAAGATGGAACAGAACGAGGGCCTTGCGCTCCGTGCGGAGACAAGCAAAGATAGTGCCGGGTCTCAAGATAGTGACGAAGATCCTACAAGCAGCGGTGGTGCCAAGACGTGACGCACGAGTTATCCAAATACGGATATAGTCTATGTCGATAAAGGTTGCTTTCTTAGCACCTTTGCCGATGATGGGAAGGACGATCGGATGGGCGCTTGAGGACCAGGAGGTCGACTCGGCCGCGCTGGGGGAGATATTCACAATATCTTGGTGACTTACTGCCGTTGTTCCCGCCAGATTTCCCATTAGAGTTCCCTCTCGATGATTACGCAGCGATGTCTAGCACCTCGGGCATACTTGACAACGAACACGATACTTTACGTGCAGGCCATGCCGACCATAACGATGTCTCCCAAACAACTCCTCTCCAATATCATTGTTATAGCGTCTTCGAGAGCGGCCATGTCCCGGTTGTATTTATATAACCCGGTACCTATCAATGAACCCGACGGGCTCATAAGACTCTCTTCACGACTCCCTTCATCTTAGCAGATTTGGTGGTACCCCCGCCTCATGTGAAATAGTACACGACTAAGCAGATTCTTTGCGAACAGAATAAACTCTAATGCAGCTTCTATTTCCTATTTTTATTGCTCCCGGTCCAATGTCTTTTTTTCAGTGCATATTGGCGCGAAAGAAAGCTCCTACCTAGTGACAAGTGTGTATGTATGTGAGGTGCGTCTCCGTAAGAGGCTCGTGACTCTCACGACTCTTTACCAATGGTTGTCGTGTCTGGTGGGTAGCTGTATGTAACTGTCAGTCGGCATATAGTCATGGGGCCCTATCTATCCCCTATGTAACTGTACCAGCGTATTACGCAGCGCGGCCCGGCATAGTTTGGTACGAGGAGCGGGCAGGAAAAGCAAGGTACTGGATGACATATTCACGAGAGGGGGAAAGCCGAGGTTGAAACACACGGCATCATATAGGTATGTATATAGGTAGGTATTCTACACTACCTACGTCCGACTCACTGACGAGAAGCCCACCAGACAAAAAAAAAGAAAAGGAAAAAAAAAAGCTCTCTGGGAAACCTAATAACGAGCCTCCGGAGTCCCCGCAAGACGGCAGCAAATGCAGACAAATTGAGGTCGTAAAACGACCATAAATGACATAGATAGGTAGCCTAACTAACATCTCGTGCGGTTAAACGTAAATAGACATAGGAGATATTCTCATGTCAGCAGAATCTATCTAACAGCGTGCCCAGTAGGAAAGGAAAACACAGGCGCTGCTAGCGAAAATAAGACTGCTTTTCCACTCTCGGCACGGTAATGTATAAATGATCAGGACAAGTTTGGTTTTTTTTTTTTGTAAAAAAAAAAAAATTTGCTCTTTTTGGGGTTTTTTTCCAAAGAACATCTCAGAACGAGACGGGAAAGGTAGAGAGCTGTTGTCTTGACGATAAGGAATTGTGCCTTGGGAGAGAAGAAAAAAAAAAAAGAAGAGGAGGAGGAGAAGGAACGGGGATGGTGAAGTGAAATAAGGTAGGTAGGGAAAATTGCTGTGGGGTGGTGAGTGGGGCTGATGAGCGGGGCTGGCTAGTTAATTGTTTAGCCACATCAGAAACTTGGCTACCTACGTAAGCGTGTGGCTTGACCGGTAACTTGATTCTAATCTGTACTTATCTACGTCCGTATCTAGGTACAGATACGAATGTCCACTATCTAGGTACACCTTTTTTGTCTTTGAAGTTTTCGCTGGGTAGGCACCTAGTTACCTAATAAAGGGATAAAATGACCCCGCGAATTCACCTCTCGAAGGTGTGTGTTGATGTTCTGCCGGCAGGCATTATCTACCTATTCCGCAAGCCAACCCCACCCCTGGCAGGCAAAAATCTAAGCGAACCTTCTCCCACGAGGATAGTCAATGGCTGGAAGACGATTTCCTTTCTTCGGGCCAGCTGGGACTAGGTACCTACCTACCTACCTACCTACCTACCTAACCGTGAGGACCCACTTTTGCACAGGGCCCCCTTTTGCAACAGAAACCGTAGATTCTACCACACTACCTTCAATCAACCGTAGAAGACCAACCGTTATAGCTAAAAATACAAAAAAATCATTTTCTTGTTCGCCGCCGCTTATTTGACCTGGGTGTGCGGTGTTCTTCGAATTAATTGATTTCCGTTTGTCTATTCTCCCCAAGTGATTGTAACCTTTCGTTTCTTTTCTCCTGGGCGGTACGAATCTCCGGTAAGCTTGAAAACACCTTGTTTGGGTTTTTTTTTTCTTTTAACGTTTATCAGGTACGTGTTTCTCAAGTTCCTTTCGTAATTGAGTATTAGTTGTACATTTGCTTGCGAGTTGAGTGGTTAAAAGGGCGATAGATTTGCCAGCCCTATTGAGTATCATGTCATACGGACACATACTAACCGACAGAAACCTTGGTAAGTGGTACTTGTTGTCGGTTGTGCTAACTATAGATCGTCGCGAAGTTACGTCAAGATTCCCTCCTTGCCGCGAGTGCCGCCGATACTCGCGTCCTCCCCACCGTCGGCATGCCACGTCATTGCGTCCTGGTCTTCGGGTCTCCCACCTATTGTCCTTGTTATGCGTGAAGGCTGGCAAGTCTATCACAAGCCAGGAGACACCGGGAATCAGGATGCCGCCGCTAGGAGGACCCTCTTCCTCCTGGCACTCTAGCGCCTGCCGACGTGGGCCTATTGGGATCTTGCGATAACACTCCGACGAAGTCATTTCCCTACTGGGACAGTCACCCGATGAATATTCTAGTTCATCCGCGCGAAGCGCCCGGCACGAGAGCTGGTGAGCGCAGGAAGCATTGCCAACGCACGATTGAAGAGCCCATAATAACCCCGAACACTTCCCATAGGC
Organism: Xylariaceae sp. X187; assembly: GCA_028637585.1. NCBI lineage: Eukaryota > Fungi > Ascomycota > Sordariomycetes > Xylariales > Xylariaceae > Xylariaceae sp. X187. Next base: position 216,574 of record JAJIZN010000021.1, on the reverse strand, counting down.
CGCAGGAGGCATACTCTCGGTCATGCCGAAGCTACGGCCAATTCTGATAAGTTTACATCCTTAATCTCTTGAGAACTAACCAAAAACGAAGCTTTGCGAGTCGGTTTCCCGATTCTGCCATACTAATAATTTGTCGGAAATGCACCAGGTGGGCAAGCGGCCTCTGCGCCGTGTTCCGAAGCCAACTGGGGTCGGTGGGTATATGGGAGAGCGACTTCAAAGAATGAACACAAACCAATGAAGAAACTCTCCTAGCTGCTCCCACCGTGGTGATTCACGCTGCAGGCTCGATACAACATACTACGCCCACTAAACCGATAGCGAGGAATCGATTGGTGAGGTCTACAGGACCCCCAGAGGTCGCTACGGTGGCGAAACTGAGAAAAGTCTTGAACTATAAAGAGAACGGTCTTCCGACAAGAGTTGGAAAGAAGTCCTGGAAAATCCATAGAGATTAGCGACGCCTTAAGCGATCATATTCTATTATACGCTGAATTGAACTATTGTTCCGGGCTTCTTCAGTTACTTGCCTTTACTATCCGTACCGGCTTCCACTGTTATAAGACCCCCGTCACATATCATATGGGTGTCGAGAAAGATGGGCAATGAGTGTTTTTTTTTCAAAATTGCATAAGCAATGTCGGTAGCTTTCTTTCGAGTGTTAATCTACGTTTCTGGGGGTTTATGGCTTCATTTTAGTTAATAAACGCGTCAATCCATTGGAATCCAAGTAGTTTGTTTTCCCCTTGATCAGGGGGTATTTCTGAAGCAAACCAGATATCCCACTACATGAAAGTGTGTGACCACACTGCTCTCCGAGTAAAATACAGCCAATTACAAGCTAATCTTGATCTGGAGATAATTGTTGAAGCGAAGCAGCGCTTTCGGTGTGCAGTTGGGTCCCATGAAGGCGTCGAGAGAGGGTTGAAGGTGAATCTCTGTTGCGAAAGGGGGCCCTGTGCAAAAGTGGGTCCTCACGGTTACCTACTTACCTAGGTCATTAAATGAATCACCTGTTTTCTCATCCAGTCACCTTAGCTCCCTGCCAAGGGTTAGGTCTTTCTTCTTCTTCCCACCGCCTAGATAGATGAATACCTATATAGGTACATAGGTAGTATGTAGATAGATAGCGAGATGGTACTCTTCGTTCAAGGCACGCTGGTCAACTAAACTAGGTACCTACCTAGTTACGAATTGGCCGGCTACAGCCTACGGTAACAAATAAACTATGAAAGCTTAGATAGGTAGTTACAGGACGCTGTGCTGTCATCTACTACCTATGTAGGTATCGCCAGGGCCCAGGGGCGCTCCCGATTTATTGATTAAGCTTATGTGTATGCCTAACCTAGATAGTAAGGATGAAGTTCCCGGGCCATTGCGACGAACGCAGAACGCAGAACCCAGCACTGCGTTGATCTCAAAATGATTCAACTACAGGGTAGCCGGCGGATCTTCCCGACCCAACGAGATGCGTACGGGACGGGGCTAACATGTAATTATTATTTGCCAGATTTTCCAGGGACAACGCTATTTCTCCGAGCAGGTCTTTAGAAGTGGGAGATATCGGGCCCTTTTTTCGGTTGACTTAAAAGTATAACTAGTAGATAGGTAGAATAAGTAGGTGTGCAATTCACTTGCTCACGCGACATCCTACCTATTGCTACATAGTACCTTACCTACATAGTAGGTAGGTAGGTAGTATCTACTTGCCCTGGACCGTCAGTTGTACGTATTCCGAAATTGGTGAGCCACGGATCGCGTGATAGCATTGTTGGGCTAGTCGACGGATTCAAGCAAGGCCCTCATAAACACACGAGACTTTCTCATATACCTACGTGTAGACCGTACACACGTCATGGTTCATGATAACAGTGATCCAAAGGTTAAGTTCGAACGGCCCATGTGAGTATAGAATCAACGCCCCTGTGTGAATGTTGTAACATTTTCTTGGTATAGGTATATAAAACACACTTTTTACTGCTCTTCTTTTGGTTTTTTTTTTAACCCGCCCGCCCGCCTACTAAGTTATAGAACGCCGGTTACATGACCCTAAGAACGATCCCATTGTCCAATGGTCATAAAGCAAGCTGTTTTTTCACTATGCTGTCTCTAATTCTTTCCAACACTAGAAGTCGACAACCATTCAAGCTTGTAGTTCAAGGTGGTATGACCTGATAACCGAGTCCGTGTCGTCAATTGCGAGCGGTCGAATGTCAGCCATCGCCTTGATCTTGGCTGTCCTACATTGCATTAGAGTGAGCCGTTCAAACACCTTCAAAGGCGGACAGGATAGACACAGGGTTCAACGTACACTTCCTTAATCTGGTCGTCAGTCATGCTTAGTCCGAGTTGCTCTGCACGACTCTTGATTGCATTCCAGCCCGTGAGCCGGGATGCGAAATGTATATAGCGCTTCATGCCAAAGTCGGCAGGGTTTAAAATCTCATACGTCTTGGGCTCGTTTAAAATCGCCTGTTCAGAGTAGCATTAGAGCCAGACACCGGTAGGAATAGCAATCTGATATACTTACCTTCGCGTGAATACCAGCTTTGTGGGTGAAGGCACAGAACCCTGTGATGGGGTTGTTGAATGGCACGTTGATCTGGACTGCCTCGGCGACCATGTCTTCAAGCTCCTTGAGCTTTGTGAGCTTGTATCTTGAGGTGACGTAGTCGTGGCTGTCGACGATCATCCGGGCGAGAAGGCCACCAAGCGGCTACGTGTGTATTACATGGGATTAGCGACCGTCCTGGGTGAAAGAACTGTCTGTATTATTGCGAATGGTTCGACCTACCGTAATGCCGTTTCGCTCGCCGATTCCGAGAACACTGGTGTCAATGTGGGTAGCGCCGGCCTCTGCAAAGAACATTTGTTAGTACTCTGAGATCTGATCGCATATGCGACATGAGCAAGGAGAGAGCGAACGTACCCAAAGCAGCGTAAGCATTGGCGATGGCGCAGCCAGTGTCATTGTGGAAATGCTATAGGAGGTTTGGTGTATTAGCAGGCGCTCATACGCACGCACGTATTAGAATGGACGTCGCCATTCCAGCCAAAATCTCCTAGCACGGGTTGCCTTGAATGATGAGAATTACTGAGAATACGGGCGCTTACCGTCTCAATATCGCAGCTCACAACACCTCTCAGCGTGCGAACCAGGTCGTAAACTTGGCGAGGGGAAGCACAGCCAACTGTATCCGCGACACCAACACGGTGGACACCAACTTGGTCCACAGCTCTGTAGAGGGAGAGCAGGTCGACAAGGTCGGAGCGGAAAGAGTCCTCGGAAGAAAAGCGGACTTCAACATTTTGGCTAATCCACCGTCAGCCGGGGCCCAATTACGGGAGAGGGACCTGTTGTGCTGACGAACCTCTTGATGTAGTTGATAACTTCAATGGCGGACTTGGTAATGGCGGCCATGTCCTTTCCATGGGAATGGTCTCTCAGTAGTTGGGATGTGCCAATAACGACATCAACACCGTCGACGCCGCTCTCAATTGCGAGCTTGGCGTCTTCCATGGTGCAGCGAACATCTAATTTGGATCAGCAATCGTTTTGTAGAATGGATTCTCTTATACCGACGGGTTAATATTTTGGACTGGATGGCGTTTAGTATGTATTATAATAATGCGGAGAGCAGAGACAACACACCTTGAGGCCTAGGCCGCAGATCGTCTTGACATCGTGGAGAGACTGCGGGCTAGCAGCCGGCGATGTAAGTTCTATATACTCAACTAAAGCCCACAAGTTAGCGAAGGAAAAACAGACAACAGGTTCATCCAGTAAGTCGCGTACCTCCAAAGTCTGAGAGAGCAGTGGCGCTATAATATCCGTGTCAGCTGGTGAAGATGTTGAAGTGGGAGTCGGGGAAACGGACATCTTGATTTTGGTTTCAGTGTCAAAATAGGCATTGGCAAACTGCTCGCCTTCACGAAGCGTCGACCTAAGGCTCCGAGTAAGGACAATGCTTCTAAACAAGGCGAGACAAGACGCTATCTCACTCAATGATCTGAAAGCGGTTTGTGTTGGAGAGGAAATCCTGCACCGTCTTGTAAGGCGACGAGCGCATGGCGCCGCCGCCATTTCGTGGGTTGATCTGGCCATTGTGGCCATTGTGGCCGTTTGTCGCAGTTTCGCTGCTCATGATTGCTGAAATTGGCGCGTGACTGGAGTTCCTGGGCTTGGATCCTGTGCTGATTCTGGTTGTTGGTTGTTGGTTGTTGGTTGCTGGTTTCTGGGTGCTGGACTTGCTTGGTTCAGGGTGGTTGGTTCTTCGGATTGTGCGAAAGGTTCCTGCCGGACGGGAGGTTTTAAAGCGTGCAAGGTGATTGTAAGGAAGTGAGGATTTCGATATCGGAGGTGAGTCAAGGAAAATTGCTTGAGAATGAAACCTATGCTGCCCTAACCGCAGAATCTTTTTTTCCTCGAAACAATTACGAGGATCCCATAACCTGGGCAATGGCGGGGGTGGGGCCGCTGGTACCCTCAGTCACACGGTGTTACTGTCACGTTGACAGTGCGGTTCTGCATCGTCCGGATATACAGTCGAGGTACTCCGTGCAAAGCGTAGATACACGGCCGGCACAGCGTACACGGCGAGCGTACACGACGAGCGTACACGGCGTGCACAGCGTACACGGCGAGCGTACACAGCGTGCACAGCGAGCACAGCGAGCCCAGCCAACAGAAGAGCGAGCATCGTTTTGGTGACATGGCGCACAACTGGAGGCTTTGTACTGTCCAAGTACCGACTTGACGCCGTATACTGCTACAGTAAGCCGCGTACAGTAGAACCTGGGCGTGTACTACCAGTCTGGTTAGTACTGCCGTGCCGGCACACTGAGTGGTAACTCAATTGCTGCGGCCACAGGTCGCGCATTCTACAAATCCCTCGGTGAGGGGTTGCAAAAGGATGCAACTACGTATTCCGTACGGGGTGACTAACTAAAATTACAGTGTCAACTCCGTCGTCATCGCTCTGCCTACCACATTGCTCGGCCATCCTCAACCCGGTTTCACTCACAAGTGGCGCGGCCTGGCGCTCCAGGCACGGCCGACCAATGCGGTTGGCCGGCCAATACTGTAACCCATGTCACCGGTAACGGTGGGCTAATTAGCGCGAGTGATTAATCCGCACACATTCAATTCAATTCTCAAGCTTCCCATCTGAATCAGGGCCTCGTTTAGCAAACGTCTACACTAACTAATTTCTTGCTAAGCTGCTAGTTAGCTGGAGCGAATTATATGTCGCAATTGAGAAATGTGATGTCATTTTCCGTGAAGAACAGAGCAATTTAATTGAGGTGGTAACGGCACCCGGTAGTAACCCATCCCCGGCATTACTTAGGTACTGGATCGTTGTGCGCCTAGTGCGGGCAGGCAGTGCACGGAGTTTTATTCCGTATTGTGCCAGGTATGCGCTAACGGGTATTTTTTCCCATGTATGCAATTAACCCGTACAAACCCAGAGCGTTCATCCATGGAGGGGGGTTCAAGTCAAGTGAAACCTGGAATGCTCCGTCACCTTCTCAGAACCGCTCAGAACCACATATACATGCCTCTTACCTCTCTAACGACGCCTCAAACTAAAATTCCCAATCTCTTTGTACCAAGTGAGTAGTGTGCTGGATAGTTGGCAAGTATATCGCGCAGACGACGGACAACAATGCGAACTTGCGAAGAGACTCCAGCAAGACACATCTCGAATGCTTAGTTCGCAGTATCTACTCGCCGAGGCCCGAAATCCCAAATACCACACTACTATCTACTAGGTATTCCGTACGGAATACCTTCTAGGTAGGCATGTTAGTGAAATTGCTAGATTTGTGGCACTTGTTAACCTCTTTCACTTATCGCAACTCGGCCAGTTCGTCGCCTCGCCCGCCCAGCGAACTTACTCGAGCGCCTCGAACGCCTCGAGCGTCGAGATTCGAGAGTCGGCAAGCCAGCGAGCTCTGGATGGGGATGGCTGAGAGCACTACATACGTAGGCCATCCAATGAGGCAAACACGCTGTTTTGACGCCCTGTCGGTGGTCACACGCGACATTACGAAGTCCATTGCAGTAACAGTCCGCGAACGTCATCCGCTTGCGTGCTGAAGGCTTCAAGTTTCACCCGCAACCCCTATCACGAACCCCACCAGTGGTCAGTGGTCACTGGCCACAAGGTTGAAGGAGGTCAAGAGATCGGCACTACTTCCGGTATGGCTGCCGACCGCATTATGTTTGATATGTATTTGAGTGCTCAGTGAAAGCGCCTACCTAGCGACGTGATGCGGTTTGGAATCGAGTGATTCGAGCTGATGTCCATTGTCGACGACCGGATGATGCCCGATTAACAACGCTTGGCTCCTATGTCTCTTGATAAGTTGATACACTCAAATGCTCCACGTGGCTAGATACTCGTTAAACACAAGAGCTCTGCCAGGGGGGATCGAACGTCTTGTGGTCCATATAGGAATAATGACGCGTGTGCGTCAAAGTTTCTTCAAGGTATTTATCCCATACACTAATAGCAATGAGTAATGATAGCTAAAGCCCCCCTTACCAATACTAACAGCCATGATGACGATTCTCAGTTGCATGAAAACCACTCTTCTAGACGTTGAAACCCAAACACCAAAAAGTTCGGGAGAACGGCGTTTGGAGGCCCTCATAATCTGTATGGCCTTTTCCTGGTGCCGGCCCGTCCTCTCTGCCATATCAACCCCTTCTCTCCCCTCTTTACTAGAGGAACTGTGGAGAACAGGCCACATAATATGCTGGTTCCAGAATGTTGAGTCATGAGATGTTGATGATCAAGGCAAGATAATGTATGAGGGCATTTTCAACTATAGAACGCGAATGGGTTGGAGCTTCGGGATATGTTGCAATTCGCAGGTTGCTGCTTGCTGCTGGTGAGTCTAGATCGTCCCCTTTTAGGCCATCGACTATCTTTAGAATGCACCAGAAGAGTATCGTTTCTCCTCCGTGCCAGTGTATTAACACTATGTATCAACACTATTGCTTTTTTTCAGCGCGTTTACGCAGGCGCACTTCAATGTTCATAGCATGTTGCGCCCTTGATGGAGTTAAACGGATGATCTACTGGAGTAGGTCGTCCAGACGTTTGATCTGATATTCCCTCATCCAAAAGAAGATAAAAAAAAAAAAACCGCTCACGGCTCCTCTTCATACAGTCTGAGTACCTCGATAGCATTTCCGCCCATGACGGCCTTCGCACCTTTGCTGTCAGCCCCTAGGGCTTTGCTGACCGCCTCTTTGTTCCACATCGTGCTCTCCCACTCCCCCTGCTCGTTGCTGTTCAACGGCGGAAAAAACGGATGATCAGTACCAAACATGAGCCGATCAACTCCACTCGCATCAATGGCAGCCTTGAGCCCAACATCTGAATATATGACCGCATCGAGGTAAATCTGCTCTTTCAGAACCTGCCATATCGTCCGCCGCGCCGGACCCGTCTTGCCCTCGCGAACCATATGGCCATCGTGCATGATGCAACTCTCGATGCGACCTGCGAGGAACGGCAGCGTGCCCCCGCTATGGGCGAGCAACATGCGAAGGTCCGGCACGGCGTCGAACACGCCCGCCAGGTACATGCGGGCCACCGCGATAGTCGTCTCCATGGGGAAGCCCAGGGCAAGGGGGAGCACGTGCCCGTATTCCTCCGTGGCGCGGGGCCCCCAGACCTCGCTCGGTAGTCCGTAATGTGGGTGGAGGAAAATTGTCAACTTGTTCGCCGCCAGCGCGCGAAACACGGGGACCAGCGCCGCATCGTCAAGCCCCTTACCAAGCCCTGTGGTCCCCAAAATCACGCCCCGGCAGTACTTGAGGCCCCTGATGTGCCCGATGGCCGCAAGGAGGGTCTCCGGCGGTGCGGTAAGTGGCAGCGTGGCGAAGAAGAACAACCGACCGGGCGTGGTGCTGCACATGTCGCTGAACGCGCTGTTGATCGACTTTGCGGTCTCCCCCGCCGCTTCGGATGCGACGAAGTCCAGCCACGGGTTGGCAAGCGAAATGACGGAGATATCAATGCCATGCGTATCCATGAAGTGCAGTTTCTGAGCCAGCGATGTGAAGTGGGTTGATATAGGCCGCCCGGGCAGATTCGCCGGAACGGTGCCAGATTGAGAGGACGCAATCTTGTCCAAGGCCTCAGCCTCTGCTGGTAAGATGATGTATCGCGGATCTTTAGCGCCTGCGAACCGGCGGATTAAGGGTATGATGTTCCTCGACTCGAGAAGGTCGACATAGGCGGGCGGATACATGTGCGTGTGGATATCCACAACCTTAGCATTTGAGGCGCTCATTTCCGTTACTCGAAGGCACCGTGGCCGTCTTCCCCCGTGAGTCTATCGGTATTGCGAGATGCGACTGTGTACAAGTAGAACTCGGGGGGTCTGGGAAGAAGAATACCTGGTCGTAGCATAGACAGGACAACTAGCTGGGCAACTAGTATGTGATAAGAGACGCAACCTTCAGACAACGGCGCCAGAGCATTATCAAATCCCCACACTGATATACGTGTTTCTTTTACCTTTGGCGTTGAGTCCGGGACGGGGATAAGAGGATCTGAGTCAGGGAAGAACCGGGAAGAACATGGCAGGCCAGTATCTCAACCCCACCTCGATTCCCTCCTCTTGGCCTGTCTGGGCTGCTTATCTCTCTTGTGGGGTATGGGCGTGCATAATGGAGGCCGACATTGGGTCCTATCGCCTGATCTCTATTTCTCCCATGAGAGATTCGTGGGGTAAGTATTTCCCTACCATCTCACCCATCCTTTGTTGAGTTATTTTGCGTCCCTATTGGGGCTGATCAAACGGCGAATGACCGGCGAATGACCGGCGAATGAATGTCTCGCATCCCTCTCGCGTATTCTTTGCTTTATCTTCGTGGCTGTCGAAAAAGGAACGAATCGGCGTATCTTGAACACTCATCAGGCAAGTGTCTCGTTAAAAGAGAGGCAACTGTCCTGAGATAAACAAACCGAAGATGGAGTCAGCAGCCGTGAAAAGTGAAGGGCTTCTTATTCCTGTAAGCCGAAGCTTTCATTTTTCATTTCACAAATCTCACATAAACTGACTTATTGCTAGCTAATCGACTTTTCCTTGTTCTTGAATGGAACTACTGAGCAACGAGAAGAGACCGCGAAAGCCATTCTCCATGGCTTTCAGACTGCAGGTTTCATATACCTGAAGGGACTCCCCATCGCCCCAGAGTATCGCAAGCATGTGTTCGATACGTCGGCGAAGTACTTCAGGCTACCGACGGAGACGAAAATGTCTCACTGCTGGACAACTCCAGAGGCCAACCGCGGCTACTCGGCACCGGGCCGGGAAAAGACTACAACGCTCGTCGATCCGAAAGCCGTCCAGAAGTTGCGGGACGCTGCCCCGGATCTCAAGGAGAGTATGGAGATCGGCCGGGAGGGTGAACCGGATCACCCGAATCACTGGCCGCAAGAGGAGGGTGAGCTGGTCGGATTCCGGAAGACGATGCTCGAGTTCTTCGATCAATGCAAGCACTTGCATACCGAGGTGATGCGCGCTATCGCAGTAGGGCTCGGTATCGACGAACATTGGTTCGACGACTATACCGACGTCGGCGATAACACGCTACGTCTTCTCCACTATCCCGAGGTGAAGAAGGGCGTCTTCGCGATCAACCCGGGCCAGGTGCGCGCTGGCGCACACAGTGACTACGGGTCCATCACCTTGCTCTTTCAGGACTCGAGGGGTGGCCTGCAGGTGAAGAGCCCGACTGGCAGTTTCGTGGATGCCACACCGATCGAAGATACTTGCGTCGTCAACGCGGGCGACCTCCTGGCACGATGGAGCAATGACAACATCAAGAGCACGATCCACCGCGTCGTCGAGCCGCCTTCGGCTGACGGTGATGTGTATCCCGCTCGTTATAGCATCGCGTGCGTAGCAGAAGATCTTGTAGCCGAAGCAAATCACATTAGTGACAGAGAGGCTAACCGGTATATGCACAGGTATTTCTGCAATCCCAACTACAAGAGCCATATCGAAGCCATACCCGGCACGTACGAATCCGAGAAAGACAGAAAGTATCCGGGCATTAACAGCGGAGAGTATCTCGTCCGGAGATTAACCGCTACTTACTGAATAAGAGTAGTTCTGTTGTATATTGTGAGGGTCGAACTAGATGCGACATGTATAGAAGCAGAAATACTTCAAGCGTCTATAGTATTGTCGAGTTGTGGTTAACAACCCCAGGATGGCTTCATGGTTCCTAGATTAGAGATAATCAGAAAGACAACATAATCTTTGAGCTGTTCTTCTTGCAAGTCGCCGAGGTCTTGTCCAGTCACCCATTTGAGATGCATTTGGAAGTCTGCTGCAAGGGATTTCGACGGACTTCACATTCGAATTCCGCATATCAGTCTGCCACTGAGCCTTTTCACATCCGCACTTGATTGAACCCGACACATTTTAGTGCGCGGGCTTCCCGACCGTTTCGATTGCCAAAAAGTGGTTTGATTTTTGATGACTTCCCCATGATGCCAGTAGCAAAATGATAAGTGCGTGAGGTTCTCAGCTTTTCTCCGAGATTCGTACCGCTGGCCTAAGTGGGACGGAAGGAAGGGCTCTTTTGACCGTGCTGCCGAGGATTTATGTGGCCGAGCACTGTTGCCTAGTCGAAGAGGGGCTTCTCTCACCACTGACTTACCACGTGTATTTCCCCGAGAGGCTATTTCAACCGTACGTACTGCTATCTAGCCCCCAAGGGCTTTCCCGAACTACGCTGCCAATGCGATACGGGGGTTTTTTTTCTCCCCTAACTGTGCCGCTAAACTGGGTCCTCTGTAATCGCCTAGGTAGCAGCTTTGCCAGGCTTATTTGACCATAATGCCGGCTTATGAGAGCTTTTCCAGCCGTCCTACTGGCCAAAGAAGCTTCATTGATCGGGCGTGTTGGTGGGCTCTGCGCTCCGAGCCGAGCCTAGCGTGCTAGTCCGGGAGACTTCCAATTGGCCGGGAGGGCATCATGGTGTCGGATCGTATTATCGAGGATGGAGAGAAGCCGTTGCATTGCAGTGTGACAATTCAAAAAGTGCAGGATGGTTAAGTGGTGGTGCGGACTGTGTGGTGTGTCTAGGTAGTGCCCGCAAGAAGACTCCTCCCAAATGCCCGCGGCACTTTGGCAAATAGGGTTTACGGTGCAAGCTACCTTATCATATGCATAACCTACTGCAAGAATAAACCCATAGATTCAATAATTCATCTAGAATGCATAATGTATGCAGATGATGAATGTAAAAATGCATTCTACCGTTTTTATGCGGGAATCACAATCGTTACCCAACTTCCCGCCATTTCCATGGCATGTGATCTCCAGGTGATGACGTAAACTGTGTATGGGGAAATTCATACACTGTCTGGATAGGTATATCTACAGGCAGGTAGGTAGACGTACAGACTACGTAGGTAGTACTTGCTCGCGGGCTTTTGCGCGGGGCAATGACATGGCATGGCACCGCTGAATACGTTGCAGATCCGATTGACAGATCTTCAATTCAAAGTTCAACCCCCTCGGCTTTTTTTGGTATGTATTTTTATTCCCCATCTTCAAATCTCTTCTTTTTTGTTCTTTCCTTTCGTCCTGGTTTTCGAATATTCCCATGAGGATGCAAGATGAAGAAGACACTGCTACTCTGCTTCATACACGGTTTCAAGGTATGATCGGCCCCTCAGCAACCCTTGTCTTGCCCCGGTACCTTTTCGCCATTCCACATCCCCTCGCCCCCATCGTCCTATTGTCCCATCGTCCCGTCATCCCATCATCCCATAGGTTCCCCCGCATGCGACCGTTACAAAGAACACAACATGTGTTTCAGTCAAAGACAAAATAGATACTCATGCTCAAGTACCAAAATGATGTAGGGGGGTGAAGATACCTTTGGTGCCAAGTCGGCCTTTGCTCGGCATCTCGCTGCCCTGATCAGCGCAGAACTTCCCAAGATCGATGTGCGCGCCATCACATATCCCACCTACGAAACAAGGGGCGACCTTCACGAGTGTGTAGCACGATTCAGAGACTGGCTGCTCGAACGCGTGATCGATCTCGAGGTAGCGAACGGAACACCCTCCCCAACCGTCGACCCCTCCGTACGGACAGTCTTAATCGGTCATTCCATGGGCGGTATTGTAGCCGCCGAAACCGTCATATCCCTTGCAAATGAAAAAACAATCTTGCCAGATGACCATGGCAACCCTGCTGGCCGGGAAGATAGAGATCCTAAAGACCTGAACGGTTTGATGTTTCCTTATATACAAGGTGTCCTCGCCTTTGATACGCCATTCTTGGGCATTGCGCCGGGCGTCGTGGCACATGGCGCCGAGGGCCATTACAGAAGTGCCGCAGCGGCATTGTCGCAGCTGAGCGGGTTATCGGTGCTTTGGAATTCGGGAGGCGATGATCGGTCACAGGCCGGCGCTCGATCAGATATGAAGGCTCTTCCCTCCCCTGAGAACGAGAGGACCGAGGGGTCAAGTGCGTCAGGGTGGGGAAGTTTAGGGAAAATTGCCTTGATTGCTGGTGCGGCCGGCGCCTTCGCTGGGGGCGTGGCTGCGTACATGAACCGAGATCAAATTTCAACGGGATGGTCCTGGGTATCCTCGCATCTCGAGTTTGTAGGCTGTTTGGCGCGTGGCGAGGACCTTAAGAATCGCGTCCGCGCCATGGTGCGGCTCCAGCGGGAGCTAGATATCGGCTTTGCGAACCTATACACAAGACTCGGGAAAGCTGCCACATCAAAGGAGGTCAGCATGGTGGGCACCGTGCTTGGCAACCAAAGGACATTCTGTAATTTGCCTTCCAGAATAGCTGCGGGAGTCTGGAAGCCGGCGATCAATGATGCGGCAACCGACGAGACGGCCGCACACATGGGTATGTATCTATAGGTTCCCCCCTTCTTTCCCCTTTCTATGCAGCCGGACGGGTTTGCGGAATATATTTGCTAACATAGCTCTTCACTAGCCATGTTTGAGGCGAAGGCGAATCCGGGTTATCTGCAATTGTCTCACGATGCGAAGTACCTAATCGTGACCTGGACGAGAAATGAGTGGTACGAGGCGAGTACTCGAAGAGATCGCAGGTGAAGGAGTTACTAGAATTAGTTACTAGTATTACAATTCTGTATAATTACGCTCGAACATGACATATTTTAGGTATATACCATAAATATACGCATGCTCACTTACTCGCTTGTCCTCTTTATTGCTCTATTTTCTCCCGTGTATTTGTATAATATATATTGATTCCGAATTGCCTACGTTCCATTCTTGTCTGGTTAGAATACCTGCGGGGGTAGTAGTCCTCGGCTCGGTGGGCAGGTTTTATTTATATATATTTCGAGATCTATCTTAGGCCATTCCCGATTTCGTATTCGCATTATCGTATCTAGTAGTGGTATACGTTTACTGCGTAGCCTTTGTATTCGATGCTTTGAAGATCTTGTGTCGCTGGGACATCATGTGTGTGTATAGGATATAGGCAGCTAGAAATCCGGCACAATCATTCATTAGCAGGTAGTTCTTCGCACACCAGTCTCCATTGCTAGTGCAGCATTCCTGCCCAACCTCCACATGGGTTTTTTTTTTTTTTTTTTTTTTCTTTTTTTTTACAACAGACGAAAATCAGAGCACTTACCAGGCGGGTACACGAAAACAACATAAGACCACAGCGTGCTGGCATAGACGGCGTGTCCGGTGGCGTTAGCCGGGGCGATGGCACGCCAGATCAGCCAGGCCTCGCTGGAGATGCCGAGCGGGTAGAGGACGAAGAAGGCGTGGTAGCGCAGCCAGTGCAGAGCGGACGGCTGCCAGCCCGAGAGCGTCAGGGCAAAGAAAGAGTATCGGATCACCTCGGTGATAGACCAGGCTACCAGCATGCTGCTATAGGCGGGACTGGCGCCGAGCTGGGGGAAGAAGCCGGTGATCCCCCACACGATCGCGTACCGACTGAAGACCTGCATGAAGGTCGTGAACCAGGGGGCGCGGACGATGCCTGAGTTTGAGGGGCAGTTATCAGTGGATTGGTTCGAACGATGGCGTCGAGCGAGTCGTTCCGACTTACCAAACAGCGAGTGCAGAACCTCCATGCCGGCGAGCGTCTGCGTCCATTTGCAGAACTCGCCGACGGCGGGATAGGCGAGGTGCGGGCCACTGACCACGTTGACGCTCACGATGCGGCCCAGTACGGTCAACCACAGGATGGCCGATACCGTATTATAGAGGACCAGGTAGCCATTCTTGAGGGGTGACGGCTTGCGCGCGCGCTTTTCGGTTGAATCGATGTCGGCCATTTGTGGGGAATTGCGACCTCTTGACGATAGTGGTGTTGGATTAAAGACGGGGGAGAGGTCTTGGGTAGGCAGAGAGCTCAAGCTCTCGTATCTGCAAAAGAAAGGTCAGAGATCTGGTGAAATCTGAGTTCCCAATATAGCTAGTGCATGTCTTTGGTTGAATCGACAAAAACAACCATATATCTCGATATATTCAGGGGTAATTTTACCTGATCCTGCTAACTTGGACAGGAAACAAATTTAGACCACTCTGTGGAGTAACTACGGTACCTACAAGACAGCAATTGCGGGTTCCTGAAGTCAGTATCTATTATTATCTAATCTGTAGTTACCTACCTATCTAAGGTTAAGGTTATCTAGATATTACATCGTCAACAAAATGGTCAAAGCAAGGCAAAAGAGGCAAATTCATTTCACTACGCAGATTTCTAACCCAGTGAAAATCGACAAGGCCAAAAAGAAAAGGCCTTTTTTATTATTTATTTCTCCTATCGCATGGTAAAACTAGTTGTCATGCCTCTTATTATCCCCTCGTGGCCGAACTTCACAGATCATAAATAGCGAAACCCTCTTTCGTGGACCTTGGTTCCGTCCACTCTATCTCCCATGTATCGATAGACCGAGCTCAGTTTAGAGCCGTCGCCGAAGACTCTGAGGCCGCCTGACCTGGAGTTCCAGATGTCGCTGGGGTAGTCACATCCGATCCTTTGGACGCCGAAGGAATCCACAACGATATTGGGTAGCCGGGTGAAGTTACTTCGCTCCCATCGGCGGTGGAAATAACATCGGCAGTAGCCCTATGAACAGTCTCAATGGTGATTCTGGGCAGTGAGCTGTCAACGATAGTGCTTGGCGATGGGGCTTCGACTCTCCCGCTACTGGGGGCCGGCGTCACGATATTGCTGCCGATGCTCACGGGATCCGTGGCCTCTGGTCCAGCCGTAGAGAGAGTGGCCGGTGAGCTCTGAATTGTAAGTAGGACCTCTCCTCCGACATTGTGAGTGACTACATCACCATAGGCTAGGGACCCTTCTGTCGTGGCTGCCATAGCGAAATCGATATTCGAAATGTGGACTGCCGTCTGGTTTGTTCTCAGCGATGTGTTTCGGTAGATGTCGACTGAAGGCATGTTGACCATGCCTGGCCCGTTCAATACAATACCGTAAGATTTCATCTTGGGCAGGCTCGATTATACTTGTTTATCGGGTTGGTAGTTGGCTTTTTGCGGATGTTGCGCGGAAGCCTATGAGCGGCGGACTCCTGATGACAGTGTACCAGCTTTTATACCCATACAGAGACAGGGTGGCGGCACACAACCGGTTGTTATTGCAAACAATAACTGCTTGGAATTTGTACTAAGCAACTGTTGTTTCAGAAAGAAATGTTTCTTTCAGAGCAACATTGGTTGTTACAACACAAACCCATTGTTCACAACCACCCTTCCGCTATAGTAGGTAGGTTGGTCGGCAGGCAAGTTTCGGGGAGAGCAACTTGATCACCTTTGGTCACCACATGGCATGGTGAGCACATGATTATAAGGTTATAACTTGTTTGTTGAAATTTCTAGACGTTCTGGACATGTGTGCAAATCACAGGCACGACAATTGCCAACTATCACTCACGCAAAATCTGAAGATATGGACTGTATACAGACTTTGTAAAACTCATCGCACCCCTTTATTTGGATTGGCGATTTGATTACGAATAGAAGTGCGAATCAATCTTACCTTTACAGCTCCCAGGAATTCACCCGTTGCCCTCGTAGCCCATTCAGCCCATATCTGCCGTGGCTGCCCCTTTCTCGTCAGCTCGGCGTTCATATAGCCAGCTAGCTATCTGAGCCCAGGATGGCGGTGGGTATGACCCTCAACTTGAGCTCAATACCAGGCGTGACCGACGGCAAGGGATCATCCAATTTCACAGTTGGGAGATCGTCGATAGGTCATGTTGGAGCACCGATATGGCACCGGGAAAGGGGTCCAAGGTGAGAAGCGAACAGATATTACCAAGAATCACGAGGGCAAAATGCGAGGCAATACGTTATGAAGACAACTGTCAAGTCAGGCACACATGCAGTACATCTGAACGTACGTTCTGGGTATTAACAACTATTCTCCATTTGCGAGTCAAAGTATTCCGGAGTGTTCTAACCTAATCACGTCCGTCTTCGTCATTCCCATCATCTATCATGTGGCCTGGCGCTCAAGACGTACGATGCGAATTCTAGTCGTCGTGTCATGTTAGCCAACAATACCTCCGTGAGTACCTACACAGCAGCATGCCCGAGCTCTCTCTAAGAGAAGAAAAAAAAAAGAACAGGCTGTAATTAAAATTATAGCCTATGATTCATAAAGTGTACACAGTCGAGTCGAGTGTCTTTGGACCTGGGCCTCTGATGACCCGGAACGGAATGCAAACAGCATTACATGAACGCACAGCCACGTCAAGGCAACGGGTAGATACATTACTGTCGTCACGGCGTCAGTCCGAGAAATGACCCCTAGGGAAACAGAGTCGAATGGGCGGGGGGGCCAGACCATTCCAACGCATAAGCACCCGTTGGAAAATGGTCAGTTGGTATGCTTGAAGCAAATCAAAAGAGCCCGAGGACTTCTACGCTCAGCCGCACAACATCTTGCTTTGTCCGCGATACAACCAATCATGTTTACATTTCGTCAACCACCATGCAGTCATCAAGTAGGCTAGGCAGAGCTGGCCGACTGAGTCCGGATTCACGATCACCCCCTCTTCGTCTGCCGATGTCTGCCCACCCCGATCACTTACTTATATCCCCGCGCAGGTCGATATTCGTTAACGGAGAGGTTGGCTAGGCCAAACGGTATGACTATATACACTATGGCCTACCTATGATGCTCCTAAAGCATCACTCTGTCCTCTCTCTCTCTCTCTCTCTCTTTCTTGAGATACCTAAATTATCACTACGCCCATACGTATCAGCTCGCTTATAATCATGACATCAATCAAGGAACCACCAACATCACCAGCAGGCGGACTTCCCACGACAAACGAGCCTGTTCCGTGGAGACTGGATATCGATGGTCAATGGCCATCCCCACCACAATCGGGGATGGACGATCAGGGCACAGAGGTGCCACCACGTGAGATCGACACAATATCCATTGACTCATCGGAGAGTATCCCAGACTTTTCGGGGCGACGGATGATGACCCTCGAGGAGGAGAACGCCGTCGCCTACGAAGCCTGGGAGCTGGTCCAGATCCCAGACAGGATCACCCGTCAATCCACGCGGTCATTCTGCGGCATTAATTTCAGCAGTACCTGGCGCAATGAACGCAATGGAATCACCTTGATCAACGCCGTCCTGCCGTTCTCCCAGGATGACCTCGCCAAGAAGCACGAGGACGCAATCCGTGAATTTAAGCATCGACGTGACGTGGATCAGGGGCGAGCCTACGAGCAGGACCTCGCAAACCGGGCCTACAAGCTTCCCTTCGAGATCTACGACGAGGTCCAGCACCTCATGGAAGACAAGGTCGTCGCAACCAACAGAAACCCGCATCGACGCCGGGAATGGCGGGTCGCAGTCCTCGAGGAGCGCGAGTTCAGGATGACGGAGCTCTTGCCGCAGCGCAAGCGGAAGCACTTCTTCACGCGTGAACGGCGGCCGCCCGCAACCAGGGCTTGGCTTGTCATCATCCGGGGCGAGGAGGTCAAGTCGAATAAGGAGTGTGGTGGGTGGAAGGTGTATGATCGCCGCACGAATCCTTGGTGGAGACTTGACAACCACGAGACGAAGGAGGAACGTGGCCGATACAAGGCCTTCATGAAGAAGATGGATAAGGTCAATAGCCTTCGGGCTGGTCGTCATCCTGCGCCGCCGATTGGTCCTTTCGCCGCTCCGCCCGCCCGCCCGGTGATAGTTCGATGATCTCTCTACTATGCACACTGGGGACCTAATGCATCCCAAGTCGGAGTGGAGTTCGCATGGGTCATTGCTATATGAATGCCCTGCTTGTCTCGTGGGAACTCGGCCTGGTATTGATTCGGTGGCACGGGGGGATGAGTCAACTTTGAAGATTGTCAAGTCGGGCTGGTCGAGGTAGGGCCATTATCGGGTATGAAATCAGAATGGATGAGCTGAAATCAATACATTTCAATCTGCATGGTTCATCATATGTATTTGGATCTGTAAGTAGGTTAGTTAGTTGGTGGGGATGTGTCTGAAGGTCTCAAGTGCTTAGACAGGTGACTGGTCGAGTGCCTACTATAGGTATGTGCTTTCCTTGCGACGTCTTGTTATGGAGCTCAAATGACGATTGTAATTTCAGCCAAACATTCTGAAAAACCTCAGGGTGGCTCTCTCTCCCTAGATAGGTATCTACTTATAACACTTTCCCCTTCCGCTTACCTATAAGTTATAGGTAGGTGTGTACCTACATAGTGCTGTGGGTTTACAGGTGGGGTGATGGGCACGGAACCTAGCCGGCACGGTACCCACCGGTCTGGGTTGGTAGTGTACTTAGTGTAATTGTAATTACAACCCGAGTCCAGGGACTTACGTAAGTGAGCGAGCTAACTACAACAGGTAAGTTAGTTAGTTTCCACGCGGCGGCCATCGATCATAGCGTAGGCATGAAGAAAATGAATGATGAGGGCACTGGACATGGACACCTAGTCTCTGGGGTTAAGTACTTTGTAGGTTTGTTCAGGTGCTTATGTAGCCCTTGTCAACCGAAAAGGTGGCAATAGCTATGTATCAAAGTTGCCCAAGACATTCTAGTTGACAGATGTGAATAGATGAGATGGGTAGGTAACTACGGCAACGGCGAAGTCGGAAGTCGCTCTTGCTACACGTGTGTACACTACTTCGTACTTCCTGGTTAGGTAAGTTACATAGTTCTATTATAACATAACTGTATGGTGGTTTCATCGTACAGTCTGCCACATCACATACGCACATGATATCGACAGACTTGTTCCACATGTAACGACTGATTCATGGGAAAAGAGCCCCTGCCTTTTTTTTTTTTTTTTAAATAGTTTTATAGACAGGCTAAGTACGCACCATCTGGTTAAGTAGATACATACCTAGATAGGTTACAGCGAGTCTAGCAAGCTTAGCGGCTCTTTCCCAATGAATCGGTACATTCTGTACCTACACTAGATAAGTACAGACTGCCCACACCTCCACCGTAGGTAACCCGACATTTACTAGGTATTATTACATAACTATGCGCTGCCTTACACTAGCGTCTTCACTACCTATCTAGTCTAGTGTGCTAGGTAATTCAACTAGCTCGATCGGGCGTTAATCAAAGCGGAATCTCCGTTCATATGAATTGCAAGTTGGAACTTCGGGTGCATTCCCAACTCTCTCGTCAACATTTTCCCCATCTCTTTCTGCTCCAGGTGAAGCCTCACCTCAGCCATCCCGGCTCTTCTTCCTACGACTTCGTTTCTGACTTGTCTCACCCATATTGATACTTCGTGCATGCACAGAAGCCACGCGCACAGGGGAGAAAGGACGTGAACATAGGCTGCAAGACGGGGGGGGACTAGATGTTTTCCCTTGGCAGGCCTCGTCCCTTGCTAACAAAAGTTACTAGATTCTCCGTAGGCGTTTATTCGTGATCATTTTGTGTACTTCCACATTCTTCGCTTCACTCCACTTCGCTCCACTTGACAGCCATCGTTTGGCTACCTATTGGTTATACATACCCAGTGGCCTCACCTCACCGGAGTGTTGGGTTCTTGGCTATCTCTCTCGTCGATCATTTTTCTCCTCGTTTTGCTTCTGTTGCGCCTTGTTCTTTTCTCCCTGCTCCCTACTCCCTACTCCCTACTCCCTGCGCCCTGCTCCCTGCGCCCTGCGCCCTTCTCCCGGTCCTGGCTCCTCTCCTCGTCTACTTGGCTCATGCCCGGCCCGGCCCAATCGATTCTTTTGCCAGAAACAGTCGTTTCCTACCTACTTCGTACTTCTACACTCAATAGCCGCCGAGGGCTCGTCGTCGACATATTCCATTGCCGAACATGCATCACCCCCCTTCCACCAGTTCTAGCTCACACTCGCACGACACTGGAATGGAGCCAGACGACCGACATGCAGAAGATCACAGGCCCGCGACATTGATTCCATTCCGAGCCCCATACGGCTCTAGTGCTCGTGGTTCCATACCGTGGCGGCGTCAACAGAGTCAACAGGAAAACGTCTTGCCAAGCAATGGCGACGACTTCCAGCAGAACCCGAACCAGCTGGCCGACGAGGACGAGAAACACAAGCAAGACAACGAAGGGTCCAAACACGGCACATCATTCAAGAGGCGGCTCCGTAGGGCATCTCTGACTTTGATGAAGGGCATAGTATGCCGTGACCGGCGGAGTTCGGAGACGGCCGCCGACCTGCGACCAACGACGACGACTCATTCAACCTGGAATAGACTACGAGGGGCTAGTTTTCGACACCTCAAGGTACCATCACATGGCGAGCGAGCCGGCCTTCAGACAATTTATTCGCCTCTCGAAGCCAACTTCGCGAGGCCTCCAATTCCTGGTCACGGAATCGCACCACCGATCATTCCGTACCATACAGGCTCCGCAGCTAAGGCTGCCGCCGCAATACAGAACGAGTACCTGGCGTCTACACGGCAACAGCAGCATTTTGCTACCGATGACTTCAGCGACTGGGAAAGCGGCGTCGACCTTGCTGTGACTGCCGGCGCGGGCATCCATGAAGCTACGAGCGAGGACAGTTCTACAGTCGCCAGGACAGACTTTATAAGCCAGTTGCCCCAGGAGCTGTCAGTTCACATACTCTCATATCTCAACGCTGCTCAACTCGGAACTGCTAGCCAGGTCTCCCCTTTTTGGAACCGGATCATCCAGGATCAGCATATCTGGCGCCAGTCGTTCCTAAGGGAGAAGACTCAAACATATGCTACTGTTCTTCCCCTTATGCCAGGAACCGGGGCCGGCATACCTACCCTTCGTCCGGGCATCGATTGGCGACGGGTTTACAGAGCACGAGAAAGGTTAGATAGACGATGGAAGATAGGAACGCAGGCGAGCGCAGTCTATCTAAATGGACACCTTGACAGCATATATTGCCTGCAGTTTGACGAGTGAGTAATCATGACCTCCCCGATTCCCTTGGTCACCCCGGAGCTACTAACTCACGAATTAGGAATAAAATCATAACGGGGTCACGAGATAAAACAATTCGAATCTGGGATATGCGTACACTGCAATGCCGTCTTGTCATCGGTCCGCCCGAAGTAGTCAATGAGACCTCGATTCTTTTCGATCCGACTGGCAAGCCAGTGCATTACACTTCCTCCGTTAATAATCAGCGCTCCAATCCGTCGGTGCCCGTTACCGTCTCGTTTCCGGTTCACCACAAGGCTTCAATTCTCTGCCTGCAATACGACGATGACATTCTCGTAACGGGGTCTTCGGACTCTACTTGCATCGTCTACAGTGTTAAAGCAGCCTATCGTCCTATTCGGCGTTTGCAGCACCACACAGCCGCCGTTCTCGATTTAGCCTTTGATGATCAACACATCGTTACCTGCTCCAAAGACGTTACTATCTGCGTGTGGGATCGTGAGACGGGCACTATGCTCAAGCATCTACGGGGCCACACTGGACCTGTAAACTCGGTGCAGTTACGCGGCAACACCATCATATCCTGCTCGGGAGATTTCTCGGTGCGCCTCTGGAATATTGACAATGACAAGGCAATCCGCGAGTTTACGGGTCATACGAAGGGACTTGCGTGCAGCCAGTTCTCCGAAGACGGAAGATTTGTCGCTTCTGCTGGAAGTGATAAAGTGATCCGCATTTGGGACGCCAACACGGGAGAATGTCTCCGAGATATACCGGCCCACGATAGTCTCGTGCGCAGTTTGCATCTCGACAGCGTTAGCGGTCGTCTAATCAGTGGAAGCTATGACACCGACATCAAGGTCTTTGACATGGAGACTGGAGAGCAGCTGCTCAGCTTCCCCAAGCTGCACGCCAGCTGGATTCTAAGCGCTAAGTGTGATTACCGAAGAATCATCAGTACCGGCCAAGACCCGAAGATTCTGATCATGGACTTTGGTGCCGATATTCCAGACATTCACATGCTTGAGAGTGCCCGGAAATACGAGGTCGCCTGTGAGGCCGGATTTATTTAAACGGTGAAAATGGGGTGTGGTTCAGCCGTTATAATCTTATAAAACGAACTCTTAATTTGTTTGAATCTCTCAATGAGATGAGCAACGCACATAAGCGATTCTTGATGACGAAATCGACAAGATACGATGCATTTCGAATGGTGGGTTTTATAACCCCCCCAAACGCCACTTCACAGCCTAGTCGAGATGCTTGTCGCGACTTTCATTTGTGTTATAATAATAATGACCGCTCACGGCACATAAAAAAAGAAACTGCATCACAAGTTCAAAAGTTTCGGATAGAAACTACCGGAGGCGCAACGAAGCAGGAGCTCGTTTTACGCTCCAGCGAGCGCAGGATGGCCAGTTTTGGATTCAATGCATTGGAGAAAAACCCGTTCAAGGCCGGCAAGCAGGCCTGCCCGCCAGCAGATGGTAGCATTCATTGCCTGACTATTTACCTACATATATTCACTTGCTATAATTATTTTTCTTGAAAAAAGGGAGTCTTGTCAGCTCTACTGTAATAACCTCTCCCTTCGGGTCTGCATTCTCGTAAGCCGACGAGAGCGAGTACCTCTGGGTTTCGATATTGTATATTTTTCCGGGACTCCCCGCGTCTCCTTCGTTCGGTCCATCATTCAGTCGAGCATGCCGTTGCATCTGGAGTCTCGCTTCGCCTTTTCCTTCTCCCCTTCTTACTTTGTTGTTAGGGAAGGGGGGTTTAGTCAAAAGGGGGTTTTGTTTACGCACGTCGTGTAATCGTAGAGTAGTAAGCTGTTGCTGCCTATCAGAAGAAACTCATAAGGTGCCTAAAGAATTAATTTAATATATGCACGAACCAAGTTCTAGGACGATGATTCTTCTTATCTGTGTCCGCGTCATTACGTCCTATGGTGTGGTTGTGTTGACTGGATGTAATAAGCACGTCTTGTCTTATTGTTCTGTCCGATGATGATATCAGTGTAGGTTTATACCTAACCTATAACTATATAGCGAGTACCAAGTGCCGTAGAGTCCTGTCCGAACCTCCATCCCCTTCCTGGTTCGCTCGAGGATGGACAAGGGGAGAAATAGGGAGAGAGAGGGGGGGGGGGGGATTTTATCGTCTCTTACAGCGAGTATGAACGTCAAGGGGGATACACGACAGTCGGAGTAAAAAAAAAAAAAAAAAAAAAGGTCAGGAGGGGTACAGAGATATATATATTGCTTGGTATCAATCAGGTCCGTGATGAATGACACCAAGCTTGGCGTTTTTTTTTTTTTCGTGTTTCCTGGCATCTTTCTTTTTTTTTTTTTTTTGGTGGCGCTGGAGAGATGCTATAACTAAATTACCTTACCTTAAAGAACTGGCTCATTCATGATCTTATTGACTCCTTTGCCAAACAAATGGTATGTAACGTTATCTAGATAAGTTGGTGCAGCTCGCTGAATCCCACAACATTTTCGCTTCACATAACGGTCGGTTATTTGATGGGTCTTTTTTTAACGCTGTAACCTAGTGATATATGATCTGAGAGTGCGGCAGGTAGCTAGATAATAGTTTTCTGAAACCGAAGCGAAATGCGACGGCTTGGGAGTCCCATTTGTAAGATTAAGATATTGTACCGCAGAATCAAAAGTATTAAGGATGGGGTTGTGGGAGGGGAGGGGTGAGGGGGGAGGCGACTTAAATTTTTTTTTTTTTTTTTCCTCTCATACGATGCATTTCTTCCGTGCTGACTGACATGCAATACACATTGAATAAAGAAATACCAAGTTTTTTTTTAAAAAAAAATATAAACCCCCGAGAAAACCAAAGTATCTCAGCATCATATTGGCCGACTATGCAAAATCAATTATAGGAGCCCCTCCTCCTCCTCCCCCTCCCCCTCCCCCATCGCCCCTCTGACACGACGACCAAAAAGAAAACGCCGAGCCCACTTCTCCAACCTCTCTCATTAAGAAGACAAAAGAAAAATAATCGTAGCACGTTATGTGACGGCGGGAGCGGTCGTATCTGTTTTCGTCTATTTTCGTCTTTGGAATTATTGTTGTTGTTGTTGTCGTTGTTGCTGTTATGTCCATGCCCGGCCCTTGTTCGCTCTTCAGGCAGAGAGAGCGTGCATAAACGTAGGATAAAGAAGATATATATATATGCATATATAATAGTATTGATTGCCATCAACGAAATCTCGCCGCCGACGCTGCCGCTCGGTCTTGAATTCGTCTTTCGGTTGAAACGTACTGCAATAGTTAGCCCCATAGTCCAACCTTGACCGACATTCACAAAGTTGTTGAGTGTATGGGGAGCTCAGATGCCGTGTCCCAGCACCATATCAAACGAGGGATGAAAAGAGAGAGGCGGCGTGATGTGCTTGGGATGCCCACTTACAAGTCTGTCCAGATAATCCATTGCTCCAGCATCTTTCAGTATTTTCGCCACCTGGATGCCAGCACTAATTATTTGTAAGACATTTCGATCATCTTTTAATGGCCGTGATTGATATTTTGCGGCATGCCGCATTTCGAGAGAGTTCTCTAAGATCGTAGTGAACTGCTTGATCTGTCTATTATAGAGAACCCGCGCTGGGATCCGTCTTTTTGTCGCGAGACGCTTTAGTAAGTATACCCACTCTGTCCATTCTCGGTCTTGAGGTCGTTGGACTGGACGCATACTGGGTCGAGAAAAAGCTGTTAGTCACGAACTTTGAACTCCTCAGAAACAGAAAGTTGAACGAGGGCATGAGGTTGAGTCCTGCCTGTACTATGCTCGAGGACTCCAGAAAGAGAAAAAGCATAGGCCCAGAATAAAACGGTAAAGAAAAGGCTTGGCCACATACTCCTGGGTGATGGGTATCGGAAACTGATATTTTGCAATGAAATCAAATGCACACTGCGACAACCGATCATTGACAGCAGCAAGAAGATGCTCCTGCTCGGATACCAGTAAATGGGTAGGGAGATGAGGCATTTCTCGTTCCTGACTGGCAATATAATCAGACGAGGGCCGCGCAAGGAACTGTACCTGCGGCCCGTCGAACTCATCTCTATTCGAAGGCTTCCTTTGTGGCCGGCCCCTGCTGGCACTTCTTACCAGCGCTGGAGGCGGAGATGTGCTTGGAAGACTGTCCCAGCCATGGTCTGATAAGGTGGTTATTTCATCAATGGAATCCACGGGCGAGTATTTGCCCTGGGCCGACCAGCTCTGAGAGGTTGCGGCTGTATATCCGTAGGCCAGAGTTGATGTCTTGTGATATTGGGTCGAGACGTAAGACGGCGAGGGCTGAAGGCGATGTTCAACTCGCATGCCCGGTGCGTTTACTGATACAGCCGGATCCGCTGGAGCATACATCGGCATTCCGCTGGACTGGTACCTCATCGTTCTTTCGGGCGCAAATGTTATTCCCTAGTTCCTGAATAGAGGGAACTACATGTGCAACCTTACCTGGGTGGTGGGTAGCCGGCGTGAGCGGCGCCTCCTGGCAGCAAGCCGTCATGATATTTCATACTTTGAGACAGTCAGCCTGGCCGTTGGGCACTAACGAGTGAGGTTGTATTGAAGTTCGTCGCACCTGCGAGAGGAAGACCAGTAATCTGGAGGCATAACGGGCGTTATATATAAAGAGAAAACTTGCTGTTTTTAGTTCTTCTCTTAAGGCCTCTTGAAACGAAATCCACGAAAATGAAGCAGGAAAGACGAAACAAGAAGCAATCCTTGGGCTTTGGCCGGTCCTGGTATGTATCAAGCGCTGGGAATCCTCTGGAAGTCCGGGCCAAAAGAGAAAAGAAAAATATAAAAAAATAAAATAAAAAAACTCAAAACGAGTTTCCGGTGGAATTCCTAGCCACTGGGTTGTGGTATCCGGTGTTCAACTGGCCGCAGCGTATTTATTTTGGACGCGCCGGCTGGTCTCTTGCACAGAGAAGAAAACACAGATAGTCGTCGACGATGAGCACTAGCACGTCGTAATATATCTGGTCAACAAACGCAGCCTTGTGGGAGACCACCGAATTTGCCTGTACACTGGAACTTTTGCGTGTTCGGTTGGCTACCCTCTGGGGAAAGTTCACTATTGGGGGACGATCGCAAGTTCTGGGCCATGAAACCAGCTTGGGTCTTTTATACCGTGATGCTTATGGGTAGTATTATTGCCGTGACCGGGCACGTAGCATCCTAGAAAGGCAAATCCATACGGATTTGTTGCCCACCATGCGCGGGGATATCACCTCGCCCTCATTTGCCAGTGGTCTAGTGAACAGCAGAGCAGGGTCGACACTGGCCCAGGTCCTGCCCAGGTTCTGCCCAGACATAATGGGCCAGCAAGTTATTGTTACAAGTCTCAAACTCCGTATGTCGGCTAGAGAAGCCGGTGAACTTTGCCGCTCCGGTTCAGGTGAAGATCTGCTAGATGATCTGGCTGCCCAGTTGCACCACCTTGGCATGCACCATTCTCCCGAAGACGCTGAAGTGACCCTGCATTGAGCGATGCCAACGTGTACACGTACTAGGCGGGATACCTCGAGCCCATGAAGAGTCTAGCTCATACCTGGTATGCAGTCGGGCAGGGCAACCCTTCTATTATTGGGCACCAGGCGGCTGGACCACGATGGACTTGTGATGGTAGGGCACCGTTAGGCACGAAACAGATCCCGGCCGAAAGTGTCCAGAGATCAGTTTTTTTTTTTCCAGGCGGGAATTGCAGTATGTAGGATGTGATTGCATAGGCAGGCAGGAGGGAATTGTGAGTTCCTCCTACTATGTAGGTAGACGAATAGCGGTGACGCGCCGGGCTGTTGTCAACCTGGGTGGGCCTGGGTTGGGCACAAAACAAAGCATAGGTAGTCGAGAGTCAAGCCGGAGCCCAACCGGCGGCTGGGGTAGCTGTGAATGACAAGTTAAAGTTGAACGTCTATTCAGGAAGCTGGGAAAGCAGATAGGCGACGTCGATAAGCCAGCTGGGGTGTGGCTCGGTGAAACCCATCCCGCGGCTAGGAGGACGAGCCGAGACGCTGCCCTGGGACTGGGACTGGGACTGGGACTGGGACTGGGACTGGGACTAGGAGGCATCGCCATTGGCACCTTTTACGGAAGGAAAAAAAGGTCAAACACTGAGCACCTGCAGGCAGATGACGGGACGGCGGGCCAAGGTCGTGTCTGCAGCGCCTATTGCAGGAGGCGTCGGGATCGTGAGTTGTGGTACCACTACCTACCAACCATCCATTGATGCATCCGTTGCCTTTTTCACACACCTCCAGCTTTCTTCGTGTTGGCCCTTTCTCACAGTCTCTGTCCACGATACGACACGTGCGAGTCCAAGCTGCTGCCTATGGTAACATTATTAGCCATACCTAGGTATTCGTGCGGATAGGACTGCTATTAGGCACTTACTAGTGTACATAAATAGTGTGGTGTGTGTTTCTCACCGCATGTCTTCGCGAGGCATTTTGATGAAACAGGCGGGAACATTTTCCATGGACGGGAGGCCGGATGTTTATCGACCCTTCTAGCGGCATACCCCATTCGCTGTTCATGCGATTATACGCAGGGATATATTCGTTGCTATGCGTCTACGAGAGCGGGCTCTTGAGCTGTATGCAATATCTCGGCTGCGTATCAACATCAAGGCCCCCGGTATGCTCCCAACGGGGCTTGTAGTGCACCCCCGGGCCGAGCTACCTAAGGTAGGTAGCGTAGTAGTAATGCAAACTATGTAAGTATATCACGTGACACAATGTAAACGTGTGGCCACAGCCACACGGCCCCAGGAGCACGAGCCACCAAACTAGTGCGATAACACGCAGATAGCCAAACTCGTCCCCCACCGCGGAGCCAGAAACCACGCTAACGGAAAGCTATAAAGTTGCAGCTTCTCTCCCACCAATCTTTGATTCCTTTCTTCTTTTCCTTTTTTTTTTTCCTCATCATCAGTATGGGATAAATCTTTCATCGTCAAATGTAAAATTTATTTCTAAAGAAGGCCCCGCGAACAAGCGGCTAGCTGAGGGTTATTCTTCATTCTTTAATGAGTCTCCCTCCGTTCCCGGCCTCCTCGAGTAAATACCAATAAGGCATCCTTCCTAATCAGCCGCCGGCGCCAATTCTCAAGGTTCGGGACTGTGGGTTGCTTCGTACACGCACTTCGACCACGAAAAACCGAGTCTACCGCTTCTGTTTTGCATTGTTTGTTTTACGGGGGCAGCATTCTCTAGATTATCAAATTCATCCGGTAGTAAAAAAAAAAAAAAAAAGGCCGATGGGCGTAGAGGCCAATTTCGAGTGCCTACTACACCAGGAAGCATGTAATGAGGCCTACGACCTTACGCTGTCTGCTGCAACCTCGAAATCCTTCGCAGACCGAGTAATAGGTTCTCGCTCGTACGAAAAAAAAGTGCCTGATTGCTTCTTCGCCTAGATATGCTCCCTATGTGGCGATCTAGTGGCATCAGAATTTTCGTCGTTGGTCCTTGACGCTGAGCTTCCATAGTCGATAGACTAAAAGAAACCCTTGTTTCGGCGTGCCTGATCGGCAAAATACTTATTAATGACACGAAGCCATGATTGAGGTTCCATCTGCGTACGTGAAGAGAGCAATTGGTTTGGAATTTACATCCAAGTCGGCATGATTATTACACGGAGAGTACTCGTGTGCTGGTACTTTCTGGCGTGGTCACCTATTTAGGGGAGGCTGACGCATGAATCGACGAAAGTATTATCATGGCACATAATATCTGCCAATCAGACTCTACGCGATCGGCATATGAACTTATGGCGTTACGTTCACGAGCATAGTTTATGGCGCAGCTGAATGAGATTAAACAGCCGCATTGATTGGAGGATCGCATTCATTGACTATCTGGTATCCGTCACATCTACGCCAAACAAAGCTTGTTGATTCGATAGAAGTACCAGTACTACATCCCCCGATGGTTTACGAAAGTGGTTTAGTAGAGGCGCTTGGGCGGCGACATGGTAGCCTTGATGGTCAAGCTACCAACGTTCTGCCAGCCCTTCTTCAGCAGCGAAACAAGGTAGTTGATGGCCAACATGATGTTGCCAACCAGCTCCTCCTGAGTCATGCCAACGTTGCCAACAGCGACACCCATGCAGAGAACCTTCTTCAACTGGAACTTGATGGTGGACTTGACCTCGTTGATCTTGCCAGTAAGGTCATCGGCGTGGGAGACGGGCGTGGGGAACTTGCCGGCTGTAGAGACATGCTGTTTAGCTAGAGTGCAATTACAACGTCGGAATGGTTCAATGCTTACCCTTAGAAAGACCGGGGCCCAAGAGACGAGGAATCTGCTTGATCAAGGTCTCGGAAGCGACGAAAGCGTCGTACTTGCGAGCAAGCTTCTTGATCAGCTTCTTGTTCTTGTTGAGCTTCTTCAAGTCATCAGCGGACATGGCATCAACACCACCGTGCTTGGCACGATCGATATCGTGCTGGTCACCGAGAATGCTGCATCTCAAGTTAACGTCAATTTTTTTTGCTATATTTCAACAATGCCGAACCTACCAGATGCTCATGTTGGGGCGGGGGATCGAGGGCAGCTTGATGGTGCCGCTGAAACGCTTGTCACGCTCTGGACCTTGTTAGAATGGCCATCGGTTGTTGTTTTTTTCGGAATTATCGCAAAGTAGCCGACGTACGAGGGTCATAGTTCTTGAGGCCGATTTGGAGCTCGACAGTCTCAAGGAAGTTACGCTTCTTGGTGTTGAGGGAGTAATCGAGGAGCTCCTCGATTTGGGAACGCACTCCGGCTGTCACAGAATCAGTATTGGTCCATACGTTAGTGGGCGAGTGGCGCGCGACAACGTACCGACTGTGATTTTAGACATGTTGACAGTCTTCCAGTAGATTGACTCTAATGGTGAGGATTTGTTGCGTTCGTTGGTTGATGAACGGAAGATGAAAGATCGAAATTTCCAAATGCGCAACCCCACAAAACTTGTTTAACATTTGTGTGGGCGCAACCGAGAGGGGCTGCTAATGAGCCACACTGTAGCTAAGCCACAAGCCCACCGGTGCCAGCAAGCCTGGCGGCCACTGACGGCCTGAGACGGGCCGACAATCTGCATCATTCGGCAGACGGGGACTATTACCGAGAATTCGCGAACCCATTGCCGACGCTTTCCTCTTCTCGCAGGCCAGTTCAACAGTCTCGAAGCCGAATTGAACGGCCTGTTGTACACAGCGTCTTTCTAGTCATTCGGAAACTAGGTAGCGTAAATTGCCCTTCTTCGCATTACAACTATGGTCCGGGCCCTTGCTTCTCTTCCCTCTCCCCAATACTTTCAGCAAGACTATAACGTTACTGGTTACATCGGCAAAGCTCCCCGTCGCTAATCAACAATCTTCGCTTCGTCCTTCTACGCCTCAGATGGCCTACTACAACCGCATCTGCCAGGCCCAAAAGGATCACCCTACAGCAAGCATAGGTAGCCACCTCGAGAAACAGGCAAGGTATATCCACTATCGACACCTTCGCGAATAGGAACAGGACTCTTGACGCCCTTACATGCAAGAATGCCCGAGGCCCGATCCTTCCCCCGTCCAAATCCGGTGCGGGATATTAATTACCTCGTGTCTTAAGGAAAACCATTCCTATATCCTACGATGATCTTTGGTCCCGGAGACGGTTCATCTGCTATGGCACTGACCAACGGCCGGAGACCCATTTCATAGCGGCTAGGTAGCCTGTAGATAGTTCAGAGGGACGGCTCTTGGTTTCCGGCATCTACCCGGGGCCTTCCTAGCTAAGAGGCGGCCGATTGTACCTCATTCGTCAGGGCTGGAGTTGCATCTGTCTCTTACTCCGCCAAGCTCGGTCCCATCAACTTCCATAATAGCTTCTATCTTGGTGAACTGGTCGCCATTTCCTTCAATCGCCGTGACCGCAATGCTCAAAATACCGTCTCCGCTGGGGACATAGTATTTCGTGCGTCCTTCTACGCAGCGAGGACGCTGTGCCTGTATAGGTGTCAGACTCCTCGCCCTACAGACCACTAGCACCACTGGCAACAATGTGTGAACAGCGTCGGCATCTACACGTAAGTGCGATCACAGACATGTTCTATTCTATCAGAACTACATATAGGTCATCAAGATACGGGGCTACTTTAAGAGTAAATACAGGGCATCTACAGTATGACTAGAGCGGGGGTGCCTGAAGCCTGAAACGAAAAGGTATCTATAACAATAACAAAAGCTCTAAACCGAACCATACTTTTAACTCGACGAGAAACTCCATCCAAAAAAAGAGCCCAAGACGATAACCCGTAAATGCATTTGCATGCAGACCTTTAAGACAAAAGAGACCCATCGTGAGGGAATGGACGCTGCTCAAGACGGCGGCTAATTCTGCTTCAACCACGGCTGGCAAGTAACAGCTCAATCATAAAGGTCGTCAAAGATCCTGGCATCTCCTGGGCATGAAATATCACAAAATTGCCATCCACGAAAACCACGCGCCACCGCGGCGCTGGTTCCTCTCCACGTAATCGGGACCCTATTGCTCATCCGGAGATATTGGCAATGGGTAATCTGTAACCTCGGCCTCCTGCCTTGGGTCCGGGATTTTCTCTTCGGCTCCTCTGGGTTCAAATTCAAATCCGGTATATTCTACAGCGAAGGGCTGTAGGTCTCGTGCCGGGCTCCTCGGCTACAGCGAGTGTTTTCCCACATCGTCGCTGACGAGACACTAAGATAAACTCCCATGGCCGGTCAAGCAACCGGACAGGGCGGACATAGGTAAATGCACTTGCAATTCCCAAAGCTGAGTGAACTCACACTGGGCCCATGGCTGGGCCCATGGCTGCACGAAGGCGTCATGTATTCAGCAAGTCAACGACTATAGTTGCTCTCTGAACCACGTCCCTCATTTAGCCAGAATGGTGTCCATAGGATCGGCGGTAAGTTTCCCGGGCACTTTTCTTGGTCTGATGTAACTTCTTGGAAATCTTCCCCATGGCTTCCATATGGCCTGTAGCATCGGGAAGTTTCTGGACATAATCAAAGGCATCCGGGCTGCTGTAGGACTGCAAATAGGTTTTCAGCGCTTTCTGATGCTGGTACCATTCATCAATCAGGGGCTGCTCAGCAGCTCTGGCGGCAGCGGCAGCTTCAGCCGCCTGGGCCTTGGAGGCCTGCTTGCGAGTAGTGGAAATGGACTCCATGGAGTCCTTGTTCTTTCGCTTTCGGCTCTTCGTCGAATGAGTAGTGGAACCAAGGCTGGTTTGAGAGGGGCTAGTTTGAGTGCCGACAGAGTTACTATTATCATTGTGGACGCGTCGCATGTGGTCTCTCAAGTTCCATTGCCGTGGAAATCCATTTCCGGACATGGCTCGTTCACATCCTTCGTATGTGCAAAGGTAGGGCTTGTCACCATGGCCATGCATAGCATGAGCCTCACGTTCATGGCGGAGGAGGCAAGCAGTAGAGGAAAACCGGGCATTTTCACAAGCTTCGGCCTTGCAACGATATGGCTTCAGGTGAGAGTCGACAAATTTGCTACGGCATACAAGGTTAGGACACATTATCGCAATTGCTTTAATAAAGGAGTTCATACTCATAATTGCACTTGAGCTTCTCGGGCTTGTGGTTGCAGCTGGATGTTCCCTCCCATGGGCAGTGGAAAAGGCCATCAGTTTTAGGCGCCGCCGTTTTGTATAAGGGATGATCTCTGGCGGAGGATTCACCGTCACCACTTGATCTGCGGGTAAAAGAAGGCGGCAAAGCAAACATATCATCGGCAAGAATATGGCCATTGCTATCGTCAGTGGTCATCATTCCCATTTGACGGTCGAGGCTGTGTGGTGCTGCACGTCAGAAAAGCTCAAAGGAGTGTGCAAGCTACGGCACAACGTACCTAGGTGACGTTCCGTCCATGACTGGAGAAGAGTCATTAGTGTGTGTTGGCGATGTGCCCATAGGAACGGAAGACCAAGTATCCTCAGGAATTCCTGGGGAGGAAAGCCGGGATTCTGGGCTGAGAGAGCCCCACGAGGCGCTGGGAGAGTTACCTGCGACGCTTGGTTCGAATTTCAGCTGCATTTGTGCAGGGTCAATATGCTGGTGCGCCAGGCCCGACGCAAGCATTGAGGGGGAATACGAGATTCCATCCGTGGGCAAACCATCAACGAGCAAACCGACATCCATGGACAACGGGTAATACATAGCAGGTGATGTCACGGAATGGGCATCATCCTGTAGGAGATATCGGTCCAGTGACGGATTGCTTGTTATATCAAAATCAGATGCGTGCGGACCTTGGGACACGGTAGAGAGTATGCGAGGGCGGCTCTTATGTGACGGAGCCTTGATAGTCCTGTTTTTGGAACTCCTGGATGAGCCTTGAGAGCTGATCCGCCTCATGGGTTCCGGTGTAGCAATCCATTTGCTGGTCATGTCATCCAGGGCTTCATTCTGATCCTGTCCTCTGGGCGTCATCTGTCCATATGAAAATTGGAATTCCTCATCTCCATGGAAGTCCTGTGTGCCTTCTGTTGGAGCATCCCATACAGAACCATTCAGGTCTGTATGTGCTGTTTGAGAATAAAATAAATGACCGCTGGTAGTAGGGAGCTGGTTTCCTTGAGAATATGTACTGTAATCACTGAGGGCATGATTAGTGTGCTATTTTTCATTACCCAGCGGCAAGTTAAAAAAGACGCCCGAAGCACAAAGACAAAAGGGAAACTAATCCAACTCGGCGCAACTTTGCCCTAGAATCAAGTATGGTTAGCTTCAGGTACGATTAGACAGCGGATAGGGCCATTGTACAAACCGAGATGTGTTATTTGACGTGTCTAAAAGGAAAAGAAAGAAAAAGGTTCCAGGTTCGTTGACTCCAGGCTCGTTTTCCAGGGTATAAAGATGGCCAATTCAAGCAAGTATCGTCCATCGATACCGGCAAGACAGAAACATAAAATCATGAAGAAAACAAGCTAGGTCCGGGACATTGCTTAATTAGGGACACGGATCTGAAGCAAACAAAGGTTCCATGCTTGGATCACGTTGGCGGCGCAAGTGCTGAACGTAGCGGACCGGCGATGTCGTTGGCAAGTCTAAAGAGAGCGTCTCCACAGGGACAATGATTGGAAGTTCCAGGCGGATGTTCTATCTGGGTCGCGGCAAACACATGAAGAACCATGGGCATAAGTCCTCGGATTGGAAACGGCCTGTTTGAGTGATAAAAGGAGAGTTCCGGACGGCTAGTAAGCTCGACTTCGCCCTCATACCGCGATAAGAGAAGAAAAGCTAGGCAAGTAATGCCGAGGAAACGAGGTTATAAAGAAAAGACCTGCTGGGCGCGACGTGCTGTTGTCCGGTCGGAAGCGCGATGTGGTGCAGGTCGACAATGTAGGGCATCGTTCTCCGTCTGAAAAGTGAAAATCCTGTCACGCATCCATGGGAAAACAAGTCCTTCCGGGGAATCTGGGCTGATACGGCTGACACGGCTCTCCTTGGCTTCGTCGTTGCTCACTGGCGTTGTATGGCTGACCTACCGTTATTCAAAAGACTCAAGGTCTTCATAACATGTTTTTGACATCCAGCTGAGAGGGGGGGTTGCCAAGCAAGTAATCAACTTTGCTTCTCCGTTTCGACAACGGAGCCTCAGTCCTGAGAACCTGGTAAGATGCCTATATGGAATGTCCGGATGTCACGTTTCCTGGGTTGGGATTCAAAAAGCTCTCTCATCTTGGCATAGAGTTTCCCGTGGTGGAGGGAAAACAAAAAAAAAAAAAAAAAAGCAAATCCATGTGGGCACAGAGCACTTGCACCGGTAATATTAACGAAGCAAAAGAGAAGAAAAAAAAAAGAAAAGAAAAAACGAAGAAAAGAAAGAAGAAAACATATACACGACTTGATCGTTCAACATGACGACTTGAATTCAAAATCACGAATCCCCAAAACTCCGGTTGAAAAGTGAAAAAATCAATGCAAAATACCTCGCGGGAGTGTGGATGTCTTCCTGGTCTAAAGGGTTGAAGGCAACCATGCTTTCCGAGCGTGGAGCAATCAGTGTGGCCATTGTTCCTGTGGGCAATAATAGTCCTGTGGTATCCTATGGCAAAACAACCGGCATCAATTCCTTGCGGATCTGCGAGACTGAGTTCTCAACCGTGTTCCTGTGGATGAGTAAGAATGGAATGGTTTGTCGGCGACCCACGGCACTGCAGAGACCCTGAGAGACCCTGAGATAGATCTAGTAACACCGGAAAGAAAACACGGCCTGGGGGACTGGATGGATCCAAGACTGTGGAGAGACTGCTGTGCAATTGTCCGGTGAAAAGCAAGAGCGCGAGATATGGGAGCGGGTATGTGACGACAGGTGGAACAGCAGCTACTGTGGCTTGTACTAAGAGGAGCGAAGAGGCGTCAGGTATGGTGGTTGGGCAGAAACAAGGTGAGTTGGGCTGTGGAAAAGAAGGGAAGAAGCAAAGTTGGGCACAGAGAGGGACCACTGGGGTTTTATTGTGTGTGCCCACACGCGATGAAGCACCCGTAGGCCCGAACGGATTGAGGGAAGCCAGGGAAGCCGCCAGCAAAAGCCCATTTTCGCTCTTTCTCCCTCTCTTTCTCTGTCTCTTTCTCACTGATGAACCCAGCGTCAACCCAGCAGGGGTGGCCCCGGCGGATTGCCATAGCTAGCCGCACTGCTGGCGCTGGCACCTTGCTGAGCTGGCCAGAGTCCTAGGCTGTAGGAAGTGTAGTTGCACGTAGGGGAACCTAGCGCATGGCGATAGTGCACCGGATAGGTACCATGGCGGGGCGTTCAGTGTACCTGCACGGTGCTGTAGGGCGCTGCGGGTTGGCAGGTAGCGCTGGACGGCGGGGTGGTAGCCTGGACCCCGGATGCGCTGGAAGGCCAGGTATACAGTGAAATGTCGGGCGCTTGTGCGTAAATGGCAGCGGCTAGCGGCCACTAGCTCCCGTCCGATAGTCTGATTCGCCATCGTGCGATAATTACGATATCTTCTGGTGGTAATTGAACTGTTTAAGGGATTTTATTATTTTTAATTGTTTCTTCTTGAATAAAGACGCATCGCATACCGCTAGTTTCCCCTCCCGCTGCTCATGCTCTCTCCCCTCATCCTTCGCCCGGGTCATCGCATTGGCCGCGACCTGCCTGCCTGGCTAAAGCAATGATAGGCTCACTCGTGTCCGGTGAGGGGATAGTCGACAGCCAATCACTCCTGTGATCGAGTTCTATGACTGCAGCGACAACGCATCACTGCAGCACCGCAAGGTTCTATCTCAGCATCCGCCATCGCCCACGAAAGCCTAGGGAGCCTCTTGCCATGTACTATGACACAACTCCCCTGCGACGGCACCCCAGCAAAGGCCGGAAGGGAAATGAGCAAAAGCATGCCCCTCACCTGCAACCTAATTTTTTTTCTTCCAGTTTGCGACATTGCCGGTTGCTTTCGATGCAAAGTCGACTGGGTCTGGTGGTTCTGGCCGTGCTCTGCTTTGCTGGCAGCCGCGCAATGACGACGGGGGTAATCAATTAATCAGTACTGAGAAAGGAGAGCCGTGAGCCCCTTTCTTTGGCCCCGCGTCGATTTCTGGCGTGAACTGCGCTGCCGCAATGCCGCAAATCCGCAAATCCGCAGATCTCGAGCTCCTATGTGGATGCTTCGCTGTCCTGCCCTCCATCTCGAACAGCAGCCGTACTTTGACCTGCATGAGATAGTCAAGAGCGCTACGCATGACATACCAATAGCAAGCTGGCTGAGGCGAGCTTCCATCTTCTCCCGGGAAAGTCACTGCCTACTTGAATAATGCCAGGCTTCGCGGGACCCTTTGTCTTGCATATTCTCTGCATAAGCGGCTTTTGATCTACAGTCTGGACGTACAATACCGGTAGGTACAGCTAGCCGTGGCTTCATGTTGGTAATTTCAGATTCACAGGCTCGCTCGTCATAGGTTGCGCCGACGACCCAATAGCCATCCGGGATAGCCCTCGAAAAAGGTTTTCCATGCGTCACTGGACACCCAGGCCCCCCCCATTTTCTGATTTGGCAATTCTCCGCATTGACTTGGCCCTCCTTCACACTGCGACGCCTACGTCAGCGGGGCGTAAGGCTGTATATGGCAAATGCTTCGTTCGAGGCCGTTTCTCACCATCTCCCCACACTGCCTCCTCCCATATCCCCTGCAACTCAGACTCGCCATTGAAGTCGTCCTCCCAAGCGAAGAGTCGCAGCACCGACTTTGCCGCCTCCCAATTCCTGATTTTCAGGAGCTGGCTGATTAGGTTGATCTTGCCGAGATACACACCCTTCAGCATCTTCATGTGAGCTTCCTCCGTCGACGAGTAGGTTTTGGTGGCACTGACTGCGCAGGCCCCGAACATGACCGTCCAAAACCAGAGTGATTGACTATATTGCCCCTTGTGCATAAGTACCTCAGTGCGACACACATCGGCCAGTAATTGCTCTATGAACCATTCCGCCAGAAACGAGTCGACGGCGTCCTCGCGGAGAACCACGTAGAGGTAGAAGTAGCAGACGATAAACTCGGACCTACTCGTGTCCACTATCCTGTGGGAGGGTAGAGTATAGATGTCGCTTGTACGAGGGTGTGGTGTTTTCTTTGCCAGAACCTCCGATAATGGCTCGGCGGGCTCGGCGGCACCGCTGAGCGTCAAGATGCTGTAAATCGGTCGCAGTGCTACTCGAAGAAGTGAGATAACAACGGATTGATGCACGTTGTCGGTACGACTGATATTCGGTATATCCCAGACCGGTCGACTTGACACGATCTTAGCTGCCCTGCAGAGCGTTGTCAATCACGACGATATATTCTTCCAGAATGGTAATCCGGCTCCCGTATCATTTTTGATCTTACATGAGAATCATACGTTGTAGGAGGCCCGTCTTTTCGGGGGGCCGTTTTTCGCACTGCAGCTCTTTAATTCTCGCGAGGCCCTGCAGATGCGATGCGACCGCTTCGGCAGACCCAAGCGAGTTCTTTGGCCGGTTAGCACGCCAAGTTCCAACCGACAAATTTTAGACGAATACCATACCTCCATAACGGCGAGACTCGCCACAACAGCGACCGTAGCATCGCTAGCAGCGGTTTCCCGGTTCTGGAGTTGCTCGTTGACGAATCGTATGGCCTGGACTTTGTGGTAGAGGTAAGGCACTCGAAACTGTTCCACATCTCCCGTGTACCAGGCCCAGTGCAATGTGGTCAGGAGCAGAGCCGCATGCAGAAATCCAGGGTGCGATAAAGCTCTGTGTACGCTACGCACTACGTCAGTGACAAGTGCCGAAAGCATTCAGAAGCGTTGTCGCGGCGAAAGGAGGTCTGTACAGGGATGAATCACGATCTCTATCCACTCGAGATCTGTATAACACGCGGGTACTTGCAACTAGACGGGAGAATGAACGGGTCAGCTTCCAGCAGCTACCAGTACACTCAGTCAGCAGGCGTTTCTCACATAAATGGAAGAGAGACCGCGACCTGTACGGCATTTCATAGTGAGTACCAAGAAAGGGATCTACTAAAACATCATGAATGCGAACAGGGCTCCGAGTTCCTTCCGAGACTCGATTGTGAAGCTCATTGTTGGAGAGTGTCATTCGTCTGGTTTGTGCGTCCACGGGGCTCGAATTACAGTCTGATGGATATTGGCAAGATTCGCCATGGCGAAGACAGAATGTGCTAGATAATATCGGTGTGAGCTAAGAAAAACTAACACTACTAAGGAGGCGGCTCGCGTATTGAATCGAACGAGAAGCCAATATCTGCGGGAGCATTACGTGCAGGGCCCCGGAAGGTTCTTACCAAAGCGGTCTCTTCTCATCACAGCGAATGTGTTTAGCCTTACACTATAGCACTGCGTCAGTCTGCTGTTCTAAAGTGCGGCCCAAAAGGAGAGAGAGGGGGGGAGGATGGTGTTGAAACTGATCGAAAAAAAACACATGGAAGAACGACTCAAGAAATTCACTTACTATAATGCATCCGTTTCGAGACCGGCGATGGAATTTTCTCTGCCGTTGTCTTTGATACATTTTGTCGAATGCTCAGATTTTACAGAGGACCGATCCGAAAGATGAAAGAAAATGTAATGCAATGTAATGAGATGAGATGAGATGAGACGAGATGAGATGAGGTAGTTGCTTCCTCACATGCCATGAAGCGACTGAGTGACTGACCAGCACGGCGCGCGACTTGAACCATGTGATGGGTGGACACCCCAGGAAGAACGTCGCTGTTTATACCACGGAAGTCGTATTATATACTAGGTAGGTTAGATAACTATGTACATAGACCTGATACCGAAATAAGTAGCAAGGGTAAGGCTTGTTTTATTTCATCTCGTTCAACTTGAGCCACGATCCTTTCATCAGAGGTCTACAAGGAGACTCACGGCTGATCTGACCAATCCGACCCACGCAAGTGCTGCGAGTGGCGGGCCGGGCGTAAGAATCAGCATTCGCATTTTTTCACAGATTCGATACAGACTTGTAGTCTATTAATTAGTACATAGTGTGGGTAAACAAGCAACGGAATTCATACTTTTGCCGTGGGTGGAAGTTGACCGAATTCATAATTAATCAGTTCAATTGAAATAGGAACTCACTTTATAATAAATAGTGTATGCACGTGCATAGATGTGTAAGGCTGATCGATGCTTACTTTCGAAAAAAGAAAAAAAAAAAACTCACCCTTTTTGAAAATGTTGCAAGCGTGGTCGGTCGGTCGGTTGGTTGGGTTTGGTTTGGTGAGATGGTTTTCTGGTTCATCAAGTCAGTTAACCTTAGTGAGATCTAACCTAACTATCTATCTAGATACGGGGCCGTTGCAAACCGTTTTCGGATAGGGTATAGTACAGTATATATACTGTTTCGAAACGGTATAGATCTGCAAGTGCTAGGTAGACTCACCTATAGTAAATACTTACCTAAGATTAAGAGACCCCGCTCATCGAAACTGCGAGGAGCTTTCCACGGGCGGGTCTATAATCGCGTGTCGTTTAACTAGCGCACGGAGCTAAAAGTCGGGGTTAAGAGTTGAGTTGTAATCGCACCTGTAACCTACCTAAGGTAGGTAGGTAGATACTTCGTAGGGCCGTCAAAACGTCAAAACACCGAAGAGATGTTATGTAAGCTTGGGGGAATGCAAGATAAGAATGACTGCAGCTTAGACACAGAAACAATTCTGACCCAAAAAAAAAAAAAAAGAAATTCGTGTATATTAGTTAGTAGCATGAACATGAGCACGTCGCGGGCTGACCGTTCCCACTTCATCTCCGAACCCACAGTCGACATGGTCGGTAATGGTAGGTAAGAGCGTTTGAACTACACCAAGGTATTCTCATAACTGATTCCCGTGCGATTTATCTCATCGGTGAAGTGAGTTTTTTTCGACCCGACGGGAGATGATGATCATGGAGCAATTATACATAAGTCCGGGGCGGACGCGCGAACACGTGAGCGATAGAACTCACTATTAGTCTACCTACATACCTACATTGCCCACTGCTCACTGCCCACTTGCGCTGCAACTCATCGTGGATTGCGCTAATTATTCACAGTGAGGTGAGTACTCTCTTAGATACCTATCCTCCTCCGGTTCATGCTCACCCAAAAGTCCCACCGCCTACATCGGCCACAGCAAAACACACTAATTTGACTAGGTATGTACTGGTTATTACCGGCGATCACCGCCAGTAAATCCGTCATCGAGGGGCCTACCTACACTTCTAAGGTTAGGTATACCACGACATACTGTAGGCAGCGTCTGCGGAATCACGTTACAGCTAATTACTTAAGGTTAGTCACATCCGTTTTCAATCTGAATTTCTATAAATAAGTCAACGTCGACAAGTGATATGACTGCAAAGTGAAGTTACTGACCTCAATCCTCCCCCAGTGCGGGAGTTTGTAAGTACAATGGAAGACGACGCAGCTTTTTGTTTTGTCGCTACCATGTACGGATCGTGCACGCACCGACCGTTGGAACCAAAGTCTAAGTACGTCCGTACGGCTTCCCATATTTAAATGGCGGGGGTTGGTGGTTGTATAGGTCCCGTCTGGTTATGTACTTGGTTGCGGGACTCGTGGAGTCGACTATCCCGAAAGGGGTTTAACCCGTGGTCGATGTATCTACCTACCTAATCTATCTAGATAGTCGGATTACTCATTCAAGGTTACTTGAAAACTTCCATCCTTCACTGCCTTTGTGCATTCCTCACAATTGTGTAGTGTCATTCCTAATATGGCACTAACTTGTGGTAAAATAGGTGGAGGATTCTAACGACGGGCACTAGGTATCCGTGTCACAGTTAATTAACCCCTATGCACATTCAGTGACTGCACCGCATGGTAATATCGAACGTACAGATAACTACAGTTATCAGCAGACTGAGCATGTTTGACAGTGGCATCCAGACGATTGACTATTCCACTTGTCAAACCGCGACGTCGTCATGCCGCGTTTGAAAACGGAGGTGCTGAGTGAGAGCTCTGCTTGAACTTCACGGGCCTTGAGGACTGTGTTGCCATTGCCGGCCATGGACAAGGCCAGTCTCAACTTGTCGGCGATAAACTTTACGTCGTCCGGCTTGCCGGCAGGGAATTTGGAAGAATCGAGTTCAATTAGGGCCCAGTCCTTCAAATATCCATTTTTTTGGAAGATGTCTCCATTACTGAAATGGAAAGCTAGATGGCCGGCGATTCTCTTACTCTTTTCCGTGCTGTTTTCCAGGGCTCTCATAAACTCCTTGGTGTACATTGCCGATTCTTCAGCACCTTTAAGCGTCTCTTGCTCCTCGTCCGCAGGGCGTTTTATGTGTGGAAGCTTCGTCGTATTGGTAGCACTCCTTTCATCGTTTTGCGGTCTTTGAAATGCTGGATGGTTTTGTCAAGTAACGCCTGTTCCGTTTTCAAGTGGTTCATGCACTTGGAAACCTTGATACTGCTTCTCAGTAACAAAAGACGCTTTTTTTTTTTTTTTTTTTTCTGGACGTTTTGTAGGCATCTTGACTTGTGTGCGATTGCCATCGACAAAATGGCGACACGTTAAGGCGCATGCAACAGACTCGTCCCCACCAAGTCGCAAGTGAAGACCAACAGTCCCTTGTAGGTCATTGTCCTCGAAGGACGTGACAGGATATCTAAGCTCTGACAGCAGGGGCCAGATGTATTCATTCATCGCTGCGTTGCCCTGCTCAAGTTTTACTTCTGTTGATATGTAATGTTTGGGCTCGAGGCTTCCAGTTCGACTGCCTGTATTTTGCTGAGGGGTTGATGGGCGAACAGGACGTGCGGGAGTAATTGTCCATCGTACCTTCCCATCTAGCCTCATTCATCCCACCCCCGTCCGGTCCTCATGTAAGACAACTTGTGCAGTCGAGACTTCCCACTTCGGGGTTTCCTTTGGTGCTTCCTTCCTTCCCTTCAAGGATCAGGAGGGTTATTTTATTGACACTTACCTAGGTAGCTTTCTGCTTCAACGCAGAGCCCGAGTAGGGTCTGAGATTGGGTGCAAACGTGGAATTAT
This sequence comes from Xylariaceae sp. X187, assembly GCA_028637585.1. Lineage (NCBI taxonomy): Eukaryota > Fungi > Ascomycota > Sordariomycetes > Xylariales > Xylariaceae > Xylariaceae sp. X187. Next base: position 173,609 of record JAJIZN010000021.1, on the reverse strand, counting down.
AAAAGATGCAGTTCTGCAGGTCACCAAACCTACTCCAAGAGGGTGAATTTATCTGGGTTGTAAAAGGTCAGTAAGTATCTAGTCCTTTGCCTAGACTCGCGATCTGTCTTACAATGACGTTTGCTCCATTTGGTCACACGTACATACCTGCGTAACCAAGATAAAATGCTCGAATCCAAAAAAAAAAAAAAAAATCAAAAAAAAAAATCATTAACCCTTGTCTGGTTGTTTATCTAGGTGGCTTTTATTCCTCTTTGGTAGGTAGTTTCTTTTTATTTATTTATTTATTTATTCATCTTTCCTTTCATTAATCCCCAGTCTCGCTTCCTGCTTCCCGTCTCTTCGTTAGGAGTTCCCAATGCGTGTCGCATATTACTTTAATGCATCGTTTATCCGGACATTGGGGCTACCACGATATCTTATGAACACAAATGTGCTCTTCCCACTCTTGCCCATCCCATGCTGAGCGAAAATGGAGGGGTGGGTGTAGGCACTTTCCCGAGCCGCGCCCGAGCAAAAGCAGCGAACAAAGACCCGAGGTATACCCCCGTTCAAGTTTCATCGCGCGCCAGCCACTTCGCGATGATATATGGAAGACGGAAAATACATACACAGCTACGTGCTATCTAGGTAAGTACTCAAGGTCCGATAACTAACTACCTACTACGGTAAGGCAAGTTTATCTCCGCGATTTAATAATAAGAGTCTCTATCCGCATGCCAAGTCAATCATTAAGACGACGATTAAGCTTTTGGCGCCCTCATGACTATCAGGAGAGGGAAAGCAGAAAACAAGATCACCACGGCGGATATACCCCGATTGGTTGACAGGAACCACTCTCAGCTCAGTGATATCTAGGTGATAGCAGTCACATATGTACAACAGGAGGTAAATCATCTATCCAGGCCAACATTTCTTTGGCACGAGAATGTCGATGTTGATGTTACGGACCTGAATTGAATTGAATCTCGCAAGCTTACTAAAGTGGAGGATTAGAATCGAATGTAGCGAAAGCAAACCAAGTAAATAACTACGTATCTAACCTAGCTAGAATACGAACCAACGGAACTCTTGTTACCCCGTTGTAGCTGCATAGGTAAGGTCGATTCACTTGGGAATGTCGTGTGGGTCTTCCTCTCGGTATGTCTGTGAGTAGATATTATTGGACTGGGCGAGTAACCAAAAAAGACGACATACGAAGCGGAGCACGTGCAGTAGACCTCCCGCACCGCGATCATCTTGGCTGGCTTTTCAGCCTTGAAGAATCAACCACACGGTCCACTTTAGTACGGCGACATGCGGAGGATGGCGGTCAGAAGAGAACAACAAGGTCCAGATAAGTAATTCGACCCAGTCTTTCCAAGTGAACGGTCGCTTTCATGCAAAGGAGTTTTGCCTTCCCCTTCCCTCACGAACCCCCCAGGGCCCAAGGTGTCCGGACCATCGCTCCGATGGAGCTTCTCCACGCTCTTCTAGGTATTGCATTATAAGGGAGTCAATGTATCTATCTATCAAGAGTCAACCACAAGATTCTTGTGCCTGGAAAGCCATACATATGCCATTCTCAGCTTTGGAGCAAACGCTCGTCTGACGGTCACTTGACCGAATGTAGAAAGTATAGTACGATCGACTCAAAAGAAAAGTAGGTGAAGATAAACCCCACCAAGTGAAACGTATTTCCATGCATCAAATTATTTGATGAGGCTCAAAGAACGGAGCCGGAGCCGGGGCCGGGGCCGGGATCGGTCAATCTTTTTTGGTGATATCTAGACGTGTTTATACACGGATCATAAGAGATGATAAGCCGCGAGTGATCATGGCTCCCACTCAGACATCAGGTCGTCCATTTTCGAGGCGATATTGGCATTCGATATGACTCAAGCATCATCCGAAACGAGTGTCATTGGCCCGGCCACTGATGGCCACGGTCTCTTCACGGTAGAGCCAAGAAACAAGAGGTTGAATGACATCGAGGATCAGGCTCCGAACTCAGCTCATGGCTCAGAGCGCGCTTTGCCGCCAGCGGATGGCGGCAAGGAGGCATGGCTATTCCTCGCTGCATGCTTCGCCGTCGAGGCTTTAGTTTGGGGTAAGGCATCCCATCCATCTCTCCAGTAATAACGGAAATCAGGGCAGAACTTGAGATCATCTGGCTGATATGAGATAGGCTTTGCGTACTCCTTCGGCGTGTTTCACGATTATTACGCTCAACACGCCCCGTTCTCTTCGTCCGGGAACGTGGCGATCATCGGAACAAGTGCCATAGGCATATTGTACTTATTCTCGCCCGTCGTCTTAGGGGTATGCCAAATGTATCCACACCAAGCGCGGTTCGCCACACCGGTCGGGCTCCTCATAGCATGTCTATCACTCTCACTCGCATCCCTCGCGACGTCAACAGATGCATTGATTCTCTTGCAAGGTGTGTTGTACGCCGTCGGTGGTGCCATAGCCTACTGTCCAACGATCTCTTACATCGACGAGTGGTTTGTTGCGCGCAAGGGGATGGCTTACGGCATCGTTTGGGGCGGCGAAGGATTGGCGAGCACCTTGATACCGCTCGTATTAGAGCGACTGCTCGCCAAGTTTGGTCACCAGACTACGCTGCGTGCCAGCGCCATCGCCATCTTCCTCATCTGTGCGCCGCTGTCAGTATTCATCAGACCTCGCTTGCCATTAGACAACACGGCACCCCCGCGACCTTGGGGCTTCAGATTCTCTCTTTCCAGATCATTCGCGCCTTACCAACTTGGCAATATCATTGAAGCGACAGGACACGTCGGTGAGTTTTTTCTCTCGCATGCGGAGAACATGTGAAAGCCTTGTGCTTATACTCGCATGTCCATTTCAGTACCCGGTATCTACCTCCCAACATATGCACGCACCGTCTTTGGAGCATCAGGATTGCTCTCCGCCTTGACGGTCTTACTGATTAACATATCGACAGCCTTCGGGTGTGTCATCATGGGGATATTGACGGATCGGCTTCCAGCTACGACCTGTATTTTGATCTCATCGGCGGGAGCAACCGTCAGTGTCTTCATCATCTGGGGTTTCTCGTCATCTCTTTCCGTCTTGTATGTCTTTTGCATCTCGTACGGCCTGTTTGCGGGTTCTTTCACATCGACGGTATGCAATGCAATCAGCCATTTCCCCGTCTAGAGTAGGTGCTAACCCGCGATGTTGCAGTGGCCGGGAATAATGCGTACGCTAGGAAAACGGCATGAGGTTGATGATGGCAGATATGAAATCGACGCGGCGATGATATATGGTTGGTTATGCGTTGGGAGAGGCGTCGCGAATCTGGCCTCTGGACCCCTGAGTGATGCTCTTACAAAGAGCACGGCATGGAAGGGTCATGTTGGCGGGGGATACGGAACTGGGTATGGCACATTGATCGTATATACCGGCGTGACCGCGTTATTGAGCTCGTCGGGTTTCATTTGGAAGAAGCTAGATGCTGTAAGTGTTGATCTCCAGCAAGGATAGGCGTTTCTTCCCCTTACTTGAACATTGGCCCAGATTACCCGCGGAAAAGCTCAGCCCTTGGCCATGAATCGACCGCGACAAAGAAGTATATGTACCTCACAATAGGTAGCGTAGGAATATACGAACGGGGTCTTTTAATACGAAGTTCATATTGAGTCTCATACCACTCACTCAGTAAGGAGTGGGCGGAGGATAGTTTGGAGTAGAGCCAAACGGGGAAAGCACATACTATGATAATCCAGCTTTCCATATTCCACTGCCTTGTCGGTCCCCGTCAATCTCGGAAATCCACGCTACTCATCCAGATCTGAGGTTATCATGCTCGAATTCCGAGGATTTCCGTCTCAGTCGGCCCATTTCCCGAACCTAAAACTGGAGGAAATGCGGAGGTAATCATATACAACACTCGGTCCTAATGGCTACGTTGTAGCAAGGGACGCTGGTCCCAATGGCCGCCGTCTGGGTTGCTTGCGTTTTCATCCTCGTCGCTAGAACTGCATCGATCATATATGAAATACTGGGCGAATAGGGTTGAATCCAATAGAAGGGTGCCCAGACTGCCAGCCAGCCAAGACGCATTGACGAGTAGATACCTATTGTATATTTGACTTGCTTCTCCAGGCTGGCAGTTTGAATCGCGGCACACAGGTTCATAAGCAAAGATGGACAGAACATAGGTTAGGTTACCCAGGCAAGCAAAGAGAAAGAAGAAGACGCTGATACCCCCAGCAGATTTGCGCCGATGGTTCACGAATAGCTGCGGAAGTCGGGAAACCATGTAAAATACAGCACACAGCCAGCCAAATATTTGGCCCCAGAGGTCGAGTGCTGGGAGTTCACCAGCGGGTCCAGCGGGCCTGCCAATCGAGTATTCCCGATTCAAGTACCAGCCTAGTAGAGCAGCGACGCAGACCATAGAAACGGCTATGACGCTCCATGTCGGCACTGTAGTGGAGGTAGGCGACGGCGTCACGGGTGGATCCGACCTCATTGGTACCGCCGGGGACAGATGGGACCACGTAGTTCCTTGTCTTTCCAGCTGTTCGAAGGAGTCGTCTAATAGGGCGGTACTCTCTGTGGGCTCGCCGCCCGTCACTGGCTCGTTCGTAGGATCTGATAATAGGGGTGCGTCTTCCGAGTCGCGCCGAAACGGAAAGCCTCTGTTGTAGTAAAAGTATTGTGCTAATAATACAACATCTGCGGTGGCGTAGTATATAGCGAGCACAAGCATTGTGGGCAAGACACCCTGAAGGACGGCGCCAACGATATTGAAGACATCGCCCAAGAGCCAGACAAGGAGAAATGGGACTGAGATGCCGTCGGTGGAGCTGCGTCGGAAATTGTCCGCAATCTGAGGGGAGAAGACCACAACCCATGCCGCGATAGAGATAGCACTAGATTCGGGGAAGCTCGTGTTAGCACACGCGACATCTATGAGGCGGGCGGTATCTTACCCGCAAGTGCCCGATATTGCCTCGACATCAAGATTCAAAAGACCCGGAGGCGGCGCCATCTTGACGACACCAGCAGGGGTAAGTCCGTAGAGCGTATGAGGTTAGATGAGTTTTCTAATCGAGAGAAGCCCACGTAAATACTGGTGATTTGCCAATAGAACGACGCAAAATTCGCGTTGGGCATGCAGATTGGTTTTGGAGACTATCCGTAGAAGATGGCTGGCGCACGTCTCCTAGGGTGAGAAGAGTGGGAAGTGTCGTTGAATGAGATGAAATTCGTCCATCGGAGATTCAGGTATTGCGACATTGGTCTTAAGGTTTAGAGAAAGTGTCAAGAGGCAGGTGAAATGCATGCGTACGGAAAATACAGATTTCCTTTGACTGTGTCGAGCTTAAAAAAAAAAAGAGAATCGGTCACGTAAGAAGGGGATCAATGTATGTGATGTTGGGAGGTTCTGTAGGTAAGGACAGTGTAGGTTACCCGGTCCAGGTCTTAATTGGACTGTGGATACGTACGTCACAGGCTCCCTTAAGAGCCTGCAGTTGCCGCGAGTCACCTGCTACAGCACTGTGTGGGAGGTTTACGTCACACAGCTCATTAGTCGCATACAGCTATGTATGGAAATGACTTTTATGTAGATATACGGACGTATCATATTAATGTATGCACATAGGAGGTAGACATACCCCTCGATCGCGGGAAACCTGGAACCCGTCGCCACATGGAAAGGTGGGGCAGTACGGAAGACGTGGTAGCGAATTGCCGACGGGGCCGATCTGAGTGCAACACGTTAGATAGGCTATCTAACCTAGATAGATATTAGATAAAGAGTGACAACCCATGGAAACAACCATCATCACAAGGGTTGACTCGAATAAAAGGTCCTTCGGGGACTTAACACCTATACACCGGCTTACTTCTGGAAGATGTATAGGTAACCACACACTCTCTTCGCTCTTCGACATCCAAGTGCCTAGGTACCTAGGTACCTATGTTGTGGAGGGGAATAAAGCGTGTAGGTACACACCTACCTGTCTTTGCAGTATCTTTTTGCGACTGGGTACTAATAAGTGTACAACCCAACAGGCAAATGAAACTGGGACAGAAGCTGGGACTCCACGGATATCTTCAGGTTGCCAGCCTACCTATCTCGAACACATCAACAGGGCCGATTTGACTTTAAGCCAGCAGCACTCCTGAGTTGCGGAGCATTATGACAGGGCAGAGGACAGGGCAGAGGACTGGGCAACCACGTCACCATCAAAACACTGTCTTCGCGTAAAACTGCCAAGTTTCTTGAAGGTAGTTCACGCCTTCATATAACTACCTAGATTCTAACAGAAGCAATAGGATACGAGACGCACGTTTGCACTACTTGGCTCGATTGGATCACACGATTCCTCGGAGACATGGCGCACGAAATACCTAACGACATCTTGTTTACATTTGTTATTGTCAGTAACGTGTTAGCCAGTCGATGCGTTTGAAGGCACATGCCTACATACCTACCTGCCTACCTAATTTCGGTGGCCGAGTAATGCGACGGGCCGAGGCCAAGACGCCAGAAGTAGGTGCATAGTGGAGCGCCGGCGTCAAGATCATCCAAGATCTTTAAAAGGATTAAAATATCGCGTAATCATTTCAAACGCGCATAGAATGCGGAGGTGCATAGGTGATGACTTTAAAGAGGTGAGCTATATGCCTTTATGCGTGTGACCACGGATCTGAAGGCTTCCTTCTTAGGTCGGGTAGGTGCTCGATGCGGAACCAAGGTAGTCTGTACTGGACATATGCATTTATGTTCCATCATCCGGAGACGGAATTCCGATTCCCGAGACATTGGAGAGGTGAAAGGACTCAAAGGAGCCGAGTGAACCCTTCCTTTTAGTAAGCCGTTCTACTTATTATGTATGTACCTGCGTATTCTGACGGCATAGATAGTGGCAGGTAAATTCGTACCATCGCGACATCGCAACAAGACGGAACCACCCCCCCCCCCCCAAAGTGCCCCCCCAGCGCCCCCACCGAACCTACTCGAAATGGGATGGCGATAGATACCTAGAACGTCCTTGGATATAATCAAAAAATCCGGCGATTTTCTGGCTTACTTATCACTGGATGTTGGATAGTTGGCCTTGGGGTATCATAACTGGACTATTAGTAATTGACTACCTACCTACTTTTGTAGTATTCCTAGGTATGTCGTATGCCGCGTATGCCATGGATTGGAAATTCAGCCGACACGCCATCTCTCACACTATCTAATACCTAATAAAAGTGCCCAGAGAGGATCTCAAACGGTGGATGGGTGACAACACACCACACACCACACACCACATTCAACACACAATACACAATATACAACACACAACACACAACACACAACACACATACCGGTCCAATAGTTTTGATCACGAATTCCAGACAAGTCAGCAAACTTGTGGCAATGAGTGCGGGACTCCCAGACTTACCGGTCCTCACCGCCGACGACTCCATGTTGTCTCGCAAATTTGGCCGCGAGGTCGCCAACTACTTCTCCGGCAGCCCGCTCAACCGAGTATCGTTCTTGCGATCGGACCAGAGCTTTCTGAGCGCAGCCTTCGCCCACCCCTCGACATCTTTCTTGCTGTTGGACAACTATTCGCCGCTGGCCAAGGATAAATCCACCCTCGCTTATGTCAGTAAGGAAGATATCGTGCCCTTGACCGGCTCGGAGCCTTTCAAGCGGTCAGAGGAGGAGCAGATCAAGACCTTCAACTCTACCGTCACCCAGCCCCTTATTTTATTTCTCGGCCTCGACGAGAAGAAACCGGGCTTTCAATATCGGGAGTACGCGGGAAGACCTTACTTTGCCATCGATGTGACGCCCAAGGGGTCTATTGAGGAGCAGGCAAAGAGTGTGATTGAGGCGGTTAAAGCCAAGCCCGACGTGACTTTCCTCCCAGGAGGCAGAATTGTCAGTCTTAATGCTCCCGAAGGTAATAAACAAAACCAAACACAAAAAAAGAACAAGAAAAAGAAAAAAGAAATTGGCAAAAAAAAAAAAAGAAGACCGCTTCGTGTTTGCCTTATTATAATAAAAGTTGGCTAGATAAAACGAAGCTGACACATCTCCTGAACAAAACAAACAGCTGCAATTTATGCCCAAGCACGTGCGCTTCTAGATTGGAACGCGCGGAACCCCTTCTGCGGCGGCTGCGGTTCGCGCACCCTGTCTATCAATGCCGGGACGAAACGGGTATGTCCGCCCACGGACCTTGCCGGCGTGCCTGAAGGTGGCGAGGCCAAACAGCGGCCAGAGTGCCCGACGCGACGCGGCATCAGTAATCTGTGCTTCCCACGGACGGACCCGACGGTCATCATGGCTATCGTGTCGGCAGATGGCACGAAGATACTACTTGGCCGCAACAAGAGGTATCCCCCGGGTTGGTATAGTGTCCTCGCCGGGTTCCTGGAGCCGGGCGAGTCCATCGAAGAGGCAGTTCGTCGCGAGGCATGGGAAGAAAGTGGTGTCACTGTCGGCCGTGTCGTGCTTCACAGCTCTCAACCCGTAAGTAATCTCCTGTAGTGTCCAATTTTCAAGGGGGAGGCATGTTTACACTCCATCTTAAGAATATCCCCCCCGCCGCCGCCGCCATGAGACTATTATAAAGCGCGGAAAATGACTAATGGCTAACTCCGAGCATTACAGTGGCCTTACCCGGCGAACTTGATGATCGGTGCAATCGGTCAAGCTTTGCCCGGCGGCGAGAACATCCATCTCGGAAATGACCCTGAACTTGAGACGGCCCGGTGGTATACTTTTGACGAAGTCCGGGAGGCGATGGAGTCTTCCAAGTCTGCCGTATTCGGAGCCCCCGTACCTGAATCGGAAGTAGACAAGCTTCGCGTACCGCCTGCTACCGCCATTGCGAATCAGTTGATGGCGGCTGTCGTTGATGGCTGGTTGAACGTCAACCCACCAAAGATATAGCCCAATTGTGTGAAGGATCGTGAATGAGACCGGACCGGTTTTCATATACTAGGTATGTAGGCATATTGGAGTGAGCGAGCGAGCAAGCAAGCAGAGTAGAAGGGTGGAATTAGTATGTATTAGAGAACGACTCCGTCCTGGCTGACTGAGATTTGCGGTGCATAACCTAGAATAGAGTCAATCCATGTTTGATCTACCGACAGCTGTCACTCGATTGTCACCAACCACGTTGTGTTTGTGGCATGGATATGACCATGCTTTGAATCGGAAACGTCGTTGCATACATGAGAGCATCTATAGGAGTCGTTACCCCTGACCATCCCGTTACCACACACAGCGCCACTCACATACACACATGATGGGCACGGGTTATCGGCGATATATTTATCTTGACCCTTGATGAATTGATAAACACGTCATTCATCACATACTGGAATTGCGTTTTGGGGTCTCTTCCCAACTCATTTGTTTGGATGTAGGTACCTGCGTCCCGTGTCTGCCTGGGTAGATTCAAGCCGGATTCAACGGATGTGCTTGCGCGTCACAAAAAGGTTGGTTTGGCCGTGAGTGGAGGATCCGTAGATACATAATCCATTCTATTTATTATAGCAGCTCCGAGTAGAGCAAAGGTAAGCACCGCCCGTCCTCCATCATCATCCATCATCTTTCAACCATCGCCATTATCATCACCATCGTCATCAAGGTTATTATTACTGACCCGTGATAATCAGACGAGTTTCCAAACAGCCCGTGCAAAACGGAAAAAGGTTATGTCGCCCCTTTTGAAAATTGAACAGCCGACATGAAAAAAAAAAAAAAAAAAAAAGACCCGAGTCATTGGCTTGGCGGGCACTGTTCTTAGAGGCCTTTCGAATGCGGAGTAATACTATATATAATAAAGCGTCTGTTCATCTCATTGCTCGACAAGAATCTCACCGTCATTCTGTCATTCTTTCGCCCTGAGCGTACGTACATGTGAAAATACCCAGTTCCATACATACACCTCGTATATTCCGTCCTTTCAATCATGACTACCAGCGCCGCTCCGTTCACAATCCAGGCCAACCCGGGCACTGATATCTGGCGGAAGCCACCGTCGACCAACGTATGGAATGGTGAGCTCTTCTTCTTCTTCTTCTTCTTCTTCTTCTTCTTCTTCTTCTTCTTCTTCTTGCCTATCACGTCGCCAGCAAAGTACAATACCCCGTGGTGCTAACCGAGAATCCCCTCAGCCCCCATCGCACGCACCAATTCAGGATCCCTGACGAAATTCCGCTCAGCGCGCGTTACCTTTTGGGCTCCATGGACGGAGCGCTACGATCAGTATTAATAACAAACCTCTCAAATCCCGGCGGGGCATACTAACTCCAGAATTCTTATGAACAGAGCCGGGCTCCTGCTCGTACCTCGACGAGCCTCCTCCTCACCGCCCACCACAGCGGCGCCAGATAAGTGGCTCAAGACGGGCATCGAATACTACCAGAACCAGCCGCAGCTAAGCACCGTCGGCTGCGACCGGTGGGCGGATTGGGGCATCGCGCCGCTGACGACGCCCGTCGACCCTGACCGCGGCGTCACGCTCGAGGCCAGACGCGAGAGCGACGAGACCGGCGTGTCGATCTGGATCTACCGCCTCGTGCTCGACGAGGTGACGGGCCACGTAGTCGTGCGCATCCCGCTGCGCGAGGTCTGCTGGATACTAGCTGACGAGGAGCAAGATGGGAGAGAGGGCTGGGTCTTGGACGTCAGTCCGCTTGTTGCGCGGCCGGAGAGGAGAGCGGCCGGGCCGCTGTGCGCTGAGTTCAAGGAGTTTACGGTCGCGTGGGACTCCTGAGGTTTGCCGTGAGGGCCATTTGTATAAGAGGCTAATACCGGGGTAGACGGGTGTTGATTACCGCTGTGAATGGGTGATGCTCCATGGTGGTATAAGCCGACAAAACAAGCAAGACGTGTTATATAGCAAGTTACCTAACCTAATAATAAGAATGAACATGAATAAATGAAGATGCACTCTCACGGTGACTACCGGTAGGTAAAGCATGAGTAGGTAAACAATCCCAGGTCGGCTTAGGTTAGCTAGATAATAGCTAGCTGCCTGAAATTGATGCTTTGATTGCAGTCACGAAGTCGAATATACTAGGTTAGTAGTCAAAATTCTCTTATCAAGTGAACTGACTTCAAACTTGACTAATTGAGCGCCGGGGCCATGAAGAATGAGAACCTCTTTGGCGATCATCCGTCTCTATATAAACGGCACCCGCGGAAGAACTCTCGTGCCCACCTCTTGCTAGCACAGGTGACTTGGCAAAAAAAAAAAAGAAAAAAACAAAAGAAAAAGCAAGATCTCAACTTCAGAATCATAAGGAAGTTTGTCGATTGCACACCGGCCCGGCGACGCCACGGAAGCGAAAATATAAGATGACCAGTCTTTCATGATGGACAGCAGGACTGTGTTTTCGCGTGATGGGAATCTGGAATCCGGAATCTCGAATCTCGAATCTCGAATTTGGACAACCCTGTGTCGACGATTACGGGCGAGCGCCACAGGTGGTGATAATGCGAATCGAGGAGTCTAATTATCTATCTAGGGAGTGCATCGACAATATCCTGCGCGAGGCACTTATAAGATCGTTCGTTATGGGATGAGGCAGTGCCGACAAACTATCTACACTATACATACTCGATGAGTCGATGCGACGGGACAAGGTTCTTCCGTGCCAACGCTCACCGACTCGACCTAGTTAACGGGACCCAGTCGATATACATTCTGCGCGTTTGGGTGACCAATACCAATACCTATACCTAGTTAAGTGACGAACAGAACTCGCCGGGAAATACACTTGGGGGATTCAAACGCTTCAAAGACGTAACCAGGCCCATCAACACCAAAAACCATTGCCCAGGCGAAAATATCCATCAGGGGCGGATTTCGCGAGGCCTTTTCCCTTTTTTAGTCGTGGTGAGTACTGATTCATACAGCGAAAACAAAAGCCACGATCCGACGGCCCAGGGCGACGAAAAGACTAGATAGGGACATCTCTGACCGATGCATAAACACTAGATAGGTCACAGAGAACCTTTCCAGTCCAGGATCTCCCACCCGAGTTTTTATCGCGAGACAATTTATCGCGAGACATTTATCGCGAGACAAAACAAGATGGCGCCTCGCCAAACCGTCCTCCCGCTCATCTACCGACTCTTCTTCTTGGTCATCGAACCGATATTCGCACTTGCCGGCGCTTTCTACGCGCATTTCCGACAGGATGCGTACCTGAGCATGACGGACGCTGACTCGGCATCGTCTCCAATCCCACTCGGGACGTCCATCGTCATGTCACAACTCGCCAACCTGTATCTCCTATTCGCGCTGAACGAGGCGCTGGTTTTGCGGTGCACCGGCGATATGACGGTTTGGAAGACGGTGCTCTTCGTGTTGCTCGTCGCTGATCTCGGCCACCTGCTTTCAGTGAGTGGGCATGGGTCGTGGATATACTGGGACTTCTCCCGATGGAATGCCATTGACTGGGGCAATGTACCGTTTGTCTACCTGGGCGCCTCGATGAGGATTGCGTTTCTCTCCGGAATTGGACTAGGCGGACGGCATGAGGCCAAAGCTCGCAAGAGCTCGTGACGATTCCATTTCTCTGGGCCATATGGGGTACCTACTCTTGTTATCAGTATACTAACTTAGGTAGTGTACCTAGATACAATGACACGGCTTTGTTGGTGATCCAAGTACCTATCCTAACCTAGGTGATTTAGATAGGTAGGTAGTATTATAGGTAGTGGAGGTATAGATAGGTACCTATCATCTTCAAGGTGGGGGAAAATTTTGCTCGGTTGTTATTTTCCCCTCATTATCTACTGCGACGCCGGCGGCTAATTAGCCCGACGCCCGGCAGTCTTGAATCCTGATCAAGTATCGCGTGCGTCGTGCACTAGTCGACGGTGATCCCCTCTGATGGTGGATGGGCTAACAGAGGTTATGGTTATTGGTTACCGTTGTAACTTATAAACCCGTACCTAGCGTTCATCGTGATGGCTTTGTAGGGGCCGATTGGTAGTGAACGTCAGACATCATTCGCAGACTCCCTCTATCGGTGCCATCTTATTGGTGGAATTACTTTGTGAGGCTTGGTGAGAGCTTCAAACTTGACGATCGTCGCTATACCTACACTATCGCTACTTATCGATGCGAACCACCACGTTCTAGATACCTTACGTAGTAGGTATTGCGTCCGTGGAGACTACCTATGTCACATTGTGCAAATCTAGACCTAGGGGTAATTTACTCACCTTCAAGCTAGGTAAATGAACCTTCAATATGCCTGAAGCTGCGGATAAAACCGTAAGGTGGGGATTCCGAGGGGGCGAAGGGAGAGGGGGGGGGGTTGGTTTTCTATACTGGGTACAGACTGTATATGTAAGTAGTCAATATTAATAAGTCAGACGTGTCGCTCTCGAGAAATATACCTCACGCCGTGTCTACCTGCCTCACTGTTGTCAGTCCTGTTCGTTATTCCATAATCCTCTCTATACCTGTCTCCGGCGACAACTACGTAAAAATGGCGCAATACGATCAGTACACCGGCTTCCAGGTCGAATCATCTGACACCTGGACTACCCTTCACAAGAACAAGTTCAACGTGAAGCCATTCGACGACTATGACGTCGAGGTAAAGATCGAATGCTGCGGTGTCTGTGCCAGTGATCTTCACACCATTAGCGGCGGTTGGGGCGGTCAGAAGTTCCCATTAGCAGTTGGCCATGAGATTGTCGGCAAGGCCATCCGCGTTGGCCCCAAAGTCACGCTGATCAAGGAAGGTCAACGTGTCGGCGTCGGTGCCCAGATGTGGTCCTGCTTGGATTGCCGCCAATGCAAGAACGATAACGAGACCTACTGCGCAAAGCAGGTCGACACATACGGCGCCAACTGGATGGGCACCGGACTGATTACCCAGGGTGGTTATTCGTCTCACATCCGGGCGCACGAGCACTGGTAGGTTAGGTTGGCATCTGTAATGGACTCACTAATCGTGACAGCCGGATTGCTAACTCGCTTGACAGGGTGTTCCCTATCCCCGAGGCCATTCCGAGCCATCTGGCAGCACCCATGTTGTGCGCCGGTATTACCTGTTATAGTCCGTTGGTACGAAATGGAGCCGGACCGGGCAAGAAGATCGGTATTGTCGGTCTGGGTGGTCTCGGACACTTTGGCGTTTTGTTCTCCAAGGCATTGGGTGCCGAGACCTGGGTTATCTCCCGATCCCACAGCAAGGAGGAAGACGCAAAGGCCATGGGCGCCGATGGATTCCTAGCGACCCAAGATAAGGACTGGAACAAGGAGCACTGGGCAACCTTCGATTTAATTATCAGCACGGCCAACAGCTTTAGCGACGGGTTCGATCTGGGAGCCTATCTTTCCCTCTTAGACGTCCACGGCAAATGGGTGTCTGTCGGTTTGCCAGAAGAGGCTGGAATCGCGATCAAGCCCCAGGACTTCATGAGCAACGGTTGCTTGATCGGTGCCTCGCATCTGGGTAGCCGGAGAGAGATGCTGGCAATGTTGAAGCTGGCTGCCGACAAAGGCATCAAGTCGTGGGTCGAGACTGTGCCAATTAGCGCCGAGAACCTGTCTGCCACGTTACAAAGACTCAAGAAGATCGACGTTAGATATAGATTCGCAATGGTTGACTATGACAAGGCATTCGGAGCTTAGAAAGGGGGCGCATAAGTTGATTCGTCGGCGTATTCCATGAACTGGAAGAACGTGAGCACGGAGTGCTTCAGTTCCAGATCTCGTCGAGGTGTCAAGTATAGACAGATAGACATATATGGATAGACTATACAGCATAAAATCGCATTCTTGTCGCCTTGTTCAACACCTGGAATCCAAGCATGTTGGAAAATGTTGTAGTGTATGTAGGTAGGCAGCTTGCCTGATGAAAGCGAGGGAAGTTTTCAATGTCCATGGCGCGATCTAGTCCGTACCTAGGTACGTCCGTAAGTACTTACGCGACGAACAAGCGCCTTGGCGAATTAACTAAGAGATTACCTAGATAATTACCTACCTGCCACTGGCCAGGTACTGTAGTTAGTGCTTGTGCAGGCAGAGAACTAGATAAGTAGATAAGTAGGTAGGTAGTCTTGGTACAGAATACATAATTACACTAGCTCCGAGTGTCCGGCAGCTGGCAGCAGTCGCCCAGCCCGCCCCACAGTTTTCGGTTGCTTTGGGGTCTGTGCACGCCCACAATCTCCAAAACTCTAGAGATTTCCCCAAACGCCCTTGATTTCGACTTTTCACTTTCTTGATTCCTCGACAAGCCCAGAGACATCCGCAACCATGTCTATCAACAAGATCGCCGCCAACAGCCCTTCGCGCGCCAACCCGTCCGAGTTGGAGACCAGCATTGCTGGTGCTCTTTACGACCTCGAAACAAATACCACCGACCTCAAGGCCGCCCTCCGCCCTCTCCAATTCGTCTCTGCCAGAGAGGTGAGATAACGCTCTCCGAGTCCTTGCGATACCTTCCTCGGGCCGCCCCCGATCTTATTCCACTCTCGCCTTACCGACCTGGCTCGCGCCTTGCTCGTCGATTGTCAATTATGCGATTTCGACACAGCCCGTCTGCGATTGAGATCGAGATGTATGCTGTGTGGGGGGGCATAAAAAGCATCAATCCGATAAATAAACGCCAGTGGAATAGGACGGGAAGCGGTCCAAGGAACACGTTTTTCATAAAAGTGTCCTGGAGCTCGCCGACTGACTTGCGTCTTAATTAGATCGAAGTTGGTCACGGCAAGAAGGCTATTGTCATCTTTGTCCCCGTCCCCTCCCTACAGGGATTCCACCGTGTCCAGCAGCGGTAAGTTTAATACGCTTTACGATTTATATTCCCTTCACCCCAATACGGATTTGCTTATACTAATTCTTGCCGACAGCTTGACCCGTGAGCTCGAGAAGAAGTTCTCCGACCGCCATGTCCTGATCCTTGCCTCGCGCCGCATCCTGCCCCGCCCCAAGCGATCAGTGCGCTCGCGCAACACCCTCACCCAAAAGCGCCCCCGTTCGCGTACTCTGACCGCTGTCCACGATGCTATCCTGAACGACCTCGTCTACCCCGTCGAGATCGTCGGTAAGCGCATCCGCACCAAGGAGGACAGCAGCAAGCTCCTCAAGGTTATCCTCGACGAGAAGGAGCGTGGTGGTGTCGACTACAGACTTGACACCTACTCCGAGGTCTACCGTCGCTTGACGGGCCGCACCGTCACCTTCGAGTTCCCCCAGTCCGGCTCCACTGAGTACTAGGGTTAGTCAGAGGTAAAGGGCGAATGGGGAAAGGACGAGGACACTATTGAGCATTCGGCATGGTACTGGCATGTACCAGCTGAAGAATGGCTGAAGAATGGCAGCATGTAACGATTCTCATGGGCCAATTCAAAATGGGCATGGCGTTCTTAACTGGTAGCTTATGAAGTTTCAAAATGGACAAGCTTCGTTTCTGACCCCAGATCTGACTGAAAACTGCACTTCTGTGTTGTCGAGCGTGACCCTATAGTTCGATCGTCACGACCTTACCAAAACTGTAAATCAACTGTGATCATTCAATTCTCCTGGGTATCGTAGCTTTCGTCTATTCCTGACTGATGCGCCCGATTCCAATGGCGCACCAATACGCTAGTTCTCTCTTTTCTTTCGCATCCTTTTCCTTACCAGTCGTTACGCCAACCTGATCCTGCGACGCCTCGCTCTCCCACTCCAACCGTACAAACATGGGTATCTCCAATATATCCTCATCCTCCTTCAGCGGACTGAGATCCGGCTCCGGGTCGCCTTCTTTTCTGAGTATCCTGGGAGGTGGCTGGATACGCAGTGATGCGGGCACCACCTCCACCACGATACTGACCCAATTCCGCCCTCGCTCCCAGACCTTTCCCGGCTCCGGCTGATGCATGCTTTCGTCTTCATGCAGTAGGTTCTCCTTATCTTCGTTCTTCAGAACATCGTCTAGGTACATGTCGTTATCTGGGTTGGCATCAATCTGAAACTCAGGACAGAGCACCGTGACCCTCGACGCAAAACGGCCGGGCGTGACTGCTGGTGTCGCGAGCACGACCTTTACATCTTCGAAGAGCGGGTTCTTGAACGTCAGGAGAAACTGCACGGGTTGGAGGGGCTTGAGTAGGCCAGAGTCGGAGAGAGGGTTGAGTGGCTTGACGGAGATGGAAGGTATAGAGGTACTGGCGACTAATCGAATCCGCCACCGGGTGTTGCCCACCTTGGACTCGGGCTTACTGATAATGTGCCGACAAACGGGACAACGTTTCGAGCGCTTGGTCCGGAGGAGATACGGAATAGGCCATAATTGGTCTACGAATTGAGCGCCTTCTTCTACTTGGGTCTTCGTCTGCTCGCTTGTAACCGTACCGTCCCACCCATCCCGCCGCAATTGTGATATGGCCGAGCTATCATCCAGATCACACAGCCGGAAGCCTTCATGAGGCGAGTCGGCCTCTCGCATGACAGTGGGTTTGCTCTTTTGCTTTAGCCCATTCATGTTGCTGCTGCCGGAGTAGATGCTCATGATACGCGTCAAGGCGCCGGGCGAGTTGAAGCCATAGTCGCCCAGGCCAGAAAGGCCGGCGCTGGGGTTTGTATTGGCAGTTTGAGAGCCGTAGAAAGATTTCAGCGCTGCAAATCTCGCCTTGTTATTTTCTGGAACCCAGTCACTCTTGATATGCGGCGTGTTTTCTGTGACGACGTGTTTGGACTGCTCGTCCCCGTAACGAATCTTTTGTAGCTGGGCAAAGATGGCCTGGGGCTTGTCGAACCTGATATCTATTTCGGACGAATTCCAGTGACAATACGAGCACGTTAGGATCCATGGGTTCGACGGTACCGGGGAGGGGGCATTATCCGCCGTAAGAAGAGAAGCTTCAGGGGTAGTTTCGGGGGCTTGGACGGCGAGGGGACCGATGCATATGGGACATTGGAAGCAGCTGCGCGTACACCTGTATTATAAACTGAGTAAGTCAACCAGCCAGGGCACACTAAATAATGACCCTCTTGCGGACACAACATACCGATTCCCTTCCGTCTTTAGACTGCTGCTGCCTACTTCAAATAGACAGCTGGGACAGTAGATTGTCACGAGCTCTTCCGCGACACAGCGAGGACAGCGAATCTGATGGCAGACGTCACAGTAAAAGAGATATTCGAGAGGATAGAGACTGAATTTAGACCGAGGCGCACGGGGATCGAATGTGTGGTCGTCTTCCAGATCGTCACCATTCAACTCTTGCGAGGGCGTTGACGGCGTGTCGTCGGCGGACCGGCCCTGACTGGCAGAGTCATGGCAAGGACACTGTATGTACGTGTATGGTATTAAGGAGGCCATTTAGAGCTTTATTTCCGAGCTGCTACATCGCACCAGCCATAAAACAGGGGGTGAATAAACACACACAGAGGTCTAAGTCTGTATGAAGTTGAAGCGTGCGATTGTGATTTGAGTTGTTGTGTTGTTGTTGTATCCCTCCCGTCATTTGTAGATAGGTCCGGATTGTACCTATTGAAGGTTACATCTGTTTCGGCGCCCCTATCTCCACCCCGTCGGACCGATGCGGCCCGTCAAAGATCTGACGGCCTGCCATGTCAGTTGAAGAGGCGTCATGCGGAACACAATCAACACTGCAACCACAGCGCTCACCTAGCGCTCAGCGCTTCATAGGGTACAACATGATGCGATATCGGGTTTCCTCATTAATCGATTGTTTGCAGTTACTTTAGTAGATAGAGACCGTCGAGTCGACGAAGATATCATGTTTGCTCTGCATAAATGTGGTACCATATTCCGTACGGACTTATTTATAACGTATTAGACCCCCATCCGGCCCAGGCCAAGATCCGGCCCATCCCATTTTCCCATACAAAAACCGCGATTTTCAAAGAGCTACAACTTCGACAATTCAACGATTGAGACTGTAAAACTGTGACATTATGCGTGAAATGGCACGGAGATTACGAATAGTGAGGTTTGCAAGATTTCGGATTGGATTGAGCCGCGGATATCCATTTTATGCTTGTAAACCATTTGGCGCTATATGCTATATAGGCATAAAGTGAATTTCCGCCACCCACCCTCGGACAAAACTTTTCAAGCCCTCATATTCCTATTCTCTGTGTAATTCTACGCACTATGTCAAAGTTTTACGGTCTAAGTCGTTGAATTGAAGAAGTTGTGACTTTTCGAAAAATCGCGGTTTTGTATGGGAAAATGAGGCGGGCCGGATCTTGGCCTGGGCCGGATGGGGGTCTAATACGTTATTATACATACAGTTTGAGGTTTCAATACACGTGCCAGGTTCATCTTTATTGATAAATCAGCGTGCCATGTCCGTAGTTCTGTCCGTAGGTAAGGTACTTAACTACCCGACTCTCTACCTATCTGTGACCCGACTCGGCTCTCTTATTTACTCCTGGGCGTAGCAAAGCGCTGCACCTTCTCTTCATGTTCACTTCACCTGAAATCCCAGAGCACTACACGCTAAATGATTCATCCTACACCAGAATCACTGCGTTTTTCTCATCCTCATTTTATGTTAATGGCATGGAAGTCTTTCTCGTACACGCATTAACAAACGACAACAGTCGACCACTCCTTTTCGCTTTCGCTTTCGCTCTCGCTATCTAGAAACACGCTTGTCGGTTTCGCTGGCTTGTTCTCAAAATTGGATAGTTTGGGTTGATCGTGGGTTATCATTCGTGTCTTTAGTCCCTTTTGGGACCTGCTCTCGCCGCGAGGTTGTTCACCATTTCGCCGCCCAGCTCGTATATCATGATACTCGGGCCAACAAGCCAAGCACCGCTACAAAGATATCAACATTAGCCGAGTCGAGCGAGCTGACTTTCCGCCGTGGATAGCGCCGGGTGCCATTAAGGCTTGGAGAGGGCACATACTTAGGGATTATCCATAGGAAGATGAGATCTTGGAGACTGTTGTGTCCGATGTTGTCGAAGCCCGAGTAGTATTCGCACATCCCTTTACGTCTTCGTGGTTAGCCAGATCGCCTTCTTTCTTTATATCCCTCATCACATCTCGCTCACAAAGGAAACTAAAATCACAAATTTTCCCGAGGGAGGATTCGGTCAGGGCAGGCTACTCACAGTACAGCACAGTTTTACTAAGCGTCATGATGGCGGCGCTGAATGCGACCAACACGGCGATGGCAGCAGTGCGTCCTACGATGACCTTCTTGCCGCCGACGGAAACGGCGTTTTGGAAGTAGGCCAGGGCGTAGTAGATGTACAGGAGCGTTTCGATGACGTTGAGAAAGCCCTGGGCACTGGTGAAGCCGTTGTTCGAGTTGAAAGCCTTCCAGCCGTACACGTGGTCGATCTCGCCGTACAAAGCATAGGGCGCCCATAGCGGCCAGTGCAGGTCACCGCCCGGCATCGTCCGCGGGCGCATCAACACATATCCACTGTCCCAGATCACGAGCGGCACGGATATGGCGAGCCAGAAGAGCGTGATCGCGCTCGGCGTGTGCACGTACCCTGTCGCCGCTGCGGTTGTGGAGCGAGTGGTCGCCATTGTTTTCTTCGTTTCAGACCTCTCTTGGAACTGGTAGGCTGGATCTTCCCTGTTTTCGTTTCGGGCGCAATTAGCCACTGTAATTTGTCTGGTTTACCAATTGCAATTGTTCACCCACCCTAGGTCTGCTGCTGCTTTGTCTGGCGCGGTCGTGAACGAAAGCAGAAACCAAACCACGCACTCAATCGCAGTTCAGCAAGTAAAAAAGATGAGGAATGGGGTTTCAGTCAAGCTTGCCTAGGTAGATTATGGAGCTGACAAGGGCAAATTACTCGCCTCGGCCTACGCACACTATACCTACTTAAAAGTCGGCTTCTAGACTTGCCTGTCTAGGGGACCATATTGGCCCTCACGTCAAGTCCTCCGTCAAATTCCTCGGTTTCTTTCTTTTTTTTTTTTTTTTTTTTTTTTTTTTTTTATTGACAAATTGACAAATTAAGCCGCAGATGGTTAGTTTCCTTGTGCCAAGCTCTGCCGTCCCTTTATTCGGGAGAAGGAGATTCGCCATGGCATGCTGACGATTGAGCTAATATATGCTGTACATACATAGTAGGTCATTAGCTGGTAGGTGTCTAATTTATCGTTTTCCTTTGCATCTTTGTCACCTCGGTATGTCGAAATACCGGTAATTTATCCTCGTCCCTGCCTACCTTAGTGGTGCATGTCTTTTTAGGACAGCTGTTGTTTTCAGAAATTTACACGTATGGATGTAGGCATTAACCGTGTAGTCCGTAGGTGCGTTGGTTATTCCGCGACCTTACCTAGCATTCATGATTCTACCATTCTCAGGGGCTTCAAAGTCCAGCCAGTATCTAGACATACTTAGAGCTGAAAACAGTGAAAAGAACCCGAATACGAATGCGACATTCAGCTTTCCGGAGACTCGGAGTTGATACTACCCACCTATATGTATGTGACGAGCTATACACGGAATTCTGAAGCTCTGTTGGACCTTGGTAGGTAGTTGGCTCACGCTAGACTGAGTCGGGTAGTATCTAGGCAACTTATACTTAGAAATTATCGGGATTAACTATACGCGATAGGAGCCCGGAGGGGAGGTGGCAACCCCCCTCCCCGGTAGGGGCCTATCTCCTCCATATACTACGTACCTAGATAGATAGGTAGATAGTATAAATCCATATCCGGCTCGTGTATATAGACCCTATCTAGCTGTAGCGTGGCATCTACAATACTTAGGTACATATGGACTACTGGAAGGCCATGGTCGGCCGCAGTTGTCATCAAACTCTGAGAATTTTCCGGTCAACGGCTCGACGCCAACTCTGATAGAGTTTCGGACGTACATTATTGCTTCTCACCTGTAAGGTATCACACATTCATAACATCTAACAAGTTGCATATAACTTAGCCCGTACCCGATTTGGTTAGATATAGTGTTGCATTGACGCGGCGTCAGGTATTTTCCTTCGCTCCATGTCAATTGTCCTTCCTGTCTAGATAGAAGGAATCTGAGGGCGCCAGACTCGCATACCGATTGATAAGATGGTAATTTCTGTGGTTGATAAGATAAACGTTGTTCGAGGACCCCTACTATGTACATACTTCTAAGTAAACACGACAACTTAAACGACCTCTTTGACTCTTTGACGATATTTAGGGACTTATTACAGTTGCAATCTGGTTATCTACACACCTCTCACCTCGGGCTCGATAAACGGCCGGCAGCCTTGTGTGTCCTCTGTGGGACGGGTGCACTATAGAGCCGGGCTCCCGGATCAAAACAAGCCATCATCAGTCCCGGTCGTAGTTCCAGTAGTTCCATGGCTTTTTTCAGTGCTTAAGCATACATACTATCTACTCATCAGTAAATGAAAGTCATATGAAGTTTATGAAGCGGATTTCATCTTCGAATGTGTAATCACGGTAAGCTAATAAGATAATAACCCGAAACATCACGAATAGTTATCACCAGGTCTACTATTTATTTATGTGCACGTCATGAGTGGCTGAGTGGCTCACTGTTACACAGCGCAATCGTCTATGTATTATCTATATCTCACCAGATTCCCCCCCCAGCTGATATGAACCCTTACTCATCATTTTCAGAATAGTTATTTCATACCCAAAATGATTAATCCATCCCGACTTGAATGATCTTAACAGTTCCGCCTCCGTATGTACAATGTTAAATCCCTGAGAAGTAAAAAAAAAACATATGACGTCCAAACAATGGCCGGACCATTGAGGCGACACCTTGGGTAAGATGCAGCCATCTCTTCCGCACGCTCCCGTTATTCCAAGTCTATTCCCCCGCTGGGCTTGCCATCATAGCATCACGTTTCTCATCGCGCTGTGCGTCAGAATTCGCGCGTACACAGTATGCAGGTACGAAATTGGGGCCGGAAAAGATAACGGGGTCGTCTTGGGCGCCGCGCTGTTGAACATGGCCGACTTGAAGTGGAAGACGGCATGTTGCTGCTCGGTATCGATCTTGGCGCTGAGGAGGACCAGGGCGTCTGACTCGCGCAAGCCCTGCTCGAGCGGCGACGCGCCGCAGCGGAACGTGATCTCGGTGCCTACGTTCTCCACGACCTCGAAGTGATTTGAGAATCGGAGGCCCTTTTCGTATTTGGCGACGGCGAGTTCGGATGACTGCCAGAGGTTGTCATCGGTGCCAGGGGGGTGGTCGTACCGGTCGTGAAGTCTGCTCTGGGTCCAGAATCCTGAGAGGTGTCAGCCGCTTGCTCGTCGCAGCTTCGCTCGGGCTATTGGGGGCATCTTGGAGGAGGCGTGCCGTGGATGAACCGTGTGACGGAAGGAGGGGTGATGAACGTTTTTACATACCCCATCGACCCCAAACGCCGCGACAGAACTCGAGCGTGAGAGCCGTCTCGTCGTTGCGCAGCTCCGGGCGGATCTTACTAAGAGGCACAACCTTGATGGCGTCGTCCTTCAACGACGGGTTGTCTCCGGGGTTATATCTTGCCCATGTCTTCGTCTTGAATATCGGGTCGTCCTTGGTTAAGGGAATGAGGCTCGTTGAGTTGGTTAGGTAGGCCATTCCGAGTCCGACTCCGGTTACACCACTGCCGACGCCCAGGAGGCCGGTCAACATTACTTTCCTGAGGATCCCCATTTTCAAGCAATATCTTGTATAAAAGGATCAGTCACTCCTTTTGTTCTTTCTTTCCCTCTCCGTCTTTTCCCCTTGGTGTATGACAGAAAGTGTGTGTGTGTGTGTGTGTGTGTGCAAATGGGGAGTCTACGGCCTTGTTCGCATCGGGGATAAGCCCAACTAGGCACACTACGTAGGTATGATTCTACATACCTATCCTGGAGAAATCGGCCGAAGAGAAATAAATTGGGGCGAACGGAGATCGGAGCTATACACCTAGGTATCGACTTGCCTTCATCATACCTAGTGGCAAGCTCGGACAGCTCGGCAGGTATTGTTCACGATCACGTCGTCAGATATATGTAACGTGTACCAGCTTTCGAAGATCTCACCCTCTTTTGCAACTCTATTGTGGGCATTTTGATTGAGACGGGAATCGTAGTGCAGTGTACTACTCGACGATAAAGGTGCACAGCTGGCTCGGAATTCCGAGAGACATTGAGAGCAGTACGGTCCCTGACAGAGGCCACCAAACAGTCCGGTAGATAGATCAATCACCACTAACAATTCATACCGATTATTACCAGCTAGATGGGTATTCGGAACCATGGCAGATAGCTGACGAATTACCTTCCCTTACCTGCCGCATCGCACAGATATCCGAGCAAGGGTTTCCAAGTAACCTGGTATGTATGAATGGCACCGCAGACGTGACATCCGCTCACAAGCAAGCTGTCACGATACTTAAAGGGCAACATTCACGAGATTTTACTCTAGCACGCAAATATGACCGAAAGTAAGTGGGCGATTCAAGATCGGTTGATTAATCGTGCGATGTTTATAAAAAGTGTAAGGAAAGAAAAGAAGAAAAGAAATCAGAAAGGTCCGGATTGCGCGGAAGCTCCAAAAATAGTCGGCTGAATCTGCACATCACGTGATATGGTAACAGCTCGGCCCTCGGGAGAGCCTCGGTACATTATCGACCCATAGTGGGTCCTTGGCAAACGAAATTTTTCGCCAATTCGGCAAATTGGCGGTGCTCGTTCTCTCTCTCTTTCTCTCTCTCTTTTGTTTCTTTAACACACACACACACAAACCAATAATCATCGTGAAGTCGAACAGGATGCCGCTTTACCAAAGATCCAACTTTTCAGTATCAATCCAGGATACACAAACATTCTCTCCAGAATACGGGTAAGGAGGATTTAGAAACTTGCATTATTTCCTATCACTCGAGTTCGATTTCGAGTCCTGTCGCGCTCTTCTTCCGCGTCTTCAAATCCCTATACCGACCCGGTCGACCATCTTGCCCTTCGAAGGGCGCTTTTCAAAAACGATCCACAATATATCTGACTTTCGCGACTCTTCAATGCGCGGGAAGTCAACCTTATTTATCTTTTGATATCGTTCGTAGTGGGAGAAAGAACAAGGGCCTAGACAGCCCGTCCGATCCACCCTGCTGTCGTAGAGCTCAGTGCGACAGCGGGACTATTTGAGGACAAACATGATATCGGATGTTACATATTAGAGAGGCCATGCTGTCATGCCTTAGGGACGATGATACGAGCTGCTACCATCATCGCGCTGGGCTGGATGCCTTGAATCCGTCAGCGCGAAGCTGGCTTTGCCGAAGTCGTCGGCGGACAGCTTGTCCCCCAAGTCATAGCTACAATATGGAGAAGCCATTTAATAAAACGTGATCTCTGTAGAATTTCGCCGGTAATCAAGCTTGATGTCATCGTCTTTCTCATTCCCGAGGCCGAAGAGAACATCCTTGTGATGATGTAACGCCTCAAAGTAAATTCTAGCCCGATGGATACATACCGCTCGGGACTTCGATTTTCCGCGGTCTTCGTGGGCTGGCATGGCTATACAGCATGGCCTCACCAATGATTATGACCCGACAATCCCAGGAAATTAGCTACGAGCCGCAAGACGTCTCAGTCAACAAGGTGAAGAAGCTCCATTGATAAATTGCTCTTGACTCCCAAGGGGGTTTTCACTGCTAACTGCTTGTTAGGGAGTTTTAACCTTGTTTCCTCTCTCTATCGCAACAACCCCTTTCCGGGGATGGAATGCATCATATAGGTCCTTCAATCGATATCATGTTCCGTGTTAAACGTTTCCCTTTCCAGCGTGAGGTACGGTACCCCTACGAAGACCAAGCTTCTGATCTTGACTTTAGATATGTCTTCTAGAGATATCCGTCCTTCTTGAGGAAAAAGTGGCAAATCTGCTCCTATGTTTCTATCTGTGATGTTTAATGACGATTGTTCGATACTTTTGAGAAAGCTTGTACTATCGCAAAGACGTCTTTTAGTACCATCTAGAAAGTGATGCTTGAGCTGCCCCGTTACGACAGAACGACAGAAAGATATCGGCGGGAAAGAATAACCGTGTCTGCGAGCAAGAACAGGGCTTCCATTTCCTTGAGCAAGCCACCCATCCCTAATTCAGCGACACCAAAGCAGCGGGTAACGGGCGGCAACTAATGGAACTCGATTTATCGAGAGTATTGATATCACTATTAGACCGAAAGGGAGGGGTTCCTCAGATTCCCTTGATCATAATAAGCAATATAGCGCTCCCCCCCCCCCCCCCCGGATTTCTAAATGTAAGAAAATGCTCCAGCGTAAAAACTACTTAGATATGTATCCTTACAATTAGGAGGCTTCTGTTGAAAGCCCTGTTGTCAGAGCTCCCTTCTGGGTCGAACTCAACCAATATAATGTGCTGCTACCCTACAAAGCCTGACCCATGGTCCGACTCGCGACCAGATTGGAACCGGGAAATACGACGCTATGAGTCCGAGAGGCACACACAGGATACCCAAATCTCATGAGACCTATGGTGTATGAATGGATATCCGTCTCGAATCCTACGCGCCAACTTGTCCGGATCTGTAAGGTCAAGTCCCGAAGTGGACAGACATCTGGCGCCAGAGAGAAGCAGTCGTCGGTGCTGTTCTTTACTCTTTAGCCTCTTGTCTTTCGGTTTCGCGGCGGAGTTGTGATTCGTAAATGTCTCCACGCTTCCCCTGAGCGCAACCGAGCCTCAACATTGGTCCGAGGTTGTGGGGGCTCTTTTTGGAATCAGGTGCAAAAAGCCTACTCAAGAGAATGGCACTGACCAAGTGAGGGGCGGAATGCAGTAAAGATTGGACTCCATCCCAAGGCGTCGTATCAACGTCTCGAAAGGGAGTACGTATATTTGTGTAGTTGTTAGCTATACATTGTAGTGGTTATCTGTCTTCCAAGACGATATTCAATTACCGATTACCAATTACCGATTACCAACTAAGAAAAATGCCTTCATCCGCTGATTCAATGCAAATGTGCGCGCTAATACTGATAGACCAATTTGCAAACGCTGGATGCAAGAAAACAATGTACGTGGCCAGCACGTGAAGAGCCTACTCGGGCAGCAACGCTGATCAAACGAATCATATCTTGCTCCCATTCTCCTCCGATGGAGATTCCAACATGGCCCCCTGAGGGGCCTCGCCCCTGTTTGCGTAGGGCTCTCGAGCCCACTCAAAAATGCGCCTCCAGACCATCTCGCCATCATGGGGAGCGCTGACAAGCTCTTGGAGTTGCGCCCAAGCCTTCTCGTCGCTAAGAGCATCGAAACCAAACCAACGGGTCGAGTCGTGTAACCTTAGTCGCGCCGTCTCGGTGTCCTTTTCAGGGTGGCCCTGGAATGTAAGGATGGTGTTGGTCTCGTTGATGAGGCACTGATTTCGGATCGCGAGGAGCGAAAACCCCTGCGGGGCGATGGCAACCTCGCGTCGATGGTGTTGCTGTAGCATAAAGGATTTCAGGGGTGCGACCTCATGGAAGAACTCCCGACCGCGACTTGTCAAGTTCACGGATAAGACGCCCATCTACAACTAAGTTAGTCTGGTCTGTAAGCAGGTATTCTGTCGCCTGTTTCCAGGTCCTCTTGATTCGACACGCCTAAGCTTGCTTACCCGAGGCATTTCGGAGCAAGGCTTCCCTTCAGCAAATCGACCAAGAGGGCAGCAGGCGTGCAAGAACACTCGAGTCGTGCTCTACTCACCTCTGGAACTGCCGCATCCACCACTGTCCCGCCGAACACACTGCATATGGTCTGATGGCCCCAACATATTCCCAAGAGTTTCTTGTGCGGATAAACCCGGACGAGACGTCGGACGAAGTCATGTACTTCCAGGATCCAGGGGTGTCGCTTGCGGGGGTCAACATTCCCGCCGCCGAGCACAATGAGGTCGAAGTAATCCGGGTTGGGGAAGTCCCCAGGCCGGTTGGCGGGCTCGTAAAAGGCTAGCTGAGCGTCCGGGGCTACGGCACCGATCGTGCGCTGGTACGACAGTTGTATCGCCGGTAATATGTGTGAGCGGCACGAGTTTAATAAGATGGCGATGCGAAGGGGCCCCGTTTCTTTAGGCGCACCAGGGGTCGTCTCTGGGCGTCGTGCAACGCGCCCGGGGACCAGGTGTGGGGGCTTATCATTCGGTATTTGAGATGGAGATCCGTTCGTCGCGCTGGACACACCCGGAGAAATCATAGGCGATACACCTCCGGCAATGGGGACTACTTCTCGAGGGGAACGAGCGGCGGAATGGGAATTCATGATGGCCTGATGGGTAGGTATAGGTACATGTAGTAGATATAGATGAATGGTGGCGTAGCATGGATACTTGTCTGTTGAAGACAGTGTAGCTGGGGCTTGAAGCGCGGTGTTGAACGCGTTAAGTATTTCTCAACGCTGTTGTCTGTTGTCGTCTTCCTCAGAATGAACGAAGCGAAAGTTTGGTAACGAAAGTCGGATGGAGGGCGAGTCCATGTCGGCTTGGCTCAGGCGGCTGTCGGGTGGATACTGCGTGACCCGCCACAGCGCTAAGTGCACCTGCCTACAGTCCCTACAGTCCGTACAGATTACCTACCTATTTGTATACCAGTGTATATACCAGTGGGCTAATTTAGACTTATCTACATGTAGTTAGTGTACAGTGTATAAGTAAAGTACCTACCTACGGACTGTACAGACAGGTAAGTACCTATCTAGTCCATGTCAGATTGGTCCATTCGTGAAGCTCCCGTCTCTTGTAATTACACGCCCCTCTGGCTGTACTATGTAGTACCTGTCTACAGATTATAGTAGAGTAACGAAATTTACCTATCTAGCTAACTAATCTGTACCGTATGCGTAATGGATTCTTTCCGAGTTTATAATTTGTAATTCAGAAAAAATCTGCATTTCAACTATACGTCACGTTCGACGTAAGAGGTGACCTAAGTCTGTGCTAACTCTTGCTGGTAACAAACGCCCTATTTCACATTAACGTCACCTGTCGGCTCGTTATTGTGCGAAATGCATGCAGTACGTCATGTCAAATACCAAAGAGGGTTTGTGAAAAGGAATTGGAAAAAAATATTCCGGAGCGTTGTGGCGTAAAACGTAAGTAGAGCTGTTGGAGCAGACTGAGTAGCAGCTGGAGGAAGGCTACCGGTACCTGTTAACTACCTAGATAAGTATAGCGGCCTGGCGGCTGCCGGGAACTAAAATATAGCCGGATGTCGATTCCAGCCTCCAGGCCTGGCTCTTGGCGCTTGACGGGAAGGGAAGGCAAAACCCAAGCTTGAAGTTGCTTAGCCAGGCCTGAGGCAGGTGCGAATTCATAGGAAGGAAATGAGTCGTTGGCCAATCGGTGATGCTCCAACCCTCCGACATCACTCACTCACGAGTCACACTAGTCAAGGCATCCGCCATCAGCCCATCGGCCCATCGCTTAGCCAAGACGAGGACTCGTTCCGTCCTACACGTATACGGATTTTGTACTATTGGCACTTCGCATCGCCACGACAGGTGACGACCCCGGACCTGCTTTCTATATGCAAACTGCAAAGTCGCAGCAACGTTTTACGAAGCAGAGGCAGCAGAGGCAGCAGAGGCAGCAGAAGCAAAAGAATATCGGCACCGTTGCCGTGGCACTAGAGCACCTGGACCGATTCGGTTGTCAAGAATAAAAAAGCCGTCCGCTACGTCTGCGCATGGAACTTACATACCTATACTCCCGTCCTATCTACAGCAAAAAGTACCGTGAAGTGTGAACCGTGACGGCAGTACTTACGGTATGTATAATTGCCTGCTCAACTTCCAAGTAGGTACCGTGTTTACACTGAATACCGAATACCTGAGCTACCTATGGCGTGTATAAGTAGTATGTATGTGGAGGTGGAGGTGGAGGTGGAGATGAACAGGCAAAGTACCCAGGCCGTTGTCTTTGCTTTTCCACCTTGGGACTCCTAATTAAACATTCCCGGTTTGCCCTAACGAGTGGTGAGCCAAGTCGTTTGAGAGTCTAGTTTGGAGTCTCAATCGCCGTTGGAAAGGTTATTTCCTCCATAGGGCCGTCGTTCGTGGTGTACACTGCCCATCCAATTGAACCCGGGTTGAATGTGCCCCCCTCAGGTCGACGCCACGGGATTGACAAGTCGTTGTTCTTTTTTGCTATGGCGACGTCAACGCTCTCATGTGTTTGCTTCGGCTTGCCTTCCCCTCTACAAGCCCCATAAAGCCCTCGTCCGTCCGAAGCGACTTCGGCTGTTGGCAAAAGCTCCGTCGAGGATGGCTCGTCGAGGTGCGTGCTGGGATACTTTGAGAGCAAGGTCATTGCAGCGGCCAAAAGAAAAAAAGAAAAAGTGACACAATCCTTCTACATGTCAGTATGGCCGTACATTGCTTGCGGTCCATTGTTGAGAACGAAGTGAGTGAAGAGGACGCGGAAAAGGAGGGGAGGAGGGAGCAGAAGAAAAAAAAAAAAAGAAGAAACTCAGCACGTATATGATAAAAGGGTTACATGGCGCCACCGTGCTATCCATCTCACATTGACGTTGCATCCCTCAAACGGATTATGGGGGCGAGTGGCCGGAATCGCGGGAGCGTCTCTTGAGGCCCTATAGATTTCGATATATCGCTAACGATCATGCGGCATGTCAAGCGGAATCCACCCCAACGACTGGACGGCCGAGACAGATCCATGGTCTTCCTGTTTATTCCTACTGAATATGCATGTCAGAAACGTTGCATCGCGTGGTGACTTGTGACATGGTTGAATCCATACCGCCAGCCGGGTTCGTGGGTGAGAGACGCGATCTCGGCGTTCCATATAAGCTCATATGGAATCTGCTATTATACCAGATCCTTGGGTAAAATGTCCCGAGGTTTGACGACAGAAGACGCCGAGGTTGTTACGATCTCGTTACGATCTTGTCGAGAGAGAACAACAACAATCTCGGGGTGAGTCTGACACTTTACGGGCGAATAATGCTACTTGTGTGGCAGATAGACAGCTCGATACTTCTTTAGTAAGGCCAAGCCCTGGGAAGAATGTTTGCAACATGCACCAGGGCCGTGTCTTGCGCGCCACCGTTCGCTAGCTCTGTCCTTGGGCCTTAGACTTCAGACTCTGGTCAACAATCGACCCTTGCTGGCCCCTATCTTCCGCCCACCTCCACGCATATACATGCCCAAAATACACCTTGCGGTTCCTGCAAGCAATGGCACCCCCAACAACGGTCGCGGAAGGTAGTCAGATCGATAGCAGCCAAACACTCCAGTGCACAAATGCCTTGCTGTACATGCAGCGGTGTCTATAAACGGCTAATCGCCACGGGGAAGACATTCGGCCTGCCGGGATCAGGGCCCCATGCCTGATTGACTTGTCGTCTGTCACCTGAAATCTCAACATGACTTTCCCTCGATCGAGGGCACGCAACGGCGTCATATGCCGAGCGGTTAGATATATCACATCATACTGTGCATCCCACGAATGGGACGTTGGCTTCGCGGCGAGTTATAGGTATTCCCCCCAACATCCTTGGTCATGGACTATCGTGAAGGAGAATGTATGCTGGGGGGGTGTGGGGGGGAGGCCGACTGATCCATTCGCCCCCTTTTACTGGGAGCCTGGGCCCATCGTGCCACACACACGTAGATCTGTAATACTACCCCGGTAATCGATCGAATTACTGAAGTGACAGAGATCTGGACAGGGATCTGAAAACCGGGTTGGGCTGTATTCCTCGACTGTAGGCTGTTGGGCCGTGGGGGAGGAGTGAGGCTGGTGTATGCGGACGGCCGTCTTTTTTTCTCTCGCTGGCACTACTGACATCTGGCAGTTAACGGGTACACTTGGCCCATTTGATTTGAATCTTGAACCTTGGCCAGGAACTTGCGGGAAACGGGGCCAAGGTGAGCTCGATTCGGTGACCTTGTGGCCAGGTAATATTGCAAATTCGTTGGCTTGCAAGCTCGACGGCGAGGGCAAGATTTGGGTGTATTGGCAGCACACAGCTGTATGACAGTTGTGATTCATGCGCCGTTCCAGACCAGAAAGCACCACCGCGACTAATCATTATTCTTTTCCTCGCAGAGATAATCCTTCCTGCATCTGTAGCCCGTGGGATGTGCCGTCTATGGGTGGGAAACGCCAGAGCCCACGTCTCCTGCAGTGCAGTGCAGTGCAGTGCAGTCCTGTCCTGTCCTTGTATGGTGTGAGTGTGAGTGTGAGTGTGACAGGAAGAGAGCCGCAACTCGGCCTGGACAAATGGAAACATGGAAACATGGACACATGGACCATGGACGGGATCCAAGACTTTCCTCTTCCAACTATTCGTCCACAGTGCCGCTGGGGATTTCTCTCCCCCAGTCTCTAGACGCGGGAGTATCAAACCGAGAGATATGTTTCGATTTGACGGCGATCGTTCCAGGTAGTTGCTACTGCTATTACTATTACTGTTTCGAGACAGACTTGCTTCCCGAGCCTCCACTTTCCTCCCCTTGTGCTCCACACAATTCGACGTTGCCGAGATGTCCCAAGCATGGCACATAGTTCGGCAGGATGGTAGCGAGGTCGTCATGAGGAGAGCCGCGGAGGGGGGAGAAGAGGAGAGAGGAGAGAGGGGAGGAGGGCATACTTCTCGTAATATTAGTTAACTTGCCTGGCTTTCCTCTCGAACACCAGTTGCGGCTTGCCTGTTTACCTCTCTGTCTCTCACTTCCAATTACGTTCTTAATCTCCTGTCTCGCTGCGCTTTCGCGGCTATAGAGTAGCCCTTACGTACTCACTGACAAGGACTCACCTTAAACCGCAGAGCAGTCAGTACTAGGAAAAGTGACTTCGTCTCGGCTAAGGAGGAATACCTCAAACGCAACGGCTACCACGGCCAAAGCCAGTACAAGCAGCTTGACCAAGTGAAGGCCATATCCACCCCTCGTCATTAGCTCTGACTATCCAACGAACCAGTTCCTGGGATCCTGCCACGAGAACACTTTTCGGCTGCAGTTCTTGAGTCATCCTCGGGAGCTCGCACGGCACGGCACCACCAAGAACGGCGAGGTTCCTGACCGCTCGGTCCCTCCTGCAAGCATACCCAATACTCCTCCCAGCAGCAAAGTTTTAAGCGGGGTTGTCGACGACATCTACTGGACGCATGCCAGCGCAAAAGGCCGACAGAAGCAGCGGTGAAATTTGAGCGTAAAAAAGGCCGACACCTCAGAAGATAAGACAAATATCAGAAAGATGCTTGATATGAGGCCAACACAGCCCCCGCTTGTCCAGCCTGTCTGGCCTCTCCGTTGCGAACATCTACAGGGCAAGTCTCACATCCACGGATATCGTGAAAGAAACTGGTTTCCACTCTACCAGGACGGCCTGATAAACGCAGCTGGATACCGTTTTGACCAGCACTACCAAGAGCCACTGTCTCAGCAACTTTTGTATCAAACCATGGACAATCAGAGTTTGTACCAACACGGTATTGACAGCGGCGACGAGGCCTGTCCGGTATGAGT
This sequence comes from Xylariaceae sp. X187, assembly GCA_028637585.1. Lineage (NCBI taxonomy): Eukaryota > Fungi > Ascomycota > Sordariomycetes > Xylariales > Xylariaceae > Xylariaceae sp. X187. Next base: position 140,185 of record JAJIZN010000021.1, on the reverse strand, counting down.
GTTTTCACTTCTGCTCCCCCCCCACTCCCTTCCCCTCCCTTCCCTTTTCCTCCCCATCGCCCCCCCCCCCCTCGTCTTCTCAGTTGTGGACATGTATACCTAGATAGTGGCGGTCCCTCTTCTGACAGTTACAGCTCAACGACTATTTTGCTGATAGTTTTCCCCTGGTCGGTACGGGCATACAAAACGTCAGAAGTCAAACGACCGTCCAATCTGTCTCACTAGCAAGTTGCGGGAGGGACGTTGGTCCGAGTCATCCCCAATACAGTAACAAAGCGGTCCCGGGAAATGAGCAAATGTTTTTCCCAGGCCACCCCGCCGCTACAAACGCCTATGCGCGCGACTTGGCCGGAAGCATCAGCCAACAGCACCAGCACCAGCATCAACACCAGCATCAGCACCAGCACCAGCATTTCCAGTATCCCCCCTACAACCCTCATGGTCTCTGTAATCCAAATCTTGATATTGAATTCCCACATGGGCTGTCATCATCAACCGAAGCATATCCCAACATGTCAGTGTTTGCGGAGCCTTTCGAATACAGCCCAGCAACGCTCAACAGCAGCTTTGCCTCCTCGGCTGGCTCCTCTTCAGCTTCCGAGAGGATGGCCTCGATGACGCTCGAGTCAGTCCCCTCACAGAGTCGTCCACCGACGATGGACTTTCGAAGCGATCGTCATGGGGTCACCAACAACATCCAGGGGCAAGGCTGGATAGGGAATTGTCCGGCCACCATATCTCCCAAGATGCTACGGATCAACCCCTCGCCCACACCGATGTCTTCATCCGAGTCAATACAGGCAGGCATACCTGTGGCCGGTGGTGACTCAGATCTCGGGTCGTCCGCATGGGAGCAGCAGCAACAGATCCGCGACACAGCCCCTTCCAAACGTTCGAACCACAAGTCCCGGAGGGAATTGCCCACGAAGCCCAACAAGTCGCGGTTAGCACCATCATCACCCCGTGAATCCAGAAGCAAGGGCAAGGAGCACACACAAAGGCATGGCCATCAGCCACCCCTCTGCCGTTTATTACCGGAGCCGGTTCCCGAGATACCGTCCCCTAACAGCCATCTAGCGACAAACGTGGGCGTGGGCGTGGGCGTGGGCGCGGGCGACTATCTAGAGGCCGTACCTTCTAGTTCTGCCGATCCTGAACGGGATGCCAAAAACCGATTCCTGGTGGAGTCCAAGCTTGCGGGCATGACATATCGAGAGATCCGTCGGCAGGGGAATTTCACCGAGGCAGAATCCACTCTGCGTGGACGTTTCCGAACGTTGACTAAGAACAAAGAACAACGTGTAAGAAAGCCCGAATGGCAGGACAAGGATGTAAGTTCTACTCTGGATCACTGGTATTCCGACGTCGAGGTATCAACTAACACGTTTCGTGATCTCAACCAGATTCGCTTGCTGAAGAGGGCTGTCCGGAAGCTTTCCAAAGGCGACAGCGCCACACCGGGGAGGGTACCCTGGAAACAAGTTGCCGCATACATCTATGAACACGACGGTTCCTATCACTTCGGGAATGCGACATGCCGGAAGAAATGGGACGAATTAGTTGAGCAGGGGGCCACAGGGATGGTTTGATCAACTCGGCCCGCTTCCACTGAATGTTACGGAGACGCAGATGGTAGAGATATAGGCTGTGGGGGTGTAAGATGGAGGAGAAGGCCGCGATGGAAGCAGTCCAGGGTGTGTCTAGGCGAGATATTATGTTAATGGGTATAGTGCGTACTTACAAGGGGAAGGAGGAAGTGTATTCATTTTTGTTCTAGGTTTGGATAGTAGACAGCATGTTACGACCTCACGGTCCAGCAATTGATCTTCGATTGGTCCCAGAAGGATCATTCGTCGCTATTATCTCCTGTTCAGAGCATACTAGCTGGCGGCACCCCAATCCTCGCCAGCACATCAGACAGGGCCGTCTTGCTGGTTCTCAAGACGTCCCATTCGAGCTCGTTCTTGACGAGAGCTGTTCCAGCCAGCACCGTACCGTTGAGACTTACGCTACCGACGTCCTTCCCATCGCCATCGAAGATACGCGTGGCTTCTGAAGTCCGCGGGCAGAGAATCATGGAGTCGCGGGTCATGGCAAAATTGTAGCTTATTTGCGCCTCACCTTCCTCAGCGGCCTCTACGCCAGCCATGACCGCGCCAATTGCGCGCTTATACAGCAACAAATAGGCAAGATGCTTGGCCTCCGCACTCATTTCTGCATTGACGGGAGAGGTAAAGACAGTGAATGGCAGAGTCTTCTCATGTTGTCCAGATGCAACTTTATTTGCAAGTACAGCCCAGTCACTTCCGTACTCAGCGCTCTCCAGGCCCTCTTTCATCAGCTCGACGGGGAGCAGCTGAAGGTGTCGGTGCGGCTGACTCGCTCCCGAGTGTTCGCCCGAGTTGAAGAAGACGAACAGTTCTTTGCCTACGTCGTGGTAGGCCTGCACGCAAGCATATGCCGCGTCGATATCATCCGCCTCGAGCAGATGCGTCTGGGGTTTGAAGTCTCGGGTCACTAGCAAGAAATGCTCCGGTACAATAGCGAACTTGTTCAGAACTAGTCTATGGGAGGGAAGCTGAGCAACGAGTAAGGCGGGAGAGGGATTCTCGAATGGGTTGAAGGGTCTCGCGTTGGGCTCTACGGGCCTCGGCGGTCTGGGCTTGTGAGCGAGAGACGGCGAGAAGCGCAGTTGAAACTATACGACATCGTTAGACACTCGGTCCTTTATAAGATCGTGATCGTGACCACGACCGTGATGTCGGCCCCGTCGTCCGCGATGTACTTACAGCGAACGACCCTACTAGCAAAACGGCGACCTCTGTCGGATAGTAGATCAGGTCGCCGCTGGCCCGCGCTTTGGCAAAGGCCTCTTTGATCAGGACAGGCAGATTCGTGGGAGCAATCAGCCGTGCCATGTTTACTACAGAACTCATTATCTCGAGACGATTTGACGTTGCGCGATTGGCGCTGCCATATCACCCGATTGGTGGACTGGATATCGTGAGGATAGTCGCGCAGTTGGAGTCTGGTGGAGTGTACGTGGGTCGTCACATGGATCTTTAACAGCTCCCTGGACAGAACTGGATTGTTGAGGGGTACCTTCCTTCCTTTCGGCCAGATACGATCCGTCAGGCTCGTGACGGACCGGTCGAGACCGACAGGGTACCGACATCGGTGATTACATAAGTCAATTAACCTAATCAGCACCTGGCGACAAATGTCTGAACTTTAGTCTACCTTTCCATATCATTAACGCTACCTACGGTCGCAGTAACTAATCACTCGTCGTTTTCTCTCCTGCGACTGACATTCAAGCTTCTAACGATTTATGGCACCAATGCAATTGGCCATGACAAGTCAGGGTATTGGGTGAATAACTACGAGCATCGGCGGTTTGCACTGCCTCGTCAAGAGAGGAAGATGATAGGTTTCTCACCTTCACTCCAACTATCTAGGTACGACACTCTGCTCGTTATTAACTATTCTTTCGACTAATTGAGTGTGTCGACTGCCCTGTGCTTTTAATCTCGATTACACTATGTATGATGGATTATTGAGAGCTGAATTCCAGAAGGAATATGTGACATGTAATATATAGTTACTAACTACATAACTGGGGTCCGTCAGCTCACATTCAACCAAATATATAACTAGTGCTTTTGTGACGATCCGGGGAGCCCTACAGGCCATGCGCCTAGCTACATAGCAGTGCCCTGTAATCGGTAATGTGCTGATCTGCATGTCTCCAAGCCCATCGTTAAGGATTGGTTTCCAATATACACACATAAGTAAGAGCATGGCGTCGCAGGAAATCCCCGTCTGTCGTGCAATGTCGGAAAAGGCACCGCCCATCTCCTAGACCAGACCGCCGTGAACCTATTACTAGGTACTGAAGTATTTACTGCGCCTTGAGGGGAAGCATCAACGCCGTCCGATCTCGATTGTTGCCAAGGCTACTTAATACTTCCGGTACCTGATTCTTGTGGTCGTTCTTACCCGAGTCCCCGCCCGGCCTACCTATTAACAGGCTCACAAGGGATGGTTAGCGGGAGACGCTTAACTACTTGTCTGGTTGGTCTGGTGGTCGGGAGGAGCTAACTTACACAAGGTAGGCGACCATGATTCACTTTATATACGTAGCACCTGCCTGGTTAGCAGATCATAACCGCAAGATAAGGTGTAGTACCACCGAGTCGGGAATTTAATACGACGATAGATCGCAATCGATAGGGTTAAATATTCTACGGTTGGCTAAAGGATAAATTAGGTATGTACGTTAACCGCCGTGTTTTTCGGATTCTCAGCATGTCTTCCTCCCCGGGTCGCGTCTTAATTGCGTGTCTTTTCTGAAACCGCCACGAGGCTGGGAAGCATTTTATTACCATTCTCTACTTCGTATAGTTATAAAAAACCAAAGATGGGCTGTCACAGTTAACTACTTTACTTCTTACAGTAAATTCAGAACCAAAGTAACACGTAAAAACCGCAAAGACAGTGATTGCCTCGTGTGGAAAGGAGACTTCGCACGGTCTTAGACAAGGTAACTCTGGCTGTTGATAGTGTATGAAGGTACCTAAAGAGTCTAAAGAAATACAGTCTGGAGTGGAATAACCATACCGTACGTAGCATTTTGGCCACCACGTGATTCTGAACACAACAATAACTACTTACCTATCTAACACGTTCAGGATGGATCATCTAGGTAGGTTGGATGTTCCCATGACTACCATACTACCACTATCAACAGAGAGAATGAAAAAGGTATGTGCGTTACCTTTCTACATAATACATGTCACGCGAAGAAAATTACCCAAGGTATAATTAGGTACTTTGTTGGACTGTGTATTATTTAGGTATTATGTAGCAGTTGGTGGTGTGATAGTGCCCTATTATTGGTAAGCTCCTGGGTACGCCACGAGGTTAGATCCTAGCGGGAGGGGCCGGCGAGCCAACTGCCGAGTACTGTACATATTCCGTACATATTCCCGTGCAGCCGGTAACTAGATACTCTAGGTAAACCTGTGTAAGAACAGCCCAGGAACAGCAGCAAGCAGAGTTTTGGCAAAGGATAATAAGACTGGGTGCTGGTAGTCTGTTAGTGATTTCTGTGTGTATTTAACTCGCGACCGGTACAGTCTCAAAAGGTAAGTCTATCTAACGTCATGCACTGATCTTTGGTGCCACCATCGCTTCCGATCTGGATGTGCAGAAGCAGCTGCACATTAGGTACGGGTGAATTGACAGCCAATGAAATTCCCTATTGGGAAACTCCCCAAGACGTCATAAGGTTAGCCTTAGCGCAGGGGAGGTCGGGCGCTAAGCAGCACTAATAAGCTTGTTCCTGAATGCCTCCCTACCACCCACTGCATTCGGCCACCAATGTGCGGTTGGCAGCTCACAAGAAATTATCAGCATTGCACAGGAGGACATATGCACATCTCTGTGAGGCACCAGTATGAAAGAGTAGTTCCACGTGATTGGCTCAAAACTGTAGTACGGTAGACTGGGTACGAAGCACGTAAGGTACAGCGAGGCAGGTACGCCAACAGTTAGCGTATACTGTACCGTATTACACGATAGGCGACACACGGTACGCTGGTCACGGTACTCGGTACGCTGTATCCGGTACTCATTCTATCGGTACCTCTGCCGCCAAGATAGCGCAGCAGATACAAACTCCAGAAGTACCTTTTCGATGAGCGTTACCTCTGCCGCTGCGGCCACCGTTCTCGTTATCTCGTTATTGCCTACCTGTAGGTATATTCATGGGCAACAACGAAGTACGCTGATGTAGGTTGTGATTGCCTCTTCTCACCTGTTCCACCTCTGAAGAATTCCATTGCGACCATTTCTCTTTCTCTCTCTTTCTTTCTGGTTGGCGCTGACTCTGTTCGACACCCACCAACCCACCAAGGCCAACACCGCAGTCATTAACACTTCTTCCCTTAATCTCCGTTTGCCTTGCTTTTCGGCACACCAAGGTTCTCTCTCTCTTCTCTTTCGTTCACTCTTTCGACCTCTTTCTCTCCCACCTCGTCACCTATAACCTTGAAACCCTCACACACCTAGATCAATATTCTCCTGCCCGTACTCGCTATATTTATCGATTCCCTCTGCCCGAGAAGAAAAGGGCGCCTACGCTCGCTCGACATCGACTGGTAGGGCGATAGTACCCCGTTGCCTTCGCCTCTGTCCACCTGAGCCAAAAGAGGCAAGCAAAGATTTCGAAGTAAGTCATTTCCTACACTCTCTCCAACATCTAGATCGGCTGTTAGCCCTTTCGCCCTTTCATTTCCCTTTGTTTTGAAGCTCCCCCCAAAGCATAGGTGTCGTCGTCGCACGAGCCCTGTAGTTCTTCTTTGTTGTCGGAAATTACCTCCATCCGTGACCATTTCTGGCACAATTCCCATTGTTCGCTTACGCCTGGAAAGCGGCCAGCCGGCGGACTACGACAAAGAGGCGCTTTAATTCGCTCCCGCCAAAGCCCTGTCTCGAGGCCCTTTATTAGGCCTCTTTCCCCTCTCTGTCTAGCTTTGGTATTTTTCGGTGTTTCCTCCTTATTTCTCGCGCTTCCTTCCTTTTTACCCGTACAGCATTTCGCTTCGATACGCCCCTGTTTTTAAGGACATTCCTTTTCGCTTCTCTTCTCATCCCTTTTCATATTCTCTCTTTAAACTTTCAAGGTTGCTGCGGGTCAACAGCCGTACTGATCATATTCGCGTCTTCAGTTATCACTACGCTTCCCTGTCAATACGTTCGTTCATTAGCTTGACCGCCACGATGTGGCTCAAGATTCTCGCAACGTCTGTTGCGGCCCTGCAGCTTGTCGGCCAGGGCATCGCGGCCGCTCCGGGCCTTGCCTCAGTGCCAGGCGCTGCTTTGCAAGGACGTGACGACTCAGGCATCTCCCAGTATTGGGTCTCGACAATCGAGCGTCAGGGTGTTGCTGCATTTGCAGAGCCTGATTACAAGGTATTCCGAAACGTCAAAGACTATGGTGCGAAGGGCGACGGCACGACCGACGATACGGATGCCATCAACAAAGCAGTTACAGATGGCCCTGGTCGATGCCTCCAACACTGTGATTCTGGCACCACTCATCCCGCTATCGTGTACTTCCCTTCCGGTACCTATCTCGTCAGCAAGCCCATTATTCAAACCTACTACACTCAATTTGTTGGCGATGCTCTGCATGTTCCAACCATTAAGGGATCTACCGACTTTTCCGGCATGGGTGTGATCGATGCCAACCCGTACGATTACACTACAGGCATGGATCCACCTCCTAATTGGTACATCAATCAGAACAACTTCTTTCGTCAAGTTCGCAATTTTATCATCGACATGACGGAGATGCCTATTGACAGCGCGAAGGCGAGCTCTGCTATCCACTGGCAAGTAGCCCAGGCCACAAGCTTGCAGAACATTGTTGTCAACATGAACCCTGCCACATCTGATAATTACCAGAAGGGTCTTTTCCTTGAAAATGGATCTGGAGGCTTCATGACAGATCTCGTTATCAACGGTGGCGGCATTGGTGCCGATATTGGTAGTCAACAGTTCACCACCCGCAATTTGACTTTCAACAATTGCAACACAGCTATCCACATGATCTGGGACTGGGTTTGGTTGATGCAGGGAGTGACGATCAATGGCGGTCAGCTCGGCATCAATATGACTGGTGATAGCTATGAAACGATTAAAGTCGGATCATTGCTACTCCTTGACAGTAAAATGTCGAATGTTCCCGTTGGTATCAGCACTCTATACAAGCCCAATGACCAATACACCAACAACACCCTTATCCTGGACAACGTGGATATGAGCGAGAGTGTCCCAGTCGCCGTTCAGTACGCAATAGACGGAACCACTTTGCTAAAGGGAAACCAGCACATCAACGGATGGATTCAGGGTCGAGATTACACCAGTGGTACTGGCCAAGCCATTCAGATGGCTCAAGACTCAATCAAGAAGCCCGAAGGCCTTCTTGCTAGCAATGGGGAAGTGTTCACACGTACCAAACCTCAGTACGAGACTGTTCCGGCTCGTCACTTTGTCAGTGTCAAGTCAGCTGGTGCTGCAGGTGACGGTAAAACAGACGATACCGCCGCAATCCAAACCATATTCGACAATGCACATGATGGCGATATCATCTACTTCGATCACGGCGCGTACCTTATCTCCGATACCATCCATGTTCCCAAGGACATCAAGATCACCGGGGAGATGTGGCCCCTTCTTATGGCCACGGGTACAAAGTTCGTTGATCCGAGCAAACCTGTTGCGGTTTTCGAGGTGGGCAAGCCTGGTGATGTCGGCAGTGTGGAGATCTCTGACCTAGTCATCGAGACCAAGGGTGCACTCCCAGGTGCTATCCTTATGGAGTGGAATCTCGCCGGAACGGAGAATGGTGCCGCGGGAATGTGGGACGTTCATTTCCGCGTTGGTGGTACAACCGGAACGGACCTTCAATCTGACCATTGCAGCAAGAACCCGAACGTGACCACTGTGGTTGACGATAGTTGCAAGGGAACCTTCTTGATGCTCCACCTTACGAAGACAGCCTCGGCCTACATCGAGAATTCTTGGTTCTGGGTTGCCGACCATGAACTTGATCGCGAAGATCATAACCAAATCAACATATACAATGGCCGTGGCGTTCTGATTGAATCCCAGGAACCGGTTTGGCTTTGGGGAACAGCTTCTGAGCACAGTGTTCTGTACAACTACCAGATTTCCAATGCCAAGAACACCTTCATTGGCATTGCCCAGACCGAGACTGCCTATATGCAAGGAAACCCCGATGCGACTCAAGGCGTGACTGTACTGGACGGCTACGATGACCCGAATTTCAAAGAAACCTGTCTGGGCCCATCTCAGAAGTGCGCTCGGACATGGGGTATGCGGATTACGAACTCTTCGGATATACTGGTTCTCGGTGCGGGAATGTACAGTTTCTTCGACAACTATACCCAAGACTGCGTCGGTGAGCAGAATTGCCAGGACAATATGATCAGTATTGAAAATTCTCAAGTCGATATGTACGGCATCAGCACGAAGGCTTCCGTGAATATGCTCCTACTTGATGGTAAACCCATCGCGCAAGACAAGGACAACCGCAACACCTTTTGCGCCGCCATTGCCAAATATGAAAGCAACAAGTCTGGAAATTCAGGATCCGGTGGTGGACCTGGTGAGGGATCTAGCTCTACTTCGAGTAGTTCCTTGCCTGTCCCTACTACATCGTCCATTTCCTGCAGTACTAGCGGATACGGAACTAGATCCTCAAGCGGCGGTGTTGGCGATCATCCAACCCAGACATCTGCGGTTTACCCCACCTCTCACACAAGCAGTTACAGCCCTGGAGAAGCAACTTCCACAACAACCATTGTTCTTCCATCATTGCCTTACAGTTCAGGTACTTCGGATGGTTCAGCCGGCGGTATTTCTCAGACGTCCGAAAGCCCTTCTGTCAGTCTAATGCCACCTCCAGCGCCGACTCAGGGCCCGGGAGCTTCCGGTGGTAGCAGTGATAACGGCAGTAACTTCCCAGTAACCGTTACGGTCACCGCGTCAACCCCAGGCTCAGGTGGCTCCAGTGGTAGTGGCCAGCATGGTGGCAATTCTGTGACCATCACGACCATCACGGCTAGCGCGCCAACTCAGGGCTCCGGCGGCTCCGGCGGTAGTGGTAGTGGTCACGGTGGTGACTCTGTAGTGACCGTCACAGTTACCGAGACATTCACCGCTATTGGTACTTGCCCAACACCCTAGAAAGGAAAACCCAGCTCAGCCCACGCCAGTACGAAGGCACGATCATCGACTACACCAGTTGTAACGACGTTCTCCAATCGTACAAATGGTATACCTAGGACCACGGTAGAAACTATTTGGCCTTTGACTGAGGAAACCGCGATCCAAACCGTGCCATCGACGGCGGTAACCACCACGCCAGCCCACGCTTAGTGTAGAGTTCTCTTCTACACGCACTCACCTCTGTTATATACCTTGATTTGATCGGGAGGTCCGTTCAGCCGTCTTCATGCATGCACATGCGATTCACTTCTTTTCATGGCCCTTGAGGCATTGGCTATCGGAATTTCACGTTCGCGAATGGCATAGGAATTTGGCAATGTGCGTGTTGGTGCGGGGAGTTCGGTTCAACTGTGTGGAAATGCTTCGCCCATCCGGCTGCTTCCATGTGTACCTAAGGTAGCTAGTACAAACAAGGTTGTAGTGTAAATTACCTACCGTAGGAGTTATAAATACTATGCCCTACAAAAACCAGTCTTCCCCGAGGTAAAATGTTGTGATGTGTAAAGAGTCTTGGTAGTGGCATTGCAAGCCGCTCTTTCGGTGTTTATGAACGGCGAATTGCTACGATCCAGCGGTACTTCGTACCTAGCTAACCTTAGTACCTTACTTAGACTACCTACCTTACCTAAGTAAAGGTAGGTGCCTGTTTTATTTCAAAGGTTGCCCGAAATTTCACCAAACGCTGTCTTTGCTTTCTACCTTATGTTTAACAGTTAATGAGTTTCGTATGATTGACCAAATACCTAGGTAATAGCCTAGTCTAGACTAGGTATGTACAAAACCATCCATGAACATTTGACTAATCTCGTATAAATACACCAACTGAGATATGTACCTAACCTAGATAGTTAGGTACCGAAAAAGAAATTCCCGTCTGAAATCAGGGGCGTTTCGGGATCCTACAGGGGAACATGTAGTTACCGATATACCTGGTTTTGTCCCAACTCTTTGTTGCTGGGCCCGTCATAGAACTCGGCCGTCCGAGGGGGGCCGCCCGCGTATATCTAACCCCGTAACTAGAGACCATCGATACTTAGGGCGTGTTCGCGGAGAACTGAATTTGCGAAAGATAGTGGGGCCGGGCCGGAGTCTAGCTAGATGGGGAGTAGGCCGAATTCAGGACAGGTAGCAGTACACTGCAGGTGTACTGAGCGCTAGGTGGGCTATCTTTTACAGCGGATTTACAGTGATTGAAGCCGCTAAAAAGCACTAAAAAATAAGAATTAAATGCCTGGTGTAGCACCTTTCACAATAGTGCCGTCCTCGAACATAGCCCACAGCAATTACGCTTATGATTGTTGAAATCTACTATGCTCTCAGCAGGATTCGAAGGCTGTTCTCACTAGCGAGCCAATTAAGGTCATGGTAGCTTAACCGCTACACCAAGCACCCTCAATTGTATGAGAGAAGTGTTAAATGACATTTTATACACTACAACTGTGTTCAATAGGACCCGTCATATGAGTCGGTATTGGTACATGTGTCCGGTCTGGCCTATGCCCGATCTAGCTAAGCTTCTCTCCGGCCCCACCGCTTTTCGCAAATTCAGTTCCCCGCGAACACGCCCTTATATATGTGGGTACATAACTACATAGGTAAGTTATCAGGGTGACCGATTACTGTGATGGGCCGAGAGATACATTTACCTACACTAGGCTAAAGTCGAGCAAGTGTCCAAGTTGTAAGTTGTGTGGGTACTATCAGTACAGGTAGGTAAGGTTAGGTATCTATGGACTGTACGTCCGTACATACCACCTCGATGACTGACCTCGCCACTCTGAGCCAACGTCATCGGCCAGTCTCTCTCTGCAGCTTTTTTTTTGCAGCTTTGCAACTTTGCAACCTTTGGCGGGAGCATCCTCGTGACTACCTATCTTGGCCTTTCAATGCTCCTACAAGCCGTGCGCCCTCATTTAATAAGCAACGCGTTTGTGCTTTTGCGTTTCCCCTCCCTTCTTTATTCATTATCTTTGTGGGCATCGTTCGTACGTGTCTCATGCGTCCGACCCGCCTCCCTCTGTGATGATTGAGGAGTCGCACTCTCTCCGGCCACGAAACATCAAGATGGCTAGCGACAGTGACAGCAACAGCTCGGCCCCTATGACGCCTATCAGGCCGACGACGACGCCAGCCGTAAATCGAAGCTCGCCCTTCCTACCTACGCCGCTCGAAACCCTATTCCTCGCCGTGTATCCTATCATCTTGATCTTCGGCACGCTGTTCTCGGCGATATCACCCGAAACTCGCAACGCGCCCTTCGACGTTTCGAGACAGGCTCACGTGCAGTCTGAGGCGCCGTCGTACTTCGCACGGAAGAACAACCTCTTCAACGTCCTGTTTGTCAAGCGTGGCTGGCTCTGGATTACCGTCGCGTTCTTCGCATTCGTTGCTACGCACCCTACATTCCGGGATGGCAGAGCGGCGGTCAGGGCCACCACTCGCTGGGCACTGGTTACGGGTTGGTGGATCCTCGTCACGCAGTGGTGTTTCGGGCCGGCCCTCATCGATCGGGGTTTCAGGATTACCGGCGGCAAGTGCGTGGTTGCGTACGAGGCCATGTCGACGGGGACGGCGGATCCGAAAGAAGTCTTTACTGCGGCGGCGTGCAGGTCGGCCGGCGGAAGCTGGAGTGGCGGACACGATATCTCGGGACATGTGTTCTTGCTTGTCCTGGGAAGCTGCTTCCTTGTGCATGAGGTTGCTTGGGTTGTGCTGAGAGCAGGCGTTAAGATCTTGGATAGCGGAGATGACCGATCCATCGTTATGGGTGATGGGGCTGTCAAGGACGCCGCTACCGGATCTGGCCGTACGCCGACGGCACACGAGAGACATCTAAGTGCCGGCGGCAAGTTTGCGTTGGGTGTCGTGGCGTTGTCACTCTGGATGCTGCTCATGACCGCTGTTTATTTTCATACGTGGTTTGAGAAGGTGAGCCGCATAATTTCCAATGACATCTCCCTATATACGATTGCTGATCGGCTTAACAGTTCACTGGCTTGCTGGTTGCTTCCGTGGCCATATATGGCATCTATATCTCTCCGAGATGGATACCGGCCTTGAGAGGACTCGTAGGATTACCTGGCATATAAACTGGATAGAACGATAGAGTCGGAGAAAAGCCTAGGCTCCAGCTTTGGTGTATTTTATATGGACCCGTGAGTACACGACAAGACTTCACACGCTATTTCGCCGGTCTACGTGGTAGAATCCAATAGGTATCGGTAATGACATTGTGAATGATTATTTTTATTTATTGACTTTCGCCAGCGACGGTCTTCGCTCCATCAAGCTTCGGTCTGTCTTCTAGGCTACTATGTACGGACGTGAGTAGTCGCCACGCGAACAGCCACATACCTAATGGCAAACCCATTGGATTGCAATGCCTAGAATGCTCACACCGAGCTGTTGGACGGATCGACGGATGGGAAAACAAACGGGTTAAGCCGCAAAGTCCATGAGTGGTCACAGTACCTAGGTTACTAGATTTACTGTACCCGACCGGGAAAGCCGCCCAGAACTCAGTTTCTGAGCGTCGATCACCTTTTCAGCTGCGGGAGGAATAAAAGGAGCAGAAGGAGCACAGCGCAGCTAGGTAGGTATTCCATGAGCTGTCAGTCTGTCAGATTGTCGGAACTACAAATCGTCGTTTTTTACGGTTCGGAATTCTCCCCGGGACCGTTTGTACTTTCGCGAACTTCAGACAAGCCTAACCTAGAAGACTAACCAGATTTGTAGGTGCACTAGGTAGATAAATAAATTGTCGATCTTCTTAGCGCCGCGTCTGCCTAAGATTAACTAGGTATCCATATCCACGCCATTCATTGCCTGCAATATCCGTCCATCACCTTATCTGTCTCTATCTAGGTCAAGTATATATTCTCTCGTTTACACTATGTGTACTGACACTACCCAGAGATTCCTCATGGTGCACTGCCAAAACTTGACACCTTCAACTTATTCTCCCCATCCCTAATTCCGAGATAGTAGCCCTCATACTTGGTAATTTCTACCTTCCAACGTTATGCCTGTTGACTCCTCGCGTGTCTAGCTTGGCGTTGATTTTTTTTTTAATTTCTTTTCCACGCAAAAGGTCTACTGGTCTCCTACTTCAACCTCGGAACCAACTCACAAAGGTCCCGGTTTCGGACCGCCGTCAAACAATGGAAGCCCTCGAGGTAGTGAGCATTAGTTCCGGGGACCCCTCGCCTTCAGGTTCAGAGGCTTCAGATTCAGAGGTAGGAGTCGACGAGTGGAAACACGAGCTTCACGGGCTCCTGAATCGCATCGAAACGTCCGGAGCGCCTACAGCGAGCAAGCAATACAGCCGACACCCCAACCCAGGGCTTCAAATTGGCGGTACCCTCGTTACGGTGCCCGTCGATCCGGGTCAGGTGGACCTTATCCGCAACGCTGCCCGCCAAGCCCCCTTTGGCCGCGGTGAAGAAACCATAGTCGACACGTCGGTGCGGAACACATGGGAAATCAGTACCTCCGGGTTTCGGATTGTCAATCCAGCATGGGCTACGTTCGTTGCCGAAGTAGTTCAACATGTGGCCGAGAGTCTAGGCGTGCCCGGCGCTACAGCGGAGCTCTACAAGCTCCTCCTTTACGAGGAGGGTTCCTTCTTCAAGCCCCACAAAGACTCGGAGAAGGCCCCGGGCATGATAGCGACGCTAAGCTTATGTTTGCCGTCACGGCATAAGGGAGGCGAGGTTCACCTCTCCCACGCCGGGAAAAAGTACGTTTTCGATACCAGCCAGGCGCCATTCGACGTCACCGCGCTCGCATGGTTTTCCGATGTGACTCACGAGATCAAGCCAATCTTGGAGGGTCACCGTCTTGTCCTGATATACAACATCATCCGCACGAACAATGGCGCAAGCTCCGCTAGGTCTCTCGTGAGACAAGACCAGATGTTGCAAGGCGCCCTTGCCAAGTTAAATACTCGTGACTCTACTCTAGAACGCCTGCTCTATTTTCTGGAGTTCAAATACTCCCAAGCCAATCTACGGATGGATCACCTCAAGGGTAGGGATCGTGCTATTTGCCATGCACTGCGAGCGGCTTGTACTAACAATGGATGGTACCTGTTTTTGGCAAATGTCACAAAAAGGCGCTTGGAGGACGATGAAGATCCAACTGAGCGCTACTCTGACGAAGAGGAGGATAGCATGGACACGACGCTGATTGCCGATACCATCGCCACATGCAGTGGTGACATAGTCGTATCGCATGTTGAATTGCGGAGGGGGGACATTTTAGGACCCAATCCGTATGCCGACCGCGCTGCAGACAGCGAGTCGGAGGGCTCATTCACGGGGAACGAGAGTACTCCTTCAACATACAAATATCATGATTCGGTAAGTTATCACCTATCCGGTACTTAGGCACGGTCTCGGTGGCCTAGCTGTTTCAGTACAAGAGAGTGAGATTCTGACAATCCTAGGCTGTCATTATCGTTCCTAAAAACCGACTGGACGATTTCCTTAGTTACCGTACTGAGGTCCAGGTTCTCGTTGACCTGGTCATTGATGACTTTATGACTCATCCGAACGACTCGGCCATTCGTCGAGTGGCCGTCGACTTCTTGCCGAAGGCCGTAGGCCATTATGGTCAGCGCTCGAATGTGTGGCCGTCAGTATTGGCATTTGCTTGGAAGATGAAAGAGGACAAGTTGTATGATGATGTCGTGCGTGCCGGGTTTAGTATTGGTACACCGGAACATGGAGTTATTCTAGCCCTGGCTGGACTAGTCGAGTCTGCTTCTGAAAGACCAATTGACTGGGACAAGAGGTACGTCTGGGACCCAGGCCCGGAGCGCCATGGATTGATGAAAAGAAAAGATGAGACTGACAAGTATTCAGATTTGGCGTGTTCGTGTCTAACCACCATAGCCATACGAAGCTATCTGAATCCCTGGAGCTTATCAAAAACTCTTTGAGATCCGAAGACTTGCGAACCTCGTTCCAGCAGTGGCGATCCAGGGCGCATATTTTGAATTTTGAGCGTAAAAAGACCCTGGTAGTTGAGGACCATGATGCCGTTTTGTCGCTTGCCGGGTCTCAGCGGAAAAATGTCGACTGGATCCAAAACGTGTAAGTTTTTTTTTCTTTTTCTTTTTAAAAAAAACATCGCAGTTCCCTCGCCCACTTTGCAATCCCTTTCTGGTGTCACTGGCTGACAGTTTTGAACCTGAAGGTATATCCCTAAAGTCCGAGACCGCTCCGACAAGAACCTCATATCCCAGTTGATCTGCTCCCTGTTACAGAGGGGCCGGGAAGGTGTTCTGAAATCGGCTAAAGACATGGCTAGCACTTTTCTAGAGGCCAGGATACAGGAGCTGCGCTTGGCCACAATCCAACTCAACTATGCCGCAGACCCTAAGGGCGGGCCGGAAAAGGATCGGTTCTGTCAGTTGCTCGATGCCTGCACACGTTCGGGTTTGCATGAATCAGTCGATGAGCTACTGCGTCTAAGTCTGAACGTGGTAAATCAAGGTTCCAAGAATGGTGATCAGCCAAGAGGCTTTGCTGGTAGCCGGCCCCCGTACATGACAATGCTAGAGACTCAAAACCCCGTTGGAGAGATGCTCAGGGTTATCTGCAGGGACTTCGAGCAGCACAAGAGACCGCCAAGTGGTCCGGCCCGGGACTTTGTTATAACCGTGCTGAAAAAGCACGTCATTGCGAATCTCCCCAGCTACCCACAACTGTTCCAGGGTCTCGCGCATCAGCCACGAGGCTGCGGGAACTGCGAGTACTGCGCGGGACTCGATGCCTTCCTTGCCTCACAAACAGAGAGGGAAATCCAATTCGTCGGAGTTGTTGGAACCTGCACGCATTTACAGTCACTGCTACCGGCTGATTTGTTTCAATGCACGAGGACGATGTTTGATAAAAAGAAGAAGCCGCCGCAGTATCTATTCAAGGTGTTCAAGCTGCATCGGCAGAATGAAGTGCTTTTGGAGAGATATATGAACGATCTACGTCCGATTATCCACAAGGTTCATCATTTCCGCACCGAATATATGAAGGAGCTTCTGGGTAGCGAGGCATACGGCGAGTTCGTCATGCTGGACCAGGTTCCCTACACCGGAGCAGTCGTGGCGGAGACTCAGGGACAGTCGGGGACAGGGTTTAAAAGGTCAGGCAGCATCAGCATGGCGCTGCCTGCTGCTAAGAGATAGACAGAGGCGGGAGTTGAGGCTTGCTGTGGAGAGAATGCTGTCAACAGTTGAGTGGAAGTCAAATGAGAGAGGGCAATCAACGACTGCCTTGGATATAATGTAGATAGGCTCGTAGCTGCGAGAAATTTCTTTCCTCAGATTAATACCGCCACGTTCTGGTAGCAATGTCATAATAGTAATAGCTATTCTCTGGGCAGGCATACTTTTCTATGGGGTTTGTCTTCCTCTGTTGGCGTTCCCCTACATTGTATAAGTGCTTCATCATGTGCGAACATTCTTGTCGGCTCTCCTCATCGTGTCGAGACTCGTCGGCGCTTCACTAACATGTGGAAACTACATACAGTCTGTACCTAGATAATCCGTACTGTGTCTAGGTACAGTTACAGACTGTCTGTACAGTGCGCTCTGTACACCCCGAGTCCTGACGCGTCGCGCCGTCAACAGCCCGTAATAACCGAGGCTAGATAGATAGTTACGTAATCCCTGCTGCGCATAATATGTACATACCCACCAATACTGTAGTACCGAGGTATTGAAGTCAAATGAGGTGGCCCTTGGGATCCCGTCTGGAACCGAAAACCGGAGCTGTTGAAGATGTCGGACAACTTTCTATCTAACTACCTATCTAGGTTGTGATAGGCACACGTTTTGCAATTTGGGATGTGACGTGCTCGGCACAGTCTTGGCACCCCCTCCAAGTCCTTTTGCAATAGGTGCAAACGAATAATACTACCTACCTTACGGGGCCAACGCTTTGGGACCGAGACACGTTGGCGTGGAGCAGAGGGAGTGAGTGGGTGGAGTATCTAGGTCGGTCGGGTAGGATTCTGTCTTTTCGTCTCCTCATACCTTCAAGACTTTGAAAATCTACGAGTATGTCGTCGCCGTCGCCGTGACATATTGGGAACAAGGCTTCGTTCGCGCAATGGGTTATCTATTGAGTGGTTGGATCTTGGATCCGTTCTTCTTGTTCAATTTGATGTGTGCCTCTCGTTCCGTCGGAATTCCATCGCCTCAGTCTCTCAACTCGTCCATCACGACTCTGATCCCCAATGACCTACAAGGTAAAAAAAATAATAAAAAAAATAAAAAATAAAAAACTCATGAGCGAGATGAAGATGGGGAAGGTGACATAACCTCTGCTGATGCAAATCGCAGGCCCGGAGAGCCCCTTTGCCAACTCTGCGGTGATTGTTCTGGATCCGCAGTCGTTCGATAATGCTACGAGGTCCTGCCAGTCGCTGGGTGAACAACTCTGGTCTCCGGAGCTGGGGACATCCAGCATCCAGACGAACTTGGACTATCTAAAGTACTCCGAGCAGACTTCCGCGCAGACTTCCGAGCCCTATCGAGAACAATCCCAATTCTGGATCGGACCTGGGCGCTCGTCCACACGAACCATTGACCTTGACGGCCATGTGGCTCCCGCCTCAGAAGAGCTCGAGTTCCCCGTCTTATGCACGCAGTCTGCCCCCTTCTCGACAGACGCGTCCCAAGATGACAACGAAAGATGGCATGTGACTGTTCACGCCAACAACGAATACATCACTGGGTACATGATCGCCACACTTCCACCTTTCATTGTGATGCTGTTCCAAAATTAATAGTTCTTGGCTATAGCTTTAGAGACCGCGTGAGTTTCCGGTTCCTGGGCGTGAGATATGCCGCCCGCCCCGAACGATTTGCATACGCAGATCCGTATGTTGGTAATAACAAAGTCGTGTCTGCCGTGGACTATGGCTCCATGTGTATCCAAGGGGAGACCGGTAGTGAGGATTGCCATTTTCTCAATATCTGGACTCCTTACCTCCCTGGCCCGAGATCTCTGCAACCAGCTTTGAAACCTGTCATGGTATGCCCAACTCCCTCCAACTCCCTCCAATGCCTTCAATGCCTTCAATGCCTTCATTGCCTTCATTGCCTTCATTGCCCTCAATGCCCTCAATGCCCTCAATGCGCGCCGTATAATCAGGGGCATCTCGAGCATGCTAATACCAGTGGTACTCGCCAGTTCTGGATACAGTATGTTGAAATCGTAATTCACATTCGCCCATTCGTGAATCATCCCCTCGGCATTCATTCCCATGACCCCTCAATAATGTATTCCTTGTTTATCTCCGACATGTGTTGAAAGTAGAGCGATATTGGAGCCCGAATGGACAAAACCAATCCCTCATCCGAAGCCATGGTCCTACATGCTGCGCCGACTCTGCTAAATCTCTAAAGAAGAACTTTCGGTTATCTAAACTAAACGCTGACTTAAAACCGTTACGTAGTGGCGGCGCCTTCATCTCAGGTACTGGGAATGACTACGATTTTGATGGAGGCAACTTGGCATCAAGAAGCGATGTGGTGGTTGTCGCTATCAACTACCGTCTAGGCACCTTTGGCTTCCTAGCCCTCGACGACGGAGTAACGAATGGGAATTTTGGCCTTGCTGACCGTAAGTTTGTCAACATCATGTCTTTTCTAACAAATTCCAATTCCATGAACGGCGGTGACTAATCACACGAATCTACTGAAGAGATCACCGCGCTCGACTGGGTCAGGAAGAACATCCGCGAATTCGGCGGCGACCCTGATAGAATTACCGTCTTTGGTCAATCGGCGGGAGCAGCTAGTGTGAGAGCAATGATGGCATCTCCAAAAGCAAGCGGGAAATTTGTCGCGGCTGTCCATCTCAGCAACCCTGGTGGTTTACACTTTGGCACGCCGTTTTCGAAGTACATGAGCATACCCGAAGCAATGAGTAAAACCGGCAACAAAATCCTCGACTTGACTCGCTGTGCCAATGCTACTTCTCGGGTCGACTGCCTTCGTTCTGTCCCAGCCCCTACACTGAGCCGTCTTGGAAAAGTGGCATCCGCCCTGGTTGCTGATGGCACATATCTTGTCTCTACGGAGCTTGAACTCGACAGAATACACCATCCGGTCCATCTCATGATGGGCATAACCCGAGACGATAGCGCCCCTCTCATCAAGTACCCGAACACGACGAACGAATCAGCCTATCTCAGGTCCCTATCGTTCGATGAGCCTTCCGCAAGCCTCTTCCCACTTCCCAGCGTCGCCAGTAACCAAACGCTGAGTTTATTCAATATGACGGCCCGATTAGCCACCGACGGCATCTTCAGATGCATTGGCCAAGCGACTGCCTACAAGGCCCTTTCGAATGATCGATTGGGCCCCGTTTACTACTACGAGTTCAACCGCACATACCAACTCACAAACTGGCCCCGACTCGATATTTGCGAACCGCCAAAATCCTCACGGTATCCATTAGGAGACCTGAACGCGGAATACTTCAAATGCCACTCTGGTGAATTATACTACCTCTTCGGCAACATTAGGCGCAAGGGCCTTCCCATGAGAGACGACTTCGACCTGCCTTTCGAGCAGCTTGTCGTTGATTCATTCAGCTCGTTTGCCAGGACGTATGATCCCAACCCAGATTTGGCCTACCTTCGCGCCAGGGGGTACTCAAACACCACCGAGGAAATTGAACGCAGCGGTGTGTGGCAGGCCGCGACAAAAGATCACATAACGATGCGAATCCTCCAGTGGCCAAGCTTTCAGAGTCCTTTCAGCGATTTGGAGCAGTGTGAGGACATTGGGGTGCCTCTTGATTAGTTCTGTCGTTCATGATTCGGTTTCGTTCTGGGAGGATCAACAACGAGTTGGACCGTGCCTCATTAACAACGTAGTGCACTAAGACGAAGTCGACTGAAGTCTTCCCGAATAGATAGATTAGTTTGGCTGTACCATTCAAATTTCAATACACACAAAAAGGCACGTACGATAAGAACTCTTAGGATTTTGGAGTGATTTTGATTTTGATTGTGAGTTTTGATTGCTATTCTCGTGACACTTCTTCGTAGGCCTGGTTGCCATGCTAAAGAGCACGACTTCTGATGCTGATAAAGAAGATGCTTTGTCCACCTTAACCATTCATCCGTCAGGGTTGCCCTTCCATCTTACTCTACCGAGCGCATACAAACTCCGGACTCATACCAGATGGTTCGCATCCGGGCTATCACGTGACCGACATGACCACACGCATGCTTACTTACCCCTTTTGTAGTGATTGATGTGAAGACCCCTTTTTACATTATGTCCCCGTCTTCCGCAAGACAATAGGCATGTCTCTGAGCCTTCATAATCTCCGTAACGGCCAGTGACTGCTGTTCTCCTTGATGGAAATGTCTTCTGTCTCGTGTCAGCATCTGTGCTTGGTGTTGATTCCTAGACCGAAGGCCCCGGGAGAAAGCGTTGTTCTTCGCATGTCGGACCTTCGAGGTCCATGGTAAATCATGAAGATTTTATAACCATTATCACGTCAAATCTCGAGGCTCCCCTACTGTCCTCATACTCAGACAATGGCTTACCATTTT
The DNA here is from genome assembly GCA_028637585.1 of Xylariaceae sp. X187. Classification (NCBI taxonomy): domain Eukaryota; kingdom Fungi; phylum Ascomycota; class Sordariomycetes; order Xylariales; family Xylariaceae; species Xylariaceae sp. X187. The sequence continues at coordinate 118,789 of JAJIZN010000021.1, read as the reverse complement.
CCAGTCGAGAAGGCCTGGCCAATCCATGCCTTCCTTATCACGAGTCATAATCAAGATAACCCCCGAGATAAGGTCAACACACCGCGGGGTATGTAATAATGCATCGCCGACAAGCATCGCGATGTACCAATGTACGCGGGGTGAAGCAGAAGTCCATCGAGTCGCCGACGTGCCCCACGATGTTGGCCCCACGCCCTGCAACATGATCTGCCCCAACCATCTCCTCCCTCCCATCTCTTTTTTTTCTTCCCTTTTCTTCCTCAAGACACTCAACCAAGCACGCAAGCAACAACAACAAAGCCAAGCTTCGCATCATCACCTCTTCCTCTCTCTCTCTCTCTCTTTCTGAAAAGAAAACTTCGACAAGTTCACAAGATAAACACACATTTCAGTTTCATAGAGCAGGTTTCCCCTTGCCCTTGAGCTTTCTGTGTGCTTTTTCTTTGATCAGGACAAGTCTTTTTCTTCTCTTTCAGAGAGGCCTTGAGAGGTTTTCGTGAGCTCGCCAACTTGTTGCACATCGTGCATTCCTCTCTCTCCTTTTCTTTCGCAATCGTCACGCCTTTTCGTCGCTGTCTTCCGACAGGGCTTGATATACCCTCCCTCGTCTTTACCGTGGATCTCTTCGGGGTCTCCTCGCCGTCTAGTTGCGAAGAACGAGTAAAAGAAAAACCCTCATCCTCGAGTACCACTTGCCTCAAGACACTCCTCATACCCCTTCTTCTTATTCTTCTTCTTCTTCTTCTTTTCGTCACCAAAACTCCTTCGGTCGGGATAACCAGTACCAGCAACTATCGCGATCACGCCATCGTCAAGCTATCAGAGAATATACTCTGGGCAGATCGTCGCACCTATACTCTGGTCTCTTTCCCTGGATTCTTTCTACAATCCCGAGTCGTTTCTTCTTCCGTTTCTTTTTTCTCTTCGTTTTTTAACTGGAATCGGTAAGTCGAGAGTCCCTCTCACCACATCCCCACCACCATCGCAAATGCAGCAGCATCTTAACGTGGAATTTCCCAGGGCTTTTCTCTATCGACACAAACTAGCCTTCGTCTTGTCGCTTTTGCCGCCACAAGTCGTATCCTATACTTTCGTAAGTGGCATTCAAGAGGTCCTGCGGAATGTCATACTACGACGTTCCCTATCGATGTGCCTAGCAGCTCTAACATTCATCAAAGACAATAAGCTTTCCCGCTTGAAACAATTGCAGTCCTCGTATTCAGGGCTTTCGTTTGTCGAGACTTGGTAATAATCAGTTGCTCTTCATCGCCCCTTGTTGTTGGAACGCCTCGACATATTGGCGTTGACTTCCCCTGGCCATGTGCCATCGCTCTTTCAAGTCATAATACCCATTTTACATCAACTAACGGGCCTGCAGTTCTCAGTTCGATCCAGTTTCTCGTTTTCCCCTTCGGCCTTTCTTCGTTTCGGCTCTTCCGAAAGGCAGTGAGTCATTTTGCTATTCCCTCCCGTCGGTTCCTCAGGCGTTCGTCGAGCCCTCAAGCAGGATGCCCCCAAGGCCGAGTGACGAAAACGCTATCGATGGAAACCCTCAGGCCGTAAACTAACGTTATGACTCCCAGAGGCTTACAGTCTATTTCCAAGTCGCTTTTCTTCGGTACTGCTTTCGCGGTACTATTTTCCCAGTCTCGCTTTTTGTCCACGTCGACAAGTGTAAGTTTACCAGGCCCCCGTGTATATCTACACCCACTTGTGCTGGCGACCCCTGAACGGTTACTGGAATCAACTAACACTCATAGTAGAACCCCACCGTCCGTTTCTCAGGCTTCATTTGTGGAAGATACCACACTGAACACTCATTAAAATGCCTCCTATTCGCATTATTCGTGACGTGGTCCTCGCCCGGGACGTCGGAGTAGCAGCAATCCGCAATAATATGCGTACAGCACAACCAGCGGTTGTAAGCACCAACCCAGACGCGAGTGTTTATGACGTAATTACCATCACAGTCCTCGCCGTCGCCGTGGCTGGATTAACAATCATTCTCATTGTTATCGGGATCCGCAAATACTCTGGCCGTGACCGAGTCCTTGACGTCGAAGATGGCGTACAAAACAGCGAGACCGAGGAGGCCGTCCCCTTAGAGGACATGGCCCCGCCCCAAGAGGGTAATCTCTATCGTAAGTGATCCTTTCCATAAGCTGAAAGACTCGTGGCATCTTTTGAAAGTTTTCAGAGAACAGGTGGCTGACGTATGAACAGCGAATGTCGACGAGCCCGATTTTTCTGTAGAGAGTCTCCCGAGACGCCGCACCCTGACGGCGCAGAATATGGCGCTATGTTCGAACCCTCCTTCACAGATAGATCTAAACGCAGCTGAGCGTGGTTTTCGCTCCGCTTCCTTGGACAATATGGCAGGCAGCGCCACGCCATCCATTATTTCTCTGAGCGATGGGGGCCAATCTGCACAGACTGAGCCCAGCGACATGGGCCGTCGAAGTGCGAGTCCGGGACCATCGAACGTCCCGCGGCCAAGCAGAAGCCATCATATCGGCTCTAGACGCCATGGCATGGTATTTGATTGGGATGCGGATACGCCCTCTCCCCTACTTCAGAATGATGACGCCATGGCACAGCTTCTTGGCGTCGAGGATGAGGCCATGATGTCCGGGGCCTTAATGCAAGGCCGGAATCGCCGGGCTCGGTTGCTGCAACGCAGCGAAAACCTTCCGCCCAATACGATCAGAGAGGAGAATGAGGCGGAGGTTCCTGAGAACCATCAATCCATTCAAGATGAATCAGCTTCAGGCGGCGAAAATGGAGGTGAAAACGAGCCTGACGGCGAGGCCGCAGTATCAGATACAGTCCACGGACACGACGAACGCGGAAATGACGAAGATCATGAAGATCACGGAGAAGGTGGCGTTGGAGGCATGGTCAATGGAGATGGCGAAGATGGCCATCATGACGGAGGCATGGTCAATGGAGATGGCGAAGCTGGCCATCATGACGGAGGCATGGCCAATGGAGGTGGCGAAGGTGGCCATCATGACGGAGGCATGGCCAATGGAGGTGGTGAAGCTGATTACTATGATGGGAGCATGGTCAACGGCAATGATGTCGCCACGGACCACGACGAGAACGCCGCCAATCGTGGTAACGACGATAACAATTTCGAGGGAGCTATATTCTTCACCGCAAGCCCCACGGGTCTTGATGCTGCCGATGCCCATGATAATGGCCCAGCTTCTCAGGGCGAAGCAAACGTTGCTGCTAGTCATCAACAACAAGCATCTGATCACCGACGATTCTCGTGGTCGGATTGGACATACGATCCGAACGACCCGAAGTACAATGTTGAAGCCGCCGTCCTGGCCACCAGACGGGGCCCATCGAGAATTCCTGTTGCCACCGCAGGTGCCACGGGTGGAAGCACTAACCCTGTGCCTGATGGCAACATAAATAGCCAATATGCTGTTTTGAACCGGGAGTATACCCGAGCCTCATTGGTTCCCGAGCCGCTAAATATTCGGAAAAGCGTTGGCGTTCAGGAGTCGTCAGCGGTCCCCGTCTTGACAACCGCCACAGGTGACGATACGGTTGTTGAGATGCCCTCGAGTCTCCCTCATCCGGTCGATAGCCCAGCTGTTGAACGGCCATCATTTATATCGGGTCACCCGTCGCAGACTCCTACCGCAACGAATGACGATAGCAGCCAGGAGGCCCAGGCACTAACAGAGTGGAAGGCAAAAGCCCTAGCTGAGGTTAGGATGAAAGCAGCACAAGCTGGCGAAGTCCTAACGGAGGACGAGCTTGGTCGCCGTGTGGATGTAATGCTTCAAAGAAGCCACTTTTATACGCTGCCTTCGACTCGCTATGAGCCACCAACCCCTGCCGCCCGCGAAGCAACCCAACCGCGGAATCGTCGGGTCCAAACTGGCCAAGAAGCTCGCACGGAGGCAGTTCCCGCCGCGGAATCTGCTCTGGCTTCGGGATCCGCAGGTCGTAGATCTCGAAGCGGTAGCGTGTACGGTACGGTCAACCGAGACCTTCGACCACTCCGAGCGGCACCACGACCGCCTTTAGCAGCTACTTCACAGCTAGAACCTCGTGCCCATCACCGCCCTATGCGTGGCAACAGTTCCCGAGGCGGCAGCGGTAGCCTGTACCAGGCAGCCCGTGGAAATCGTACAGCTCGCCAGGAGTCATCTGGAGCATCGTCCTCGGGTCCTGCCTCTTATGATCCTCCCACCGGTCTATTCCCGGCGGCTAATTCTGATGACCGCACGGTCCGTATGGAGCCCGCATTTGCGTCCTCACAAGTGCTCCCGCTAGCTGCAACGCTAGCATCTATTGATGCACAAGACGGCTCTCACTCGAGTTCGTCACCGCCATCGCCGGCCGGTGATTCTGCATCGGCCCGTCAAGGAGGACAGATTCCACGCAGTCACCAGGAACCTGATCTCAGTCGCTATCTTTAGGACTCTCATTAGGAAAATGGCAAACAGGGCCGAGGCCTCTGGCACATGGCAGGTCCGGAATTCGCGTTCTATTCATCACACTCATTTGTTTCTTTCTCATTTGTCATCACTCTCTCGATTGGTTGTTTTTCCCCCCCTCATTTTTTTCGCAGCAAGGTCTCTTTACTATTGCAGCTGCCGTTACAGTCGTTTCGTCTGAACGAAATCCATAAGGCCAGGCACGCGTGAGGTGCGGAAACCGGGAAAGCCAGAAAGAAAACTCGCAAAAAAAACCCATAAAAAAACTCGGAAAAAAAGAAACTCCCACAAAAAAAAAGGACCTTTAGGCAATCGAGGAGAGTTTGAGCCAGCAGTACATCATTCTTTCGTCTTCTTTTCCCAGAAGTTTGTGCTGCTGCTTGTCTCGGTTGTCTTGTTTGCGGTGTCTTCAAAAGAACAACTTCGCGGATGAGGGGAAGGGTCAAGTCCAGCCACACAAGTCCAGCCACACAAGTCCAGCCACACAAGCCACAGTCCATTCGACGAGCCCATACGAGCTGTGGCTGGTACAGTCTACACGAACCTCACACTCAGCCGCCCGGAATACAGCAACACAACGGAAATGAGTACTTGGAAGTGTCAAGTGGAAGAGAGGGTGGAAGTGAAGGTGGGAGAGGAGGTGTAAGTTAAGTGGAAGTGTAAGTTAAGTGGAAGTGAAGGTGGGAGAGGAGGTGTAAGGAGTGGAAGTGGAAGTGGAAGTGTACGTTAAGTGGAAGGGCCAAAAAGGGCAAGCTAAGGGGTACAGGTGAGAGGAGACATAATGGAAGACGGGAGGAGAAGAGTACCAAGGCCAAGAGAATCACGGTAACGTTACTTAGGTAGGAGTCAGACTAGGTTGACCTGCCTGAAATACAAAAAAGAATAAAACCCAAACTTCAATTTGAGACCGCTGTGACTTGCCGTTTAGATCAAGTTGAGCTTGGATTCTGGAGTTGTAGTAGTATACCTAGGTAAGTAACATTGCTACGGCGCCTAGCTATCGCCCCCCTCCTAGAAACAAGAGAGATGCAAGAACCGATGAAAAAAAGATAAACGGCGTTGGTTCCGGAAGTTCACTGCAAGATTAGATGCAAAGCCGGATTTCATCAATACATTGTAGCATATAGATAGATACATCCTCATCGCCAATGCCACCTGGTTCCCTGACCTCAGTCACCTCAGTCACCCCATCACTACAATCACCACAATCACTAGCTGGCCCATTAAAATGTACACCGATGTCTTTTGTCGTAAATAGTCCTCATTTTAATATTTTGGAAGCATGATACACAAAGAAATCCGCGTTAAACAGTTAATGATACAATATTGAATAGACAGCCCTCATTTATAGTCTGGGTCCTGGACCTCTCTCTTTCGGATCTGACGGCATTACTTCGAATGTGAATTCACCACCCCTTCCAAACTTGGCACTGGAGGGAAATTTGGCTTCAAACGGTTGATACATATGGGGTATCAATTGGGGCTCAGAGCTATAAGGCCGGAATATTTTAGTCTTCTTTGGTTTTTTCGGCGAGCTTCCCGTGGATGATCCGCCGCCCAAGACCTTTTTCTGGTCTCGGAGAATTGCGCGTAATTCTGCATCGTCATTTGTTATTTGCGCTTTGAGGAAGCTGAGGTCTGTGAGATCCTGTGTCATAGCTAACGACTGCATGATAGGGACTCTTGGAGTGTAGGTAATATTCTCCAGCCGAGGGGGGTATTTTTCAGGGACAATGGCCGGGTCGAGGAACGCTTCGGCTCCTTTCTCGAGTAATCCTGCGATGTCCAAACTCTGGCCAGCAGGAATGGGAGTGGAGTGACTGGGTGTCACGCAATCCATATCTACTTCTTTGCGGAGAACATGGTCGATGTCAACAGCAGAAAAGTAGGCGCACGATTGGGGAACGTCATTAATTCCGACCTGCTGACAAAACATCGACCGCGTCCAGAGATTGGAGACTTGAAGAGCCATAGCAGCTCGGTATTTGTCGTTATCCTTAACGAGGTAACGAATCTCGTCGTGTACGGTGATAGATAGGCGGGCGTCGATGTTGAAACGTCGGATGAGGTAGTCCATTGAAACGATGAGAAGATGCAAGTAATCCACACCGGACGATTGGATTGCCCAGTTGATGCGAGAGGTAAGGTATGCACCCTTACTGATGTACCTGTTCATAAGCGCTTCGGTGATGCCAGCCCCCAGGACTGGTGTCCGTGGTCTCTCCTGCTCTGCAAACTCTTCCAGCTTATTGAATACAAAGGACTCCGTGCCTCCTCTCCAAAAAGGCCGCTTGTTTAGTGTTTTGCGATTGGTCTTGGCGCCTTTCGTGGATGAATAGAGCTTGCTCGCAACATCGACGGTATCCTTCTCTGACAGATTGGGATTGAATTGCCTCAGCAGAGTAGCAGCAAATTTCAGCCCCGCACCGTAAATCCGTCCATAGTTAAATATTTTGGCATCATTACGCGTGATGCCTAGAATAGAAGCGGTGCGGGAGTGTAAATCAGTTCCCGCAGCCTTGGTTCCTTCAAGTGTCATAAAACCAATGGCATTACCTCCATGGAGCTTAAAAGTAGCATCGCCAATAACACTGGCAATCCAGAGTTCTTCTGAATCGACATCAGCGCCGACAAAAGAATACCCTGGGGGTGCTTTGATCATGGCTTTTAATTCCGAGCCCACTCTGTTTTTCTTTGCGTTGCTGGCCGTAAGCCAAGTGTTCTCAACCGCCCTCCGTGTAATGGTTCCCATAGGGATGATCTGGGGCAGGATGTAACCTTGAGCAGGGGCCGTGGGATTTGGAGTCTTGTCTGATTCGTAGACAACCATCTGGGATTTGATTCGATCACGAGCACTAATCCAGTAGGAACACGACGCATTCATGTCAAGTGCCTCTTTAGCATAAGGGTACTCAGATGAGAGAGTTCCTTTGTCGAAATACGCGAGGTAGCTCTTGGCCAACGGGTTGGCACATCTTGCAGTCGGTCCATCTTTGTGTGGCAATTTGAAGTACAACCCATTCCAGTCGTGCTTTAACGCCTCGATAGGTTCGTCAGAGAAGTCACACCGAACAAGTTGTGTGGCGGTATACTTGGCTGAATCTCCAAGCGGCACCCGAAATGTCCAACCGTATTTATCGGACCAAAATAACGGGTAACCATCCCACGCAAGTCGAAGCAGAAGAGGGGCTATACGCGTTCTGACCGTTAAAACCATGTCTTTGTCACCCTTGGGAAATAGCTTTCTGTACCAGTTAGGCATGCCCGGCAACTTCTGTCGAAGGTAGGGTCTCGGAGCCTCATCCTTTTTCTTGGCTTTGGTATACTTGATTTCCTGGCCAGCCCAATCAAGTTGTTTTAGCCAGGGATCGTTAGACCACACCTGTTCATCATCCTTGGCTTTTAATGCATTCTCCGTCAGGGCTATCAAACGCTCCTGGATGGCAGCGGATAACCTCAAATACGTGCCCTCAGCGTTGTCGATGTATTCGCTCCATGTTTTGTTGACGGGTAAGATGACAGAGGACAGATGCCGTAATGCAGCAAAACTAACAGGGTGCGGACAGACATCCAAAAAGTTGGGGAAAACAATCTTATAAACTCGGTGTGTGATGGCCACGTCTGCAGCGCAATAATCGAGTAATTGATCGAGCTTATTTACGATACCCACTCGATCTAACTCGCTGAAATCGTTTCGTAATTCCTTGTCAATGGTGGTCTTGAGATGGAAGTTGGCGACGTCTCGGAGAGAATTAATCGAACTTCGTTCAACCCAAAGCTCCTCTTCGTCGTCGTGCAGGCTACTGCTTGCTAACAGATTCGCAAGATTCAGATCCTGGGTTTCCTTGGCAATCTTATCCCGCAGTTCGCGGCTCTTTTTGTGTTTCATCCATGTCGGCCGCTGTTGAGAGCACATGCCATTGACAGCAACATGCAGTGACATAGTATCTAGAAAGGCGTTCCTTGTCTGCTTTAAGTCGTATTCTTCGAGCGTCCGGTTGCGATCGTATCCGATGTTGTGACCCACAATAATTCTATCACGATTCGGGTCGCCTAGCGGTATTAAGTGCCTGTCGTTCTCGGATTCGCCAAGCAGCCAAGGTGAAAGCCAAGCATACCATGCCGTTGGGCTCATGGCGCAAGCCATAACGGCAAACGGGCTTATTTTCCACAGAACTTCAACGTCGAAGCAAAGCATGCTCTCGTCAGGAGCCTCCACGGGTGTTGGTTCACTACCGTCCATGGGATACTTGGTCCAGCCGCTTCGCCTTATCCATTTCTTAGGACGAGAAGGCGCATTTTCTAAGGCAAATTGCTTGGCATAGCTCAAAAAGGGCTCGGCACAATCAACACCGAGCTTGTAAAAATGTTCATCCAGGGTACTGCCCTGAATTTTAGGAATATCAAAGGCAATGGGCGCGGTGTTGTCGACGTTCTTTCCAAGCAGATTGTGGCGTCGCAGGTGGTCCTTGGAAAGTTCAACCAGTTGCTCTCGCAGGCGTTCCTCTTTCAGGCGTTCCTGGTTTTCCTGTTGCAGGCGGTCTTCGTCTCTAAAGAGCCCTTCAGGTTCATCGGATGGCGACTTGGATTGGAAAATTTGCTTGTACATATGAGAACTCAAATGTTGCACGCCGATTTCGTTGAAACGTGGCTCGGATGGAACTGGATTTTTTATTAGAAATTGACGAGCTTGACACGAGACATCTTTGAAACTGACCGGCTAGGCTAGAGCGCACATGAGTGGAAGCATCGCCGGAGGCCTGGGCAGCGGCAGCGACATTGCTTTGCCATCTTGAAAGGGATGGCGACGATGGGGATTGGCGCAGTCGATGATGGTGTGCACGATGCTTCGCAATACGCACGAAGCTCGCTGTCGACGCGCTTTTCAAATGGCTACTCGCATGACGTAGCATTGCACCGCGCATCTGGGAGCATTGCGGTTGGGGAGAGAGAGGGCGTTCGTTGATGGGGAGAAAAGTTTGGATTAGTTGAAGGCTAACGACTTGTGCAATGACGATAAGAAATCCACAAGTTTGTCCGTTGAGCAAAACTTAATCCGCGTTATTAGTGTAGGTATATGTGTAAGCACCAGATGCGTGGGGTGGCGGGGTCGGACTCCCAGCTGCCAGACGGCTGCCCGACGGCTGCGAGACGGCTGCCGTATAACTTTGATGGCCCGGCACGAACCAAGCGTCCGCATGGGGGCGCGCCTTTGATGAAGTCCCCGCTCCTCGAGTCCTTATCTCCGAAGCTCAAAAGTTCGAGCCACCTTGCGCCGTCAAGTCCTCAAGTGTCACCGTCTCCGCCACACTTTGGACCCAATTTAATTATAATGAGCCATCCAAGCCCTGAAATGGATACATAATACCTAGTCTAGGTATGGAACCGAGCCGAGTCCCCCAAATCTTTTCTCACCCGCCTCGTCTACCCCAGATGTTCAGATTCCACAACCGTCGTTCATGATCAAATGGATATCGTAAAGCACCATATTGACTTGCCTCCTGCTCTCACAAACGACGTGACAGCGTGGTGACATGGCCCATCTCGCGATTGGTTCCGACCGGCCATGTCTTAGATCAAGTATGACGAGCACATTGCGTGTCGTCCTGATGGCATTGAGAAGCAGCGCTTTCGCTCGCGATATGGCCACAAGCCCGCCTGGGCGGACCACCTGGGCGGACCGCCTTCCCCTGGAGGCGACTCAATCTGAACCCCAAATACCAAATTGACTCGTTTCATGTACTGTGAGTCGCCGTGTAGGTACTCGAAGGACCTGCATCCCCCCTCCCCCTGTGAAGGTTCCTCTGAAAGGGGGGCTTGTCTATGGGAACAGGGCTGTTATCAGAGGAGTCAGTCACTCGCGCGGGCGCTGACCGTTGAAATCCGATATCTGGAGGGGTGTTTGGCCGCCGCCCTCAGCAAATTCTAACTCTCGATGTGACCATGGTTCTGGCCATGCTGATCAATCCTAAACATTGCTGTAGAGACGCGCGACATTCTTGACCCAGTTGCGTCGAGCCGAAACGTTATATCGAATGCTTTCCGAAACCACTTCCACTTGGGTATCCTATAAGGACAGGCGGGTGCGATCCGTCACCCAGGCTTGTGCCCTCCGCCCAGTCGTGCTTACATCATGATACCTATAGAGATGGCCACTTCTACTTCTGCCTTCTATGATTCGTTTAGTATCATGGCATGATCTATCAATCACACGGGCTACCTACCTACCTACCTAGGTCCCAGGCCCATCTCCACGTAAGGGAGCTTCCGGTGCAGTTACACCCAATCGTTGCCGGCGCGCAGTCAATGTTCCACGGCCAGGCCCTTGATGCTAGAGACCTGGAGTTTCGCCTTGTCCATCTTAAACTACGGCCGTGAAGCCACAACTGACACCTTCCCTAGGAAGAGAATGAGAACGTTCATTCTAAAGATAGGCGCGTGGGATAACGACTCGATATTTAGTAACCTTGGCCCCCCGTGCCTTGACCTCGTTTCTGACCCCTTCCTTGACAACACTTTGGATCATAACTTTTGCAAGAAGCCTCGATATAGCGCCTCATCTCCGCCAAACCCCGTAGTGACGGCTTCGACGTTAACGAAAGTATGGCAAGCCGCAGCAGTGATCTTGAGAAGAGAAGTCGACAGGACCGTCGCGACGACCTCTTCCTTAGGCAGCCGATGAGCGTTGCCCGTGAAGTAGCCTTCTTTGCGGTCGTTTCAACAGCTAACTTCACCCCCCGTGAGTTATTCCTCGACGATTACTTCTTCTTTTGCTTGGAATGCCCTTCTTTTGATTCCTGTCCGTCAGACATCCCCACTCGAAACGAATCTGACCGTTCCTTTCAGACTCGGGCTTCCACCAAACGCTTTGCATACTACAGCTTATAGCAGCCGATTTGGGCACCACGCAAGCCGGACAACTTGTCTGGTTAATGGCTGGATATGGTCTTACCGTCGGGACATTCATCCTCCTCGCCGGACGGTTGGGTGATATATACGGCTACAAACGAGTATTCCTCATCGGCAACTTATGGTTCGCATTGTTTTCTTTATTAGCAGGTTTTGCCATCTTCACGCCGATGCATACTCCGTCGAACGGACAGGCCCGTTATATAATCTTCCTCCTGGCTCGTATATTGCAAGGGATCGGCCCAGCGTTGATGATTCCCAATGGGGTAGCTTTACTAGGCGCAACATACGTGCCGGGGCCCAGGAAGGCCATGCTGTTTGCCATTTTCGGCGCGATGGCCCCTGCATCGGCTATCATCAGTCCAGCGGTAACCAGTCTCTTTGCGCTGATATGGTGGCCGTATGCGTTTTGGGCATTCGCTATTGTGTTGATCGGCGTGGCGTTCGTTGGCCTATACGTAATCCCGGACCATTCAGCCGATACTGAACAGATCGAACAGACCATTGGTGGATACCAGCCCCGACAAGGATTCCTCGACCTATGTACCGAACTCGACGTGCTGGGAGCCGTGACCGGGGTTTCGGGTTTGGTATTTATCAGCGTGGCGCTAAATCAAGGCTCGTTGGCAGGCTGGCGACACGCGTACGTGTTGGTGCTTTTGGTCGCCGGCATTCTTCTCTGTGCAGTTTTCGTGCTTGTCGAGAAGCAGGCTCGTAAACCTCTGATCCCCCTCGAGGCGCTCAGCGTGGGCGTAGGTTTCGTATTGGCAGCCGTTGGCTGTGGATGGGGTTGCTTCGGCATTTATATCTTCTACGTCTGGAAGTTTTACGAGGTCCTCCGCGGTGCCTCACCGCTTCTTGCGACGGCTTGGCATAGCCCTATCTTTGTCTCTGGGATTGCCGCCGCCCTGACCACCGGGCTCATCATCCACCGCGTTGGTCCTGCTGTCGTCATGGCACTTGCGCTTCTGGCGTTCACTGTTGGCACCACGTTGATCGCGACCGCTCCTATTAAGCAGTCTTACTGGCTGCAGACGTTCTTGTGCAATCTCATTATCACTTGGGGTATGGATCTAAGCTTTCCGGCTGCTACACTCATGCTCTCAGATCTCGTGGCGCCCGAACACCAAGGCATTGCAGCTAGCCTCGTCACTACCGTCATCAACTATAGCGGCGCTCTCGCACTTGGTATCGCCGGCGCTGTAGAGCTCCATCTCGATGGTGATGGACAAACACCTGAGGATATACTGAGGGGCTACAGAGGAGCTTGGTACTTAGGCATTGGCTTGGGAGCTACCGGATTTCTCGTGAGTCTCGTGTTCGTCTACCGGATTTGGCGGCCGTCTCAATCACCAGCCTGAAATAAAGTCAGGCAGATTTCTCGCTACGCCGGGATTGGCGGTATTAGATTAGGACGGAAGTCCGTTACGCCGGTACATTATTGATTTCCCTCGAAAACACATCTGAGTTTTGTAAGGCAACTATCGAATGTATATATATATATATAAACTCGCATTCGGATATTTCTGTAGAAAATCCCTCGTCGCTAACTATAGCCCACTGCTGTGAACGGAAATATATTGCTAGTTTAACCTGGTAACTCTACCCCCCGAAGCGAACACCTATTATTGAGTACAGAAACGTTATATCGTTACTTAAGAAGGCGTCCATCGAGCGAATCAAGATAACACCTATCTAGATTATTTATCACATCTCAAGAGGTCAGTGTCGTACGCCGTCTCCTCCACCCTCCTCCTCTTGCCTAGTAAGGGAGGTACTCCAAAGGGATATTTGGCACAGACTGTCCGTATCACAGAAACGTCTGGAGCAGATATTTCGTCCCATCTGCAGTGTCCACGGCAGGGATGCGCGAATGTGCCTCATCGACCCAAACCTTTGCCCACACATCATCATTATCATCATTATTATCATCATCATCATCTCACAGCAGCCCGGCTGACTGCAGGTTGTGTCCGGGAGATGGGGCATCTGGTGCGGGTTGCCAGATGACCGCATAATCTTGTTCCCGGCGGCTTGGAAGGTTCTTCGTGCTCCCGTGGTATCTTGATTCTTGCCTGGTGGTGTATCCCCGGGACGAGGAAGTGTGGGGATTGGATTCATAAAGTACATGGTGTCCAGAGAGGGAGAGAGAGACAAGGAGAGAGACGGGGAGAAGAGAGAGACAGGGGCCGCTAGGTTCGTATCACGATCTCCCTTTTCTCGCCCTCCCTTTCATTTAGCGAGTCAAAAGTCACAGATTTGAAAGCGGTGTTTTGGACGTGTGAGGGTCTACTTGTTCATGTGGACTTGGCATGAAGCGGTGTTATCATGTGTAGGTGGTGTTGCATGTGTTGCGTGATCGGTGGTCCGTTGTCAAGTATTATTATTATTACACACATATCACTGCACATCACGTTGCGTCGATGCTCACGTTTCGGGGTGGTCTTGGGTTCCGCAACCGAGTTCGCTTGTATCTCATGGCCACGATGATCTGATATCACCATTCTTCTGGGATCTTTTTTTATTGTACGTGATCGTAATCCTTGCCTCTGCCTGCCCTGTTCTCGGTGACCAACGTACCGCTAAGGACGGGCGGCTTTTTATGTTTGAGGGAGTTCTTCTGGTGCCTCCGTTCTTGACTAGGGCACGATTCTCGATTTATATCTACCTAGGTATGTATGTATGTAGGTGGGTAGGTAGGCAGGTAGGTAGGTAGCTTTGAATGTCGACTTAGTCTTTCCTATATGTATATACGCTTATACTTCTCATCCTATTGAGGATGGAGGCAATGCCTTTTGTTTTTTCGTCGCTCTTGTTTTGCCATCATGCATCGCATTGGAATATGCCGAATTCCGACTCGACCTGGGAGTAAGATTCCCCTTAAAGCCGAGCCATGTTACCTTCCCGCCGCGTTCATGATCTTCCTTCGTAAAGATCATGCCCGCCCACTGGCATTTCGTTTCGCTCATGTCCCGCTTGAAAGGTTACTTGCAGTCGCAACCCGCCAACTGCATTCCGCCGAGACTCACGATCTCACATTCTATCACATCGGCTTAGAGATACCTCGCAGTCCGAGATGCATTCTTGGGACTTTTGTTTCGAGTCAATCTGTGGCATGCCAGCAAGAGTCGTCGTCATAGCTTCGCGGTCGGACGTCCCGGCCATGCGCCGTTTACTCTCATTCGTCATGGAGGTCCGGCTGTGTTGGCTATGGCAATCGCCTATTTCCACTCGATCCGTTCCGAATTCGGCGTCATCAGGGAGGTTAGGGTTATAATATTGAGTTCATAGTCAACATGAACTTAATTCGGCTCGCGATCAATACTGGATGCACAAACCAATTGGTTCGTTCACAAGCCCCTGCCCTCCTCCTCTCATGGTTTTTCCCGCCAACTTTACGGACCTAGATACGGGGCCCTATGCAGTATACTGTCGTCATTTTCTGAGGCTGCTTTTGGGTGTGAGAACTTAGTGTTCAATACCAATGGTGACCTGTGCTGATTTTTATTTCTTATCTCAAACAAACGGCGGCTCGGAGCTAAAAGCCAGCTCACCGTCGCATCGTTGGAAAGGGGCACGGGCGGGACTTACTAACAAAGCTTGGATTTGAAGCTGGTTGCTTGGGAAGTTGTGCTGACAAACTGAAGAACTGAGACTATAATACCTACTAGGCGTAGGCGAGAGAGACACGGAAGAGTGTCGATTATTCAGTTCACCTTTGGTATTCATCACAGGTATTGATGGTGTCGCGGTATGTATTATTAGGTGTACGTGAACTAGATGAGCTTTCACTGTTCAAGAGTGTTGATGATTTACCTGTGATGTGGCTTCAAGTTCCTTCTTGGTTGAGGCTTGGTTGAGGCTTGGTTGAGGCTTGGTTGAGGCTTATGTGAGGCTTATCTGGATAGGTATCTAGATACCTAGTTCGCACTCGCCTCGCCAGCCCGCCATGGGAGATGCATCATCGATTGACATGTCGATTCCACGTGGCCTTCACGTTGACGACTCAATCATTTATTCCGTCATGATACGTACTGCATACTGGGCAGAGATATAAGCACTGCAATATCAACAAAATAACTCTGGTGTATTGACAGTCCGTACAAGCTCGACTCATCACCAAGGTTTGGTACAGACTGTACCTATCTTGATCGAGATATGGTACCTATCCGGACACCCATGTTCCAGTGACCGGACACCCCCGGCCGGTCGCCGGACAGCTGCCTGCGGTCCGGCGCCGAAAGTCGAAAGTTGGTTGAACTGAAGTTTGAACTGAATGAAGCTCATTTAACGGATCTTGAGCATCCCGTGCGATCGCGCAGCGCCTATGCCTGAATAGCTAGGATACGTCGACGGCAAGTTGCAAAGAGAGTAACCTAGATGAGTTGAAACCGGGGGCAGGAGACCCTAATTAGATAGGTCCGGGACAGTATAGTAAGTATGTAGAGTCGAATTCCTTCCGGTTGGGCATGAAGTGGTCGCGATTCATTGTCATTGACTCTTGTTACTCCCTAGATAGCCTACCTGCGACATGGCGATTCTCATCACGCTGGGGCGTCTCCCTCACAGTTAGAGTCTGTTCCAAGGTAGTTTTATTGAGTTGAAAAGCCTCCCGGGATGACCAGTACGGCTTTTTCACACTGCCGGTAAGCTAGAAGCCTTTCTTGTCACCAATACAGCCTCCTAGCCTACCTAACCTAACCTCAGTACGGTCGGCGGCATTGGGAGTGTTGAAACAAGAAATGGTCAAGTATCGGCATAACTACCTATCTAGGTATTTAGGTCTTAGGTTACAGTCTGTACTAACTACCTACCTAGATACATCCATACCTATATAATGTTCCGTATAAGTTCTCGTAGCGGCTTGAAAGCATGTCACGGCATCGCGGATGCAGGCATCAATACTTACAAGTACCGTGCATCGCTTTCCACTCGTTCTATTGGCGATGGGATCCCATCATCGGACCGGGGCCCAACCGAATGAGGCTCTGAAAGTTGCCCGGGCACGTCTGCGTGACTACACCTACAGTCGAAGGATTGTGTCTGCTTATGTCTGCTTATTCAAGTGAGGGGATAGAGGGCGAAGTCGAGGCCGACGGCTGGGTTTGGGCTCAAGTTTCAACCTCGGACTTCAATGCCCGTACACGCATTTTTTGCGTTATGTACACTACACGAGCCTGCCACCGGGGAGTCTGCGTCTGGCAGGACTTTTCAACTTACCTGGAGCAGGTGCTAGGTATTACCACTACTTGCCCTCGAGAGATTTTAGAAATTGTTCTTCTATTTCAATCTCTTTTATATCTTCTCTCTCTCTCCCTCTTCCTCCCTCCCTCTCCCTCTCTCTCTCTCTTTAAGATATCGATCAAATCAAGCAATTGTCGCCTTTTCGCTTTTTCCCCTTTTCCTTCCCTCCTCTCCACCACACTCTCCTTGATCCCTCTCCAACGCATGCTCCCTATCCTGTGTCCATCCGTCCCTGGACTCTTGTCACTCGCACTCCCCTTCCCCTTCTGCCCAACGAGATGACCTAAATTCTGGGTTATTTGGGCAGAATCAATGAGAGAGGGCCCATGGTCTGTCGAGTGACGGGACTTGACTTGCTCAGGTACGAAATTGATTCTAATATACCTACACAACTGCTATGACGGGTCCAGTAGGTAAATCACGCACTGTACCTACCTACTTATTCATGTAGGTGCTTAACCCTGCCAACTGCTTTCACCTGGCCATCAATCCGGCTGATTAATTGCAACTGTATTTGTTCCCTCCACCTGCAGTGGCAAACCCCCACTAACCCATTTACGCACCGTGTTGGGTCATTCGGGTCGCCGAAGGACATCGCTAGATAACTCGCTCATCAGTGCTTTTGTTACAGATCCAGGGCGTGCCTACCTAGGTAGATAAGTACATGTTGGTGGGTACGTACCTACCCAAGTACCGGAAGGTACCTCCAAGCGCCTGACTCTGGCCCATGTGCCTACCTATCTAGATAAGTAGGTGTTCACCTATCTGGTCAAATGAATCACAATGGCTTCTTGGGCCTGTCCTAAAGGTACGGAAGAGCGTGCTCTTTATTATTTTAGTGCACTCCTGATTTTTCGACATTCTCTCTTTCAGCAGTGGCATTTCCTGTCTGTCCTTATCTGGCGCGCTTTCTCGTGGACAAGAACTCCCGTCGGGTAGGTACTATTGTGTGCAAGGAAGCACCTGCCTCTTATGTACCTGGTATGTTCCCTCGGGGGATCCGCTCACTTTGCGACTTTGAGGGAACGAGCGCTGAAACGTCGGTGCTTGTCGCTAGTTAACTAACTCGTCCACTTTTAAATAGATGGCCGAATAGTGCCGAACGACTATCTCCATCCTCAAGACGCCACCACCGCCACCACTGCTACCACTGCTACCACCGCTACCAACACTACCACCACTACAAACGCCGACGACACCGACAACACTGATACCACGGTCACGGGCGACGGCAACTACAGTGCTTATTCCAATCCCGTCGACGCTACTGGTACCAGCGTCAATATCAACACCGACACGAACTTTAATACTGCCGCCGACGATCTCGACTACTTCGAGTCCTTCGTCGATTCTGTTTCCGGCTTCGACAACTTAGCCTACCCTGCTCTGACGATACTCCGCCGCCACTTGTATACACAGACAAACCTCACAAACAACGCGTCATTGTTCACTCTCGTGGACAATACTCGTCCTAGTGTTTCGCACGCCGCCCCGAGTACGAGTTTTCCCTATCTCTCTATTCACGTCAGCGATAGATTCCACGACCCCTTTTGTTTGTCGCCGTCGCAACCCCCACTGTCTGTGACTTCCGCGCCGCGACCAGCTTATCAAGGCCACTATTCGAATTTCGGTCCCCTCGGGCAGCCCATTCCGGGCTTTGATGATTGTAGACTCCACGAAGCCAGGCATAACCACCAGCACCTTTCGGCGACTAATCTTGGGGGGAACCCTCACTATTCCACCGAGGACCCCCCATTACCGTTAGCCACCACGTTTCCACCCCGCGTGAACCCGACAATTTCTCAACAAGCCCCCGTACAACAATTCGGCTCCCTGCCATCACTCCCCGAGGTCCGGGAATTTGAAGACATAAGAGACATAACTTTCTCTACCCTACCCACGCAAGATCTCTCCTATTCACCTATACCCTCACTGAATAGCTCGCCTCCACCCCCGCAAGCTACGGTACCTTTCGTAGGCCCACGAACGCCCTCCGCAACAGGCTCGCGAATACCATTCTCGTCACATCGGAAACGAATACCGGGCAGGCCTGGAGTGGTGGGCGCATTCAAGGAAGAAGCCGTTTTTTCAGTACCGAATTCTGGCATTGGCTCGGAATTCCCAATAATAACGATGCCGTCAACGATGAAAACGCGCAGCGGCGCCAACGATTCTCCGGGCAGAAAGAGAAAAGCCTCCGTCACATCGCCCTCTACCCGACCCAATAAGACCAGACGGAAAGCAACGCCTTTTGGTAATAGCCAACCATCTGTATTAGACGACGACTGTGTATCTAAACCAGCCGGATTTGATGACGTTGAGACGGTCGATTTATCCAACGCTACTGAGGTTCCCGCCGAGCTCATGGCTCCTAAAGCGGACAATCGAGTTAAGCTTGGCAGGTTCCAGTGTGTCATTTGTATGGACAATACGACTGCCCTCACGGTCACCCATTGTGGTATGTCGTATCAAACTGGCACTCCGCCTTGGCTCTACTGAATCACTGACGTCCCTTTCTACAATAGGCCACCTTTTCTGTTCCGAATGTTTGCATTCGTCTTTGCATATTGATAGCATGAAGCGAACATGCCCGGTATGCCGGTCGAAAATAGACTGCAAAGATAAAAAAGGAAAGACGGTAAAGTCATATCACCACCTGGAGCTGAAGATCATGACTGCCACAAGAAAGGGCAAGCGGCCCGTCAACCCGTGATCATACTATCCGTGATCATGGACATAATCGCTTCATTCCCCCTTTATCGACATGGAGGGGACGCGAATAGACGACAAAGTAATGATGGGCCAGTGTCATGGATCAGCAGTCATTGACGACAGCATATAGGACCACACAAGAGCGGAAACCCATGCAGAACCATGTTTTCGCGCAGTGTCCTGTTCATGTGGTCGACTCCAGCTGAGGAGAAATGACACCCACCAACAACACCTGGGCTATCCGCTTTTCTGCTTGGTATCCCGACAAGTTCCGTTTGTATTGAAATGAATTCGAATCGTCATCATTGGCGCAGGGCGCCAATCGGGAATGAATGGATACCCCTTTTCGAGTTTCTACTTTGCCTGTTATTTTCGTGGCCGCTGTACAGAGGTTTAGATGGAGGCATTTTCGTGGTGGATTTGCATCAGTGTCATCGTTACCATCCGCCAGTCTCTTCTTTCTTCAGTCAAGCTGGACGCGACTCGGAAGCCAGAAGCTTCGCACATTTGCCGTAGGATTCTGCTTGAAAACCAAAAACAAAATCCGTACAGCAAGTTACCTTCATTGGCAATGCCACGCACTCCATAATTTGGACTCTATATGCATCGTTGTAGGTCGACAGGCCTTCTACATCAGTAACAGAATCCCTGGCTTCGTCGACGATTCTGAATATGCGTGGAATGTTTGACCGCTGCATTGGTTGTTTGCCGTATATTTGCTCAACTCTTCTGACTTGGCTCTCGCGATGCGGGTGAACGAACTTGATTAGAGAAACCATGTCTCATCCAGTCAAATAACAGGTACAAGGTAGCAGCATACCTTTGAGACGGCTGGTCCATTTTCCGCTTTACTCCGTGTGTCAAATCTGTATCCCACGTCCCACATTCCACACCAGTCACAATTGTACCTTGAACACGGACGAACGAGGTAGGTTAGGTGCCCCAAGATCAATACAGATGACATACATGCCACATGGGGATCTAAGATGTCTTCAATTCTTTGACCTTGCCCCATAGCACCCTTCGCAGATGGTATCAAGAAAAATAATATGGAAAGGAAGGAAAACAGAGTCCACGCGTAGCATTGCATAAGAAGAAAAGAAGGGAGCCACAGATTCAATAAACATGGTATAAAAAAAAAGTTCCTATAATATTCCGCTCGACCGGTCGTCGCTCGGGGACTCGGGCCCTAATGAATCTCTATTCCCACCGAGTATATTGCCCCCCGTGTCCGCGACGGCGGCAATGCCATCGCCATCGGGCCTAATGCCCATACCCCTAGACCCATCCGGCGCGCCGGTACGTCGCGTCTCCTCGGCGCCGTTCAGGACGTACCAACAGTCTTTCTTCGTCAGCAGGCCCTGCAGCACGCCGCGGTCGCTGAACAGCATGTAGCGGACGCCGAGCTTCTGGAAGTAGGAGAGAACGAGGTGCAGGGAACTGCGGCTAGGCAGCGTGAGGGGGGTCTGGTCCATCCAGGGACGTAGATCCAGCGTCGAGCGCGGGTCCGCTAGCGGCTGATGGCTGAAGAAGGCCTCGGTTTCGGGCGGCAGGGCGCACGTCGCCAGGCTGTAGGCGAGCTCGGAGCGCGATATGTAGCCCAGGAGCACGGCGTCGCGGGGGTTGTTGACGACAGGGAAGCCGCGGTGGGCGCAGGAGTTGAGTACGCCGCGCAACGAAGTTATGGTGTGTCCCGTGGCGGTGAGGACTATTAGGTCCTCGATGCGCGTCATGACTTGCGCGGCCGTGACGTCGGGGACGTGCTGCGCGCCGCCCCCTTCGTCTCCGGAGTCGAGGAATGGGTACCCGTTTAGGTGGATCCACGACTCGTAGATGCCCCGGCGCGAGAAAGCGTCGCCGACCCATTTCGACAGCATCACGGCTATCATGATGGGCAGCACGTAAGTCAGCGCGCCGGTCAACTCGAACATGATGACGACGATGGAGACGGTGAGGCGTGTGACGCCGGCGAGTGTCGCGGCGGCCCCGATGATAGCATAGACACCCGGTGTGACACACGGTATGTCCGGGTCGCAGGTGCTGAAGGCGAAGAAGTTCGGGTGATTGTGCTGCCAGATTTCTACGAGGATGCCGACAGCCCGACCGGACAATGCGCCGATCGCCATGGAAGGGAGGATGATGCCCGCTGGGATCTGCAGGCCAAAGGTAATAGATGCCAGAAAAAAGCCCAAGGCAGAGGCGAAGAGCAACAGTACAATAGTCCTAGCAGAGGCAGCGCCAGTCTTACAAAGACCGAAATGATCGTCTAGAACGAGTTTGCAGTCAGTGAAGAGTGAAGATACTATTTCGGGGGTCTCGGCGCGCATGTAGAAATTCGGATAGTTAATGAGGGCGGTAAGGAGCGCGACGAGGGTGACTTGGATCAGTGGCCTAGGCAGCCAGGTAGCAGACTTCTTCCATTGCGCCACGCGCATATTGACTTTGATAAACAGGCCGCCGTATATTCCGCCCACGATCCCCAGCAAGGCGAATGGTATGATCTCGAAACCATGCCACCCCGTAGCAAACTTGACTTGATACAACACCAGCTTGCCGGATCGAAAGGGATCTAAGGCCTGGAGCACGCCAGCGGCGGTCATGGCGCATACAAAGCTCTGCCACATCGTCTTATCTGGGAAATAGGAAGAAAGCTGTTCCAGGCTGAACAAGACACCTCCGATAGGGGACCCGAAGGCCACGGATATACCCGACGCGGCAGCAGCTGAGAGAACAGCTCGCTTTCTGGCTGTAGACATGTCAGTCCTTGGTCTCTTGCGCAGGTTAAAGAAAGGGGTTTAGTTCTGCTAACCTTCATTGCCATTGATATTCGGAAACAACTTGGTGAATAAGTTGGCGAAGCAACATGCCACATGAACCAATGGGCCTTCTTTGCCCAGCCACATACCAGATGCGACGGCTAGGCACTATGCACGAGTTTAGTTGTCGTCCAGGGAATGCGGCAAGGGGGTAGCTCTACCAGGCCCAATGACTTCGTAATCAATGTCCAGCCGCCGAGAAAGCGGCGAATAACGAAACCTCCTAGCACTGTTTTAATCTCAGGTATACCACTATGCTTGGCATAGACGGCATACTCCTGCACCAGAAAGCCGGCGCCGACAGCAAAAGTAATCTTGGGAAAATCAGTTTGAATTCGAATATCATATAGCCTGAAATCGTAGTTACACTTACAGAAAAGATGAGGAAGAAAAAATACTCTATAAACCACTTTCCAGCGGCGGATCCAATACCGAGGGCCGCAGCCCACGGCGTCCAACCTATGCACTTGGCACCCTGGTCGTAGCCTAGACAGCAGAATTGCTTGTTGAGATAGAATGCGCCTCCATCTGGGCCCGAGGAGCAATAGCCTGTTTTGAGATCACCCAACCAGCCCGACACCACGTCAATCCCTGCTGCTACCGAGCCGACAGCCGTGCCGGTCAGGACGAGAATGATCCATACTTCGGTGGAGTCAGCCAACTGCCGTATGTATCCTATTATTCCGGTGGCGTTTGCATGCAGAACGCGTAGACGCTGTCGCTCCTTTGTGTTTTCGAAAATCCAGTCAATCGCAGTCAGATCCTCATAGCCCACTCTCCTCCCCGGCCCCTCTACGTACCAGTCCAGGGGGAGGCCATCCTTATTAGACCCATTGCCGGGAGCGATTGTTTCGGCGTCGCCATGGCCGCTATCGACGGTTTGGAGCGTTGTGGGTGTCGCCGTGCCTGCCGACGACGAAGCAGACGCCGGAGATCGCAAACCGATACGGTTTCCCGTCAAGGCCGATAGTAGCCGACTGGGTTGCGAGAAGACGGACTGTTTAGGTTTGCGCTTGAAGCTCATGGGCTGGTCGCCAATGTCACTATAGAGCGGACCGTCTCCGAGCAGATCGCGGGCCGAACTTGACTCATCGTGGTCAAAGTCGTAGTCAAAGTCGTCGGTCGCGTCGTGAACTGTAGCGGCCCGGGGAGGTTCGGCTGGGAAGGGGTGCGGACCGGATGACGAAGCATCGCGTTCTTGAGAGCTTATGATATTCCTATTGCTAGCCATGCTGAGGGAGTGTCGTTGCACACTGCCATGTCGACCTAGACTGTGTAGAAAATACTCTCCATCGCTTTGCTACTTTTGGTTCGAGTCGTTGTTAGGAGTGAATGGAATTGAGTGAATTGAGTGGATTGGGCGAACTGAGGTGTATTCGCCGGGACAAGCGTAAACGAACATGAACAACTTGTATTAATATGTAACATGTGTCGTGGTCGCTTTAACGGCCGACAAGTCCTGGAATGATTAGATAGGGTACCGGTAGATAGTTACTTGCTCCGACGGCTTGAGCAGGACATTCGCGAGTTACGTAATGAGTGTCGCCGGAGTTGATGCGACGCGATAAGGTAAGGTAAGGTAGATAAAGCCTATCGATAACAGGTGGTTTCCTGTTCTGTCCTGGTAACACTCAATCAAGCCTGCTACTCAGTCTGGTGCGTCTTGTTACCTCGTCAATTATTACCTAATAACTACAAGCCTCTCCTTCAACGAGCGAGCTGGTTACGAAGAATTCCAACAACATCGAAACTGACCCAAATCCTATAAGTTTTACTAACAAAACAAAACAGACAGCTATCCACGTGAGAGAAATCAGCAAAAACATCTCAAAAGGTGAAAAAAGTATTAAAAATAATACATACAAAAGAACAGGCCGCGATCGTGTATTGATCTCGAGTACTGCTGCAGTGCATCATGGACTCGCTCCAAATCCAAAAGATCCATGAATTACTTGGTGCAAAAGATGACACCTCACGCTTTGTCGGCTTGCTCCTGTTGAAGACGACCTTAGATAATCACACCTCCGACCTTCAATATGACCAGGTTACGGCGCTTTGGAATTCCATCTCCCCCAAATTCCTGGATCGTCTCATCCGCACGGGCTCTCGCCCAGATCAGGGACAACGAAAGCAGACCGGCGATATGCTAGACGTGGCTGTCGCCGTCATCTACACGTTCGCCAAGCTATTGAACAACTGTGCAGTTGACAAACGATTCTATGCGCGGATACCTAATTTGACCAATGCCGTGCTCTATAGGTTTGGGCCATCTCTCATACACTCCTTTGCGTGCTTATAATTATAATTATAGTTATAATGTAATACTGACATCAACCTACCAGCTCCGAGGAGACTGCAAGACGCATAATCGACCTCGTCCATGAGCTTGTCCGGCAGCCCGACGGCCAGATCGCGGGTGGCGCAACATGTTTGGCTGGGCTCGATGTCAATGACTGGGCACCCTTAATAGAGGTAGCGCCGCAGCATGCTACCATATTCTCCATATTCCATTGGACTTGGACTAAAGGCGTCGAGGGGGTGCCGATACAGACTATGCGGGCGAAAATTGACGGCGCTCTTCCGTTGTTCCTGTCGTCATTCAAAGGCCATAATCCAACCCCTTTGCTGGATTTTGTCACGCTCATTCTAAACATCTTAAACCCTGATGTAAGTGAATCTACCCGGGACGTCTATTGAAGTTCTTAAGAAGGCAGAACAGGCGATAAACGTTTACTGTACCTAGCTGAGAGTATCAGGCAGCTTCAGTCTTATTCTCAACCATCAATGATTTATTGACTGACTCTCTTTACAGCTGAGACCATTAAACCCTCAATGGCTTCGGCCGCTGACTCGATTGATACACGAAATGGCTTCGAGTAGGCAGACAGCAGACAGCCGACGATCATATACGCTCTGTGCCGCTGCTTTATTGGGTGCCTATCCTGAAAAGGCTCCTGCGCTCCTATTCTGTGACGACCCAGGTTCCCCAAAGCCTCTTGCTTATCTCTTCGTCAAAATGGTGCAAGCAGATATTCTCCCAACCCTACACGTATTAATACCAAAATCAAACACAGTAGAGTATCCCCCCCTATCACGCCGGATTGCTGCAGCCCTGGATATCATGACATCTTTTGTCGGCTTTTTGATTACTGTTGCAGATGATATTACCACGCAGCAGTCCTTGACTCCCGAGCGGATCATCAAGCTGCACGAAGATCTCGTGGTGATGATTGGTGATCTTATAGAGTATCTTGGAGATCGCTGGGACGCGTTTCTGGTGGGCGCACGCGGTATCGAGTCAAGTCAGACCTCTGGTACGAGTATATTTGAGGACCCCGTTACGGCAGCCGCCATAAGACTGGTGGCCACCTGGCTTCGTGATGATGATGGCGAGTCACTAAGAACACAGGCCTCGGTCTTAATTGGCCTTTTCGCTGAGGTATACGCGATGAACCGGACTTCCACGGACATGCCGGAACTGCGCTTGCCTATTCTGGCCGCACTTGAAGGTATACTTCAGACTTCCGACGGCCAAGAAGCTTTCAATAACAGCGGCCTGTTGTCGCGCTGCTTGTATCCCGATTTCTGTGCTGTTCTTGCCAGTCAGGATGCGGATTTAAGCTCCGTTGACTACATACGTGGCACTGCCATCATTCACGTCTTTCACATCCTCATTGAGAACGATGGAAACCCGCGTTCCCACCCCGCTTCCATGAATCTCCTGGAGTCCATTGCACAATATCTCTCAAAGAAAGCTCAGGCGGAGGGACATGTTCAAGACACGTCTCGTCTTGATTTTCAAACAGACGTGTTGGAGTTGACCGTAAAGGTACTAGAGACTTCATCTACTCACATCCCAGCGCCACTCCAGCAAAAGACAAAAAGTGCGCTAAAAAATGTCGCTTCAAGAGTCATGGCGGATTGGAGGGCTCTCAATGATGAAAGTATGGTTTCAAGAGTCGCGGAATTATGCCTTTAATTGAAATCACTGTTCATTATGGCTACGTACCAGCCGAAGCCCATATTGGTGCTGGCTACCGCAACGCTCCATGTAAAATATGCTGGAATTCGTAGCGTCTACAGCATATACCCAAAGGGGTTCCATCGATCTAATAGACGAAATCTGGTGATTCTGCCTGTCGCCATGGAGTTCGACAAGTCGTGCGGATGTATTACAGATAGATTCTTTCGACGGGTCCGTAAACTGTGATCAGCAAGTAAAAGTCAAAATGGTCATTGTGCCCCAACATTTCGTTTGGAGCGGGTATCTGTCCACAACTTATCCACGACCTGGAATACCGCCGTTACTTGTCGCATCACGGCCTCGTCGACTTTCCCACCCAGTCTCTGCTGAATCTTGTCAGGGTGCCATCGCACCCGCTCGTCCTTCAGCTTAGCCAGGAATGTCACCTCGCCAACTTCCACAGGGTCAATAGCCATGACGTAGAATTCTCTGATGGCGGCAGCATCGATATCTTCGCGTCGACCACTCCGCACGGGCCAGGTGATACCCTCGAGGGACCCATCCCAAGCATCCCAAGCTCCAGTATACGTGTTCCAGCGCTCCCGCCAGCTCTTTTTCATCCGCCGCTCCTCGCCCTTGCGCAGACTTCTCTCCATCTCCTTCGTCAGGCGCGCCGCCTCCTCCGCATCGCGGTCTTTCTGCCTCCGCTTTTCCTCCCGCCGCGCGCGTTCCTCCAGCAGGCCCTGGTGCGTCTTCTCCCACATCTTTTGCCGGACGTAAGCCGCGTACTCTTCGTCGTTCATGCGCTCGAGTTCGCCTTCCGGCCCCGCGCGCTCCTGACTGTATACGTGGATCGGCTGACCGTACACGCCCTCCCAATATGCGGCGCCTTCGTCATCTGCCATTGCGTCAAATAGAGACTCGCGAAACGCGGCCTCGGCGTCTAATGGGGGTGGCTCGTAGGGATTTGGCGGTGTTGGGGATCGGGAGCGAGAGCGGGGTCGGGAGCAGGGTCGGGTATGCCGCTTCTCGTGCCGGTGGTGGCGATGCCTGTGTTTGTGCCTACGGCGACTCGTAGACTCGTCGCGTTCGCTGTTGGCATCTAGACTGTGTCGGCGGTCGCCATGTCGTGAGGATCGATGGGAGCGCGAGCTTCTGGACTTAAAGCGGAATTTAGAGGTTTTTCTTGGCGCCGCCTCGACCGTCGGTTCTGTCTTGGGCTGCTCATCGTCGTGGGACCCCTGGGACCCCTGGGACCCCTGGGCTCGCGGGGCCTCTGAAGGTTCCTCTATTCTGGGAGATGGAGAGCGTGTGTCCGGATTTATGGAAGAGAGAATGTGTCGCCTCCTCGGCGACGATGGCTCGGTTGTCATTGCAGGCTCATTTTACATGTTGATTGATGCCTTGAAAACGGATAGGTGGGAATTGGTCCCGTCTCGGTTTGAAGTTGCGATGACGTTTGGTTGAACCTAGACTACTTAGATAGATAGCCTGGGGCCGGACCCGTAGGCACTAAGTAAGCTTGTTCAGAAACACGCTAGTGTGCCCCAGCTAGCCGTAAATGGACTGGGGTGTGTCAGGGGCTGAGACACTACTGTTATCGATAATTGTACAGTGAATGGTAGATATTGTTACGGACTGCATCGTAGTGTTATCGTATGTATCTAGTTACCGGGGACCTCCTGCGGAAGCTCTACCGGTTGATCATTGCCCATCCATCTGGCCATCGACTCTCTCAAACTCGAAACGAAACCCGACGCGTGAATCACGCTGCACATTCACGTCGCAGTTATTCACTTATCACAACCCTTTGCCGCTTCCCAAAATGAGTAAACCTGGACTCTCCTTCGGTCTAAACTTGGCCAAGAAGCCGGCGGCCTCGAAGCCCGCGCCGCTGAAACGGAAACCAATGTTCGGCGGCGACGACGATTCGGACGATGACACAAAAAAGAAAACCAGCAGTATCCCACAAGCAACAGCTATCACAGAGTTCGACGATGACTTACCCCCATCGCGATCGGATGACCCGAAAACAACAAAAACGTCCGCCTCGAAAATGACAAGCGCGCGTCCCACCCAACCGCCAACAAGTAAACCCAAGAAAAGCCAAACCTCGATGTACGGAGACCTGTCGAGCGCGCTCGAGTCGCGGAAGCAGCTCGAGGCGGCCGAGGAGCTGGATCCGTCAATATACGACTACGACGCGGTATACGACTCGTTAAAACCCGAAGAGAAGGTCACGCAGGCGGACATCGAGCGGAAGCCGAAGTACATGAAGAACCTGATGTCGTCGGCGGCCATACGGAAGCGCGACGCGCTGATCGCCGAGGAGAAGAAGATCGCGCGGGAACGGGAGCAGGAGGGCGAGGAGTACGCGGACAAAGAGAAGTTTGTCACAGAGGCATATAAAAAGCAACAGGAAGAGAACCGGCGCCTTGAGCTGGAAGAGCGCCGGCGAGAGGAAGAAGAAGCACGCAAGAACCAGGGCCGTGGTATGACGGCCTTTTACAAAGACCTTCTGGAGCAGGGCGATCGGCGGCATGCCGAGGTAGTGAAGGCTGCCGAAGAACGGGCCAAGGCGGGCCCGAAGGTGGACGACGGGGCGGCCGAAGAGAAGACGAGGACAGATGCTGATATAGCACGCGAAATCAACGAGAAAGGCGGGACCATTGCTATCAATGAGGATGGGCAAGTGGTGGATAAGCGCGAACTGCTTAGAGGCGGTCTAAATCTTACCTTGAAAAAGAAGGCAGAAGCGCCCAAGGAGGCGCAGAGAGGACCAGATCGCCGGGACGATAGGGGGCCATCTCGCGGCTTCGTTGGTTCCGGCGGTAAGCAAGCCATGCGCGAGCGGCAGACGCGCATGCTGGAGGCCCAACTAGAGGCCTCCCTCAAGAGGACTCTAGAGCAAGAAGAAGAGGACCGGCAGACGATAGAGCGCGCGGCCAAGAGCAGGAAGACAGAGACGGATATTTCGAGCGCGAAGGAGAGATATCTGGCCCGTAAGAAGCAGGCGGAGGAAGAAAAGAAAAAGAAGGGCCTCGCAGCGGACTGAGGCCTCCCACAGAGATAATAAAAAAGTCATTGACAGTGCAATATAAGCTCAATTAATCTAGATGAGGCTTATGATGAGGCCCATTACCTGAACACTGTGGCAGCAGAGTCTTATTCCGACGTCTTCTTGAAGATTGTTATACAGAATGGCCTTGTACACTCTATCTTTTAGCTTCTTCCTCAGTGGCTAGCCCAGGCTGGGTCGCAGATTATAACGCCAACCTCATCACCGACCTCCTCGTCGACAACCTCCCCGACGATGACCACAAGCTGTCTTTATTTCGCGCGCATTCGATTTTCGCGTTGTTGCGCACATTGTCGGTTTGCATTGGCTGTCCCTCGTATTGCGGGGAGGGTTTTCGACCTACGTACCTAGTCGATTCACAGCAGGTAGTCGCTATAAGTAGGTAGGTAGTTTCTTCCTCTTTGCTCCTGTCTATTTCCCGGGATCCTGCTGCAATCGGTTGATGTAAACCGCGCTTATCTCGTTCCATGACGCCATGTATAGATCCATGCACTTGGTGAAGCAGGCCTGCTCGTCCTTTGATAGTGTGGGGCCGGGCTTGCTGATGCAGCGACTGAAGCAGGTGTCGTTGATTTTCTGCGAGAAAGACACGGACGGGTTAGCTCCGTGACAATGCTGGGAGAGAGAGAAGATAGACGCAGTGGTAGGGGGTCAATAGGTTCGATCCAACATGCATACCGAGATTAGTTCCCTTGCGTTGGCTACAGCGTATTGCGTCCGCACCTGGCGGATGACTTCGGCCTTGATTGAATCGGAGTCCATGGCGACAAACCGTGATATATCTGATATTGTATGGGCCAGCCAAAGTACGTACGGGGGTTTAGTGAAAATGGGCAATGGCGGAGGTAAAATCTCGGAGTAGTGGATTTATTCTGTCTTCGTAATTTGGCGTCCTAGTGTAGGTGGTCAAGATACACTATCTAGGTAGGTAGGTAGGTATCTAGTGTAGGCCGAGTGTAGGTAGGCAAGTAGGTACTCCCGGAGGTAGATAGAAGATGAAGCTTTCCTTGGAAAACTTGAGGGCTGCGCAGGATTAGGTAATCGGGTTACCCATAGTGTTTACCTAATGGCTTCTTGGCATGCATGTGAATTTAGTCAGCATTTTGCTTACAAAATAAGGGAATAACCTAGTTAGATATTACCTAACTAGACTTAGATAGGTAAACGGATTTTTAGTTTTGGTTTGGTGGGTGGAAAAGTCGTAACCTGACGAAATATGTAACTCTCCATAACTATCTCATACCTACCTACAGATCGTATACCTAAGGTAACCTACCTACACTCGTTCATACCTTCGTGTTATTCTTTTAATCGTCACCATCCAAGCTTTCAATGAGAGCGAGACTAAAGCAACAGGTCAAACAACTCCTAAAGCTCTTCAAAGACTTGTCAAAGACTTGTCAAAGCGATCGAGGACCATTCGAGGACCATTCGAGGATCAGCTTGAGGATGAGTCGGGATTCCATCCTCCTCGGTTTCTCAGTTAAATTAACTCCGGGTAGTGGGCATGTAAGGTGTCTAATCTCTCATTTCAAAATGTATTTTCTCTACACTCCCCATTACTACCCGCGGCGTAATCGAAAGTAGGTATGTGGCATGCTTGGTATATAACGCTGGCTTGTTCAGTCCATTGTGGTAAGACAAAAGATGTATGTATTGGTCTCGGTCGTCTGAGCCTGAGCCTGAGTTTGAGTCTGAGTCTGAGTCCGAGTCTCCTTTCCCTGGCATCCGATCTGGCCCCTATCGTCGCATTATCCCCCTGAGTTGATTTAAGAATTCGGCGTATTCCGGCGTGCCCCTTGGCGGAACGGGCCCTATCTCGTTGAATTGTTCGTTGAGGTGACCTTCTCTTTCCCCCTCTACCCATTCATCAACACCTTAGTTAGTAGGTAGTCCCATCTATGAGTAGGACGAATTTGTTATGTGAACAAACCTTCCTGGGCCTGTGGCCGCGCTGATGCCTCCATATCTTCCCTCCGAGTCCGGGATTCCTTCATCTCCCTAACATGTCTTTCGCGCCGTTCCTCCCTTCTGATCCTCTCCTCGTTCTCCCTGTCCTCGGCCCACATTCGTTGGAACGTCGCCTGGTAGTCGTTGAGCCGCACCAGCTGGGTGCGCACACGCACCAGGAGATGCAGGATGAAGAGACCGAGCACGATACCGATGGTCCACGACGTCCACCAGAAGATCTCCCTGGTATTATGCTCGAGTGCAGCGAGCTTTTACCGCTGTCATTAGCCCGGTTCATTTTCTTCTCTTTTCTTCTCTTCTTCTAATCCGTGTCCTCTGCGTTCATCGTGTGGACTTACAGATGACCCGACGTCGACGACGGCCTCGACGACGGCCTCGACGATTGTGTTCACCGTCGACGCGACCTTCTCTTCGAATGCGGCGACCTCGGGCGAATGTCGTGGTCTCGACATCATTCTCTCTTCTCTCCTCCGCCGGGGACTGGCAGACTCGCGGGATATATCTTAATCTTGGATTTCGCGGGAAAGATACTGAACGGGAAACCGATGGGCGCTAGCTAGCTATTGACCTGACTGAAAGAATTCGGCAGTGAAGTTCACTTGTTACGTAGAAGTTTTGACCTCTCATGTACAAGCGCTGCAACCGGGTATCATAGTTGGGAGTCACTTGATTGCCCGAAGTCGGTTGAGGGAGACAAAGGCGTCGCAACACAATTGGTCAGTCTCTGGTCTGTTTCCGGGGTCTACCGAGAACTTGAATGTCTCAACTAATAGAGTATATGGAGGTATCTTCCAGTACGTTTATGTAGACAATTGCCCATAATTTTACACCAAGTCTAAGTAGAACGAACGATGAGACAAAGCACATAGGTAGTCCTACTTCACACCAACTAACTCTACGACCGACGCCTTGAGAAAATCCATCCAGGTATCAGAAACGCGGTGAAAGGCAAGTCATCGCGTCGCATACAAGGTACCCGAGCTGGGTAAGGAGGGCATACCGAAGTAATGGAACAGAGCAGTCAAGTCTAATCAACTGGTCTAACTGGGTATCATTGGCATCAAACAAGACCAAAAAAACACCAGGGGCAGGGGCAGAGGGTCAAAGTAGTTTGGCTCAACGTCCAAATCTCTAATGACCCCACTTCCGCACGAATTCATCGAACTTGGGGCCACGGATCTTGTCCGGACAGCTTGGGCTTGGGTTCTCAACCCCTTTGGGACCTCGCTCGTCCCCCTTGCCAGCGAGCCGATCAGATGTCTGTCGATAGGCATGTTCCACGTAGTCGGGCGCTTGGGCTGGGCCATCAAGCTTAAGACTCTTGAACATCTCTTGAATCTGGGTTGTCTGACCGAGGAGCATTTCTATGGAATTCTCCAACTGCGCATCTTTGTAGATGCTGCCCGGTTGAGCAGGGCTTGCCGAGCTGTCGGTGAGGAGCGACTCAAGGAGAAGGTCCCCGCTGATTTCCCTCTCTGTAAGACCAGCCTTTGTTGCTGCTTCGAATGACTTGTGTAAGTCCTTGAGGAGAGTATCCCCCTTCTCGGCCCGGCTTTTCACATGCTCGTCCAACAGCGACGGTGTTGGATTCGCAAACGGCTGGTCTGAATTCACCGGTGCAGCGCCGTAAATTTGCATAAAGGCATTGAGACGCTCGGAAGCTGTGCGGGACTGACGTTCCAACTGGTTCCCCTGCGCCGGAGCTCGGGACGTTTCACGCGGAGCCATGTTTTCGGAGCTTGAAGCCTCCTTTGATTGCCGCACCCAAGCGGCATTATGAAATGTCTGGTGATGGTGGACAAGCATCTGGGTCCGCTCAGCGACAGCACTGAGTCTGTCATTCATAAAACGGAGGACTCCATATGCCTAAGCTTCGTTAGTATGGAGCCCATTAGATGAAGAGTGGCCGGAGAGATCTCACGTATCTAGTGACCGTTGCTTCGCGGAAATTCTTAGACGTCTCCCAGTTTTGAAATCGCTTTTCAACTGGTTTGAGAAACTGAGCAGAGACGGTCATATGGGCCACGGGAATCACTTCCTCCCATAACCAATCAATTTCCTTGATGATGCCTGCGGCTTCGTCCCGAACGGCTTTATGATGAGCTGAATTCCCAATATCTCCAGCCTGGTTTTCATGGAAAATAGTCGCTAATTGCACCTGACATTGATGGGTGATTGACATAACCAGCCTTGGATCTGGGTTAGTCCGTGGGGTTTGCGAGGTTCCATCAAGGAGCAACTTAACTGGTTGACGTGCTCTTGCGCACCGTCGAGGGTTTGTTGGCCGCCTGGCGATTTGATATCGACCATCCGTCTCCATCGCTGGATATGTTCGAGCGCGGAGTCATGCTCACTCCATATTCCCGTTCCTAACGGCTCTGAGCCGGATTGGTGGCCCCTATCGAAGGACGTACCATGGAAGTTGAGAAAAGGGGGGTCGCTCGAGTAAAGCGCGTGATGTTCTTCGAGTTTCTGCAGCTGGCCTTCATCATAAGATTTCAATGATCTTCTCAGCATATCAATCTGATTTTTTTCCGGGGCTCTGTCAGTCATGACTGACCCCAATAGAGCGGGAATTACGTAGAATAATAGTTTACCTGTTGTGCATGGTGTAGCTTTTGTTGCTTGACGTCGACAGTTCGCTCGCCAAGTGCGTTTAGGGTTTGTTCTGAGGTAGCAGACTCCTCGAGGACGGCAAGACTACGAGCGGTCTGGATGCTGAATTTGGCAAGCTTGTCTTCAATGAGCTTGTTGTATTCATTCAGGGCAGTCAGGGCATCCTCGAGAAGGGCATCGCCATCATGAAGGATAGAGTCTGGTTGACTGATCGGCTCATCACAAGGGATGTTAGCAGCTCCCAATGGCACGAACCGCAATATAATCAATCACCTGCTTGCTTTATAGTAGACGAGAACTCACGATGGGTGGTCGGCAACTGAAAATGTCGACAAAGGCCCAAGCGCATTCACCAGTCCACGGAGAGCGCCCATGAGGCGGGTAGGTGGAAGAGCCAAGATCTCGTCAATCGCACCCTTTTCCAACCCATTAGCCGCCGCTTTCGAGTAAAGCTCTTCCCGAATCTTGTTTATCTCATCGGGACTCCAAACTTTGGGGTCCCCGGTTGGTCGGTTGGACATGATGGGACGATGCAGATTCTAGCCTAAGCTCTTGTTAGGCGGCCGCTTTTTACATATTACATGTAGATACGTTTGTTTTTCGGGATCAGTTCCGTGTAAACATCAAGCGGCAAAGATGGACGGTTGCTGAATCTTGAAAGTTGTTCGAGGATGAAAAACCAATAGATGTACACCTTTCCTCGACAACACAGAAGGCGCGGTGAATGTACGGTGCGGATACACTCGTTGGACACTGAGCCCGTATGTACCGGCTTGCTGCATATATAGATAACCTCGATAGTCGAGTTATGGTTATATAGATATGTATATACGTGCTACCTAGGTATCTACATCTCCCCGCATCTCCAGGTACCTATCTAAGGTCCGACAGCGGAGCCCGTTCCAAATTCATCTCGCAACACTTCATCGTTACGAACTACCTACCTACCTAACCTACCTAAGAGAGAGTGCGACTTGTAAAAAGGCTGACTGTTGAGTCTTGAAAGTTGAACCTAAACGATCTTATGATAAGTTGCCAATGCCTGCGATTGCTATTACAAAATATGGAACACACTGCCTCGTTGTTCTGGCCTCATACCTAATACGAGTTGTGTACGAAAACTACAAGTCAACGTGTATGATGACAACAATACAAAGATTTCTGATAAGCCTTCACAGTCAGGATCATAAGAACGGGGCCCTGCTTCCTATGAACTACCTCGGTCACGACGGACTCACCATAAAATGATGCGTACGGCGAGATTCGCATCCAGCCGGCAAAGCGCGTCTCAGTTTCCAGATGAAATGCAGAGGCCTGCCATGGGAATATAAATTAAGTCCGTCATCGCTAAAGCAGCAGTAACGGTGTCCTTCCCGTTCTGCGACGACTCATTAATGAATCCTTCATCATTCATCAATTATCAATCACATCTATATCGTTGTGACCGCTGTGTTTGTCTCATGGGCCACACAATCAGGCGGCCAGAAGGCCTTTTCCATGAGGTTGAAAATCAGACTGTTCATCGTATATCGTTCCCGTATTGGAATATATACAGCAATGTTATTCATTCTCATCGAATGCGATCCTATCTTGTCGGAACACGTTCCTAAAGGCAGTCATTGCCCATGGGCAAACGACCACTTGAGCGAAGAAACAATGCCCATATCCTAAGAATCTGTATTCATTTTTTGATCGAGCTATCGACTATTACCTATTCGTTCCTTTCGGCCACTCAGATCTTCCACTCATCCCCGCAACGACGTGACAGAGCCGCGTTTGAATGGCTGCTTCCAATGAGGCTCCCAGATCCCAGCTGGCGTTTGCCGTCTAGATGCAGCCGCCTGTAGCATCCCGGCTTACCCAACGCGCCATTCGTCGTATCAAAAGATGACAGCTGTTTAAGGTACCGACGTCGTCACCAGTTATAATCGAGTAGATCTATCCATGCTAAGGACGAATAGGGCTCCTCGAATGTGCTGCACACCAGCGACCTTTTGTTTGTACCTCCTTCTTTTTCCATAATTCCTGTTCAGTCTCGCTTTATGTCGGGCCCTGTAACAGCACAAGCTTCCGTATCGAATACTTACCGATGAATTTAGGAGTTGCCGTCTTGTCTCGGAGGCTTATGTCACTGTCCTGACCAACCCTTTGCGATCAAGGAGTTGCTGAGGGTTCGTCATCGGATGTCAAGAGTCTCGCCCCATCGAAACTGTTTTCGTCTTTACCAAGGGACTCTCTCTCTCTCTCCCCCTCTGTGTGTTCGGACTGCTCAACAACGAACAAACGCTGCGATACAACTCCCAAATACATTCAGAAACCCGGCAACATGTTGTCTCAGAGACCTACTTTGTTTGAACCCACGGGGGTCTTCTCTATATTCCATCTTCATCCTGCATGTCGGTCTCGGCCGTTAGGCAATTATCTCTGTGCTACAATTCATGATCCAATGATATGGAGATAACCTCGCTTCAGAAGCTGTTGAATGGCCTTCAGGCGCCAGCTCTAACGAGGAGGTACTCAGATGCAGCCGTTGGACTTCTGCTCATCTTTTCCGTCCAGTTGCTGGTTCTCCCGGCTCAAATCGCCCTCAATCTCCATTTCATCAACCTTCCAGCGTCGATTCTGGTGATGTTCCTAATCCTCATTACGATGACTATGGCAAGTTCTGCCACGGAAAAGATTGAGCCATTCTACAACAGGCATATACGAGGACCAACCGACTTCGTTTGGCGCCATATATCACTGGGATTCGTGGCTTTCTCTATCATGCTCATCCGAGATCATGTCAACCACGCTTCGGATGTCCCAAAGCTTGCCGGCGTATTTGGTTAGTGACAAAGGGGGACATGATCATCCTATATCGAACATCGACTTACTAAAAAAAAATCATAGTCGTGACGACTATCTTGGGTTATGTGACCTCGTTTCTGTTTGCTATCGGGGCTTTCTGGGTAGAACGACGAGTTCGACGACCGAGACAGAGCACGAACGATTTAGAAAGTTACAATAAAGTATGGCCAAGTCCCTCAATAGCATGGCCCGCTCAACCTATTAAACGACAGCCCAAGAGAATTCCACAGTTATCTTGGCTGAGCGAGGCGCTGTCGGCCAGAGAATCATTCATCGGAGTCGGCACCCTTATTAACCGCCCAACAGCAGCCTCCATCGACTTCACATTGCGAACCGCGCCAATATTGGTTTGCCTATTTCTCCTACTAGCATTTGGTCTCCCGGTCTACTTACTCACAGACTACGCGATGCCTCTCGACGTCTTCACGTTCGTCGTACTTTGGGCGCTATCGATCCAATTTCAGAGATCGTTGCGAACATCCCACACTTTCCAGCGATTGCGACGCCTCCGATCTTTCCTTACCATATTTACCAATCCGCTCTTGGTAACATGGGCTCTGGGCACGGCCTACATGTGGGTGAAGACCTTATACACTGGAAAGAGTATCCACACTATCATCGGAGAATTTCGCCAGTATAGTTCTCTGTCCGAGAGCATAATACACATCGTAGAGGACCGCGACATATTTACCAATCTTGGTGCCGGCGATCTGGCAAGCCTGCTGCTCGATGCTGGCGTCGCATGCATGGGTTTCAAGATCTACGAGTATCGCAAGGAGTTATGGGCCAGCCTAGGGACCGTACTCTTCACATGCACCACCCTGGCCGCTATCAACGTGTTCTTCAACGTGCTCGTGGGTCACGGTCTTGGGTTGCCGGCGGAGGAGGCCATCGCTTTCGCCAGCCGCTCTGCTACTTTGGCGTTGGGTATCCCTGCAGTGGAGAACCTGGGCGGCAGCACAACGCTCACAAGCGCCGTCGCTATCTTCAGTGGAATTTTATTCCAAATGTTAGGTGACTGGTTCTTTTCCGTTTTGCGAATCGACGATCGCCGGTCGTCAGGGGCTGACTCGGCTCAACGATCGGGCTCGGCCAAAATCGGTACTTTATTTCATACAACAAAGGCAGCAGGAGAGGCAGAGAAAGAGAGCGCCAGCCGTGGCCACAGCGACAAAGCTGTCGAGGATGGCGCCGTGGTCGCAGCAGGTATAGCAGTGGGAATCAATGCGGCGGCTATGGGCACCGCCTACCTTGTCGAGCGAGACTCGAGAGCCACGGCATACTCGGCCTTGTCGATGATAATATTCGGGGCCACAACCGTAGCGCTAACCGCATTGCCTGGTGCGGCGGGTGCCGTAACGGCTCTCACGCGGAGGTGAAATAAATCTAGAGAGTAATGAATCAGATCGAACGAGACTAAACGGGGGCAACAACGAAATGACGAAAAGTTGTAAAAAGGGGGCCCAATGGATTTAGGGATGAACATCGAGCCATGAGCGTATGATCTGGAATTGTGTGTGTGTGTGTGTGTGTGTGTGTGATGGCGTTGGGTCTTATGACCCCTTGAACGTGTGACTTGGCTATCTGATTCCGGTTTTCGACTACGAGCCCGCCATATGTTTCAGACAAACGAGGAAGAGAAGAATTCTCCGATACGATAAGATACGCTGTTATTTTAAGACAGTTAATGCAGTCATTGCCTGTGGAATACGCCAGATGATACCTCCTGACTCAAATTCTAAATTGGTTTTTTTTTTTTCATTAAGAGAAGTTCTGGGTGTCAACTATTATCAGCAAGCAGCTGAAAGCTTATACACACCTGAGTCTGTCGTTCTGCTACTCAATCAACAAGTTGAACGTGGTCGGTTTACGCCATACTTCGCTACACGACGGTATATGAAGCAGGCTGGAATTAGTTAGGTTACCACGTCTCGTCTGAGTCTTCTCGTGTGCAATCATCGTATCTATATGTGCTGTTATAACCCGTCGCATTTTATTGCACCGTAGCAAATCCCACTGGGAAATAAACTGTCACTGCAACATCGTTGACCTTTTGCACGTACCCAGACCCTGTAAGTTGGCGTCAAAGGCATTTGTTTTGTTGTGTGTTGTCGAGATTTGGACGTTGGGTGGCTTCATGGCCAAGAAGGTGGAAAATACAAGCAGCTTTTGAAGGAGCTGGTACAACGAAATGCTGCAAAGATATGCTTGCTTATCAATGAACTCCTCTCGGGGTGTGAAGCCACCCCGGGCTCACCTTCAACAAGACAACCGTGAACTGTATGTCGAGGCAACGGTAAATGTTACCCAATGCTCTTCCCATCGCGTCTGTCCGTTTTTGGCGGCCCATGATTCACAATCCCATTTCCATCCCCTCTTCTGCCCCTTCTGCCCCTTCTGCCCCCCTTCTGCCCCTGTAACGATGCCAGACATCGCGCTTATTCTAGGCGTTCGATCAAATGTAGCCCGCTGGCTGTCTCCACCACACCACTCATCTGTCCCGGCTGGAGGCCAAAGGCGGCTTCTTCGAACTCCTGCTGCATATCGCCTCTGCCGAAGTAGCCTAGATCTCCCCTCTTTCTGGCAGAACTGCAATCGCTTTCGGATTTGGCCAATTCTCCCAGCGTGATGGCGCCGGACGTGATCTTTTGTTCGTGGTCTTTGATAATGGCCATGGCCTCTTCTTTCGTCCGAGTAATCTGGCCCTCGCGCCAACTTGCCGGTCGTCGACTGTCTCTGTGCTTGACGAGTAGGTGCGCAGCGCGAATCTTGCCTTCGGGACGTGATGCGCTGAGGCCTTGCGAGGCGGAATGATGGGTGGCCATGTACTTCTTCAGCTTCTCGGTGTCGGTGCCTTGCGGAGGCTCCCAGCGCGATACTCTATCGACCGTGTTGAAGTAGTAAGGCAAGTTCTTAGAGTTGCTGTGGCGTACCTCCCAGCCCTGGGGCAAACCGTTTTCGTCCTGAGTCAATTATAAGTATGCGGCCTGCCATGGGTGCTAGAATGAGGGGGGTGGCAAGTTTGACAAGTTTGACAAGTTTGACCAGTTTGATCAGTTTGACAAGAATGACAAGTTGACATTGTAGTGGATGGCATTGGGATGATACAGCATTACATCGAAAAGACCAAATCCATGATCACTTACCATTGTAGTCTACAGCAGCGGTGTTGATATAGAAAATCAGATGAATCGCCAATTATCCGTACTAGAAGTGCAGACGCTTTAGAGCATGCGTCGGATCTAAGATGCGCAAGGAATACTAACAGTCGCAACGATTGAGAGTAGGTTCTAAGCAGAAGTTTGTTTATGGGGAGCCGGGTTGATGGAGAGGGGTAGTACTATTTAGTACGGCAAGCCAGCCCTGTTCATGCCGGGTAGGTATGGGGCGTTAGCAAGGGAGCATAAGGAGTGCAGGACGAACTTCATAAGGCTTCGAAGAGGGTAGGCATGGTTTAAGGCGAAACGGTGGTGATGGAGATCATGAGGTGACGGATGATGGCCAGGTGATCCTGCTAAAGGTCAACCGTTGATGCGGGGCAACGGGATACAGTGCCGACTCCACTTAACCACGGGCATATGTATCTAGGTACCTAGGTACGTCCGTAGGGATTGCCGAAACGCATAGTTACCTATCTACGACCTAGGTACCTAGTACTTAACGTTTTTACCGACGGTGTCACGCATAGTATTCACACAAGTATTACTTAATAAATAGCTCTAGATAATTTATTGCTGATTGTCCAAGATGATAGTTCAATATCTCACTGAATTTTGTGGTATCTGGAACGTGGGAGCACCGTCGGGTACTTTTCCTTGCATTGATTCTAACCCCACCTACCAACTGGATGCCGGGCCTCCACCTACCTAAGGTACCTACCTAGTTGAGCGGGGCTCTTTTTACATGCATCGTTTCCGTAATACATATCAATAACCAGCGGTCATTTCAAGGCCAGATAAGCGAAATATGCATTTACCAGTATAGTTTGGTGGGGTCCCGCCTGTCCAGTGGAAGTTGGCTCCTTTCCATAGGTACCTAGGTACCTTCCATATCTCTTGGGTGCGCGCACTGTTATGCAGATGTACCCACACGCCACTGTGCACCTAGGTAGTTACCTCGACACCTCACAGGCAAACAGTGTCCCGGCAGCCTGTCATATGGAAAGATAGTGGAACCTCAGATTAGGTAGGTGCGCGTACGTATTAATGGTCTAGTCTAGCCTTAATAATTTGAGCCTGCAGGCATTTAATAGCATTTGGTCACTGCTTGCAACTTGTTGCAGACAAGACAATCTTCCTTTCCACCTTCCTTTCCACATCCCATTTGGTCTCTTACCATTTTCGTCCCTCTCATCATTCCACAACAACACCGAATCCCTCGAAGATATCACATATTCTTTCCTCTGCGAATCCAGCCAGTATCTTAGATACTTTCCGCGACCATCTCCTTGCCCGCGGGCCGACGGTTCAATACCACCCGGACCCCCGTCCGAACACCCCTCAAACTGACATTACCCTTGACGACCATGGCATCTCCGCAGTCGACAACGGCTACCGATGCCCCCAAGGCCAACCTCGAACAGATCACTTTTCGTTTCTGCTCCGAGTGCTCCAACATGTTGTATCCAAAAGAAGACGAAGACGCACACAAGCTCATGTTCACCTGCCGCACGTGTCTGTACACAGAAGAGGCTACCTCAAGCTGCGTTTTCCGGCACGTCCTGAATAACGCTGTTGGCGAGACAGCTGGTGTCACCCAGGACGTTGGATCAGACCCTACGGTTGGTGACCCTGTCTCTTCTCATTGTTCTGATGCCCATCTTGTTGCTGCTTCTGCTTCTGCTGCTTCTGCTTCTGTGGATGACAACAACGCCCCAGCCCTTTGTCTCCGCTGTGGTTATACACTCCTTCACTGTGACAAGTGCAAGGACCCTGCATCCATTGCCGAATACAACGACTATGTGAGATACGACGCTGGTTACGCTGCCGAGAAATGCCTTCGGTACATTCGGTCTGCAAACCTGTGGGGTGCCATGGACAAAACGAATCAAGCTCTACTCGAGAGCCAATTCTCAGCCTTTACTCCGAAACCCGAAGAGTCCATCACCGAGTACCTCCCATTCGAATACGCATCCGACCCCGACGCAGACCCCCCAGAAGCGCTTGGTGTGGAACCCGAAACATTCGACTGGATCAGCACCCTAGATTGATTATGCAATCCTTCTACACACGACTTGATATCGACCAATTTCACAATTTTCTCGGGTTTCCCTAAGGGTTGCACGTCGGTTACGATTTCGGCCCCAGCGATCATCGGCATACCTGCTGTCACCATAGCGCTTTTTGACACTACTGTCTTATGTTCATTTTCAACATGGCTATCTGTTGATCTAATGGCATAAGCCTGGCCATCAAATCGACAATTTTGTTGGCATACTGTTGAGCAGAATGTCGCATTGTAGCACTTGATTGTATTGTTGAGGTGACATTTGGTGCTGACGAGTGATCTCCGCCTATATAGCTCCCCCGGTCGAACAAGAGTTGTCCATCGTGCCAGCATAACCAGGCCGTCTTTTTCCAATCCCAACAAAGAAGTGCTGAGACTGGCATGGTTAGTATCCAACACCGCACTAGAAGGACAAGTCACTAATGCGTTTGTAAAGAAACTCTTTTACGTATGCTGCGAATGCGGACACATTTTCCAGTAGTTGGGCGTCGAGGAAGTTTGTGGAAGAGGCGGTCAGGCGCGTTGTATGCAGGGATGGGCTCCTACCGGTACTAAGGTTGTTTGCTGATAGATTGCATGAGAATGGAGTTCAGGTCAATTTTCTACGGGTTTACCAACATTACTTATGACATCCCATTTCAGTTCTGAGTGACACGTGAATAGCATTAATACTGGCAATCTCTCCGATGCCCGTACATGGGCGCGTCGTATTTGTGCGTCTTCAGTATTCTTTGACTTTCTTTGACCAGTTATCTCTACCACAAGAAAGATCAGACGAGGCATGAGGTCGCGAAGGTATTCCAGGGCGTGGCGAATGCTTGTGCTCTCGATGTGTGTACTAATTTCTGGATTGTAAAAAGGCACGGGTGAGACGCTCGTACATTTTATCAACGCCTGCCCAATGCACATCCATACAATACAATAACCTGACATCGATGTCTCCCTAGGTGATATAAGCCAGGCTAATATGGCTATTGGCCCAACGTGTAGGCAAAGGAGGAGTAATGAGTCCTGAGGGTCTCTCTTACTCATCTTTTCGGCTTGATAGCCAAATTGTTTTTATCCGTTTCAGTAAATGAATTGATTTGGTATCCCCAGTCGCCTGAAAGCCGTGGTTTCAATGGTCTGATATGGATTGTCCATGGATTGTCATTTATGAGAGATGGCGTCTAAGCGTGCATGGGCGCCATACTCAGGATCTTGCTCCACTGGCGCCGGCGCAACTCAGCGCCGACGACGCCGTTGACACGCGTGCCAATGGGGTCACCGGACTTGTTGATCAGGACACAAGCGTTGTCGTCGAAGCGCACAACACTGCCGTCCGGGCGCTGCACCCGCTTCTTGGTCCGCACTACGATGGCGTGTCGGATATCGCCCCGCTTCACCTTGTTCGCAGCTGACGCTACACCCATACCCGCATCACGGGCACCGCGCTGCTTCTGAACAATCGCAACAAATCGGTCACCTGTAGCAGGGGAGAAGCCTCGTTAGCAAGGTACGTAGGGACTGAGGTATTGCATTGGTCGGGCCTGAGGGAGGGAGGGAGAGATGAGAGCTGGACGGATGGGCAATAGCAACGGGTTCGGCGCGAGCAAGAGACCGGGCCCAAGCCGAGAGAGTCAAAGTTGCCTCGTACCTATCGTTGCATGTCTCTTCTGGCCAACGACGAGGGCGCATTCGACAACGGCGGCCCCCGAGTTGTCGATGCAGTTAAGCATGGTCTGGCATCCGATGTAAGTCGCAAGCTAAATCTCGGGCAAGGGGTCCCACGGGAGGGACAATATAGATGGCGTCTCACCTTTAATTGAATCATTTTGGCCCGTCCTCTATCTGATTGCTTTAGATACGAGGGAAATGAATGTTATGGGGGTTGTCAGGGCTGCAGGTGGACGTCGTAGCAGGAACGGACGCTAGGTACGAGATCCTCAAAAATTTGGCGGCTCGGGATTGGATAATG
The DNA here is from genome assembly GCA_028637585.1 of Xylariaceae sp. X187. Classification (NCBI taxonomy): domain Eukaryota; kingdom Fungi; phylum Ascomycota; class Sordariomycetes; order Xylariales; family Xylariaceae; species Xylariaceae sp. X187. The sequence goes on along the minus strand of JAJIZN010000021.1, from coordinate 74,985 downwards.
ATGTTACTAACTGAACCCTGAGCCGTCCTGAGCCGTTACCTCATTTTTATTCCGCTGTTACCTGGTGTGGTTAGTTGACCAGATTACGCAACTGGGTTCCTAAGTAACTTTGGCGAACTGGCATGGCCATGAATTTAGGTAGGTACCTACCTCCTACCTACCTACCTAGGTATGCACTGTGGTCAACCGACTCTGTACGCCACGCCCGTGCCACTGCCAGCCAGTCATGTGTGTACATAGTGCTCCAGCTAATAAACTAACACTGTCTTTCTGTTACACCGCCATACACAGGCGCAGCACTGGGTGGGAAGTAGTTACCTACCCAGCTAGATTCGCAAGCTACAGGAATCGGCGCAGGTACATTTGGACGCTAATTAATGCGTGCACTATGGCATAAAATACTTAGACATAGTAGGTAGTGTAGGTTCACTAAAAGCTTGGTTGACCTGCCACCCTTTTTATCCACTTTTTTGCGTTGCTCAACAAGCCTGTCACAATCCTGGTCCGCTCTTGTCTTGTCTCTTGTCTCTGGTCTCTTGTCTCTGGTCTCTTGTCTCTTGTCTCTTGTTCGAGTTGGGGTTCATCCTTCTCTCCTTTCCTCCTTGTTTTCTTTTTCACCCATTTCATTTCTGTAGACGAGCGACACTTTACCTCATGATTGACTTTGTGATCTTGATAGGTATTTCCCTTGATCCTTACAATCTGTCTCCAAAACTGAAAGCTCCGTATGCTACGAGTTCTCTCCCCAACTTGTCGCTCGCCCTCGTCACAAACTCTTATACACCATTTTACTTAGTCACATCCGCTTACTCGCTGGCATGACGTCTCTTTGAGAACTTCTAGACTTCTCTCAAGCCGAAGCGCTCTTATGCAACAAAGACATGCCGAGAAACAAACATATATGACAGATTGCATAAGTTTGAAAACACGGACCTCGGTGTTTACTCGCATGTGCTGTGGCAGGGCGCGGCATCACCGATATAGCCTCACCTGCAACCACCACCGACCACCATTGGGAATCCTGGGTTTGGCTGTCTCGGTCTTCAGTGTAACGGCACTCTCACTACAATATCACGAAACCCTGCGGCTCTTTCTGCGATCTTGGGTTGCGTTCAAACCCATTGTCTTTTCTGGCCAGCCATTGACCGTATGGGATTTTGACAATGTCTTCACATACCGCCATCTCCAAAAAACAGCCAATTACACTGGCGCAACTTTCATCCTATGATGACATTCTTACGGATGTACTGGTTGACCATGTAAGTCAAATGCGCAATACGTATACCTCTGCGTCGCATTATCGATCAAGTGAGAGCCAGTGATGACTGACCTTAGCGTGCCTCAGGCCTACTACTGGACGACGATCCCAAAGAATCGTCCTTCTTACCGTCCATCTAGGGGCGTCACTGAAGAGGAAATCACCAAGATCATACAATCACATCTAATTGTAGATCCCGATCTTGAGGTTGCCGAGTCTCGGCTGCTGGCCACAAGCGGCCTTAAACGATTTTACAATGCACTCAAGACGCCAAAGGAGCAAAGCGACTTTCGTGCTCACCTCCACCGCTACATGCGCATTCATCTGCCAGACTGCCCATTCGAGGTCACTTCCACAAACCGATATACCATATACAACCATGAGGCCGCGATAACTGCTCGGAAGTATATCAAAAGAGGCCAGCCCATCAAGTACCTTTCGGGAATTCAAGTTGCGATAACCGCAAAGGAAGATAAGGAGCTAGCGAAGAGGAAGAAAGATTTCAGTATCATAATTAGCGCCAGGAACAAGTGCGCTGCGCTGTTTATGGGCCCTGCTCGATTCGCCAACCACGACTGCAATGCCAATGCCCGTTTGGTAATAACTAGCCAGGCTGGCATTGAGATTTTCGCTACGCGGAGTATTGAAGTTGGTGATGAAATTACTGTTTCCTATGCGGAGAACTACTTTGGAGAAGACAATTGCGAGTGTCTATGTAAGACGTGTGAGGACAATGTTGTGAACGGCTGGGCACCAGGTGAAGGAAGTGCTACAGTCAAGAAGAGCATCGAAGATTCGACTACCGAAGGGTACAGTCTACGTCGACGGAGAAGAGACGGTAGTTGTGCATCGGGGTCGCGCACCTCTTCTGTTACTCCTGACATCCGCCCTCGCGTTCGAAGACTAAAGCCGAAGCCACTAAACAGTGGCCAGCCGCCGGAATCATCATGCAATTCTCCAGCTCCGCAAAATATGCTTCGACAGAAAAGCAAACGAGAATACGAGTCCTTACAGTCTCCGCCCATCACACCAGCAAAGCGAGTTAAAACACTTGAGTATGAGGTGGAATCCGCCCTTATCTCCGACGGAGTAGAAAAAAGCAGTGATGACACCACGTCTAGTGAACACTCGGCATCCATTTCCATGAGCGGCGACATGGGAGTAATGACAGACGTGACAACACCCGAAGAGGATATCCAGAAAACGGCATTGAATTCCCCTTCGCTGACACCTGGTCGTCCTCGAATCCCAGCATTGGAGGGCGAAGTCACGGATTTGTTGTCTCTTGCGGATTTCTCCCGTACTCCCTCCGTACCCCCTGTTTCGGGTACGGAGATTTCAATCCCAGAGGGTTCAAATGCGGAGTCATCAGCAAGGGCCAATATAAGCCTAAATACAAATGCGACCAATTCGAACATCTCGAAATCTAATACAGTTGGCCAAGATGATGCCGTTTCTCCGCCCAACGTGCTAGCTTCGCCAGTTAGCACCGCCTCGATTCACGAGGAAACGTTACCTATGTCGGTAACGTCGCCTCAGGAGGTCCCTGGCGCAGTGGACCAGGAACGCACTCGTGGTCGACCTAGGAACGATGAACGGCAAACCGATGAAGAATCCAAGACGGCTGAATCAGTAGGCGAGGTTACCCAAGTTCCCAATAAGCGAACACCCGGCGACTACACTCTTACACCGGTCCTCCTCTCAGAAGCAAGCATGGCTTGGATCCACTGTACTAATTGCGGCGATGCATTCGTTCAGCCGGACGCGTATTATACACGGAGCTCTTGTTTTCGATGCGAACGGCATTCCAAGCTTTACGGCTATCCGTGGCCCAAAACTGAAAAGGAAGGACCAACTGATAAAGAGGAACGAGTCTTAGATCACCGGACTATTCATAGGTTTTTGAGGCCTGATGATGAAGCCAAGATCCGAGGCCGGGGATGCCCGCCTTCTAGCTCGGAACCTCGTACCAGCGACACAACTCCTGCGAAGCGAGGTCCAGGAAGACCAAGAAAGTCTCCAACAAGTGATCCCACGGCCCCACCTCGGGAAATGGCCAAGGAAACGGCCAAGGAAACGGCCAGGGAGACAGCTAGGGAGACACCCAAGGAGACACCTTTACAAACCAATGACGAGATAACTGCTAATATGCGGCGTCCACAGCGGCAAAAGAAGCCGACTTTGAAGGCTGCTGCCATGTGCTAAATAAACACCACACTCCCTTCGGGGCAGTGACCGAGCTTCTTCTCAATTACGTGATCGCCAGCGCTTGTCTTTTTATAATGTTCAGAGAGCCATTGTCCATAAAGTTGTACTGTGCCACCAGCTAGCATCAGGAACCTGGGGACACGGCGTTGTGTGTATCTTGCGCTTTGTCAAATGAAGCCTGGGATAAATATTTATATATCTAGAGAGGTGAGCACAGCGAAAAAGGCTTTACCCATTTGCTACGGGCTACATACAGACTATCAGCGTATTCATTACGAAGAGTCCCCCCCTTTCTCATCAGGAATGGAAAAGGACTCGACTCATACTTAAATACACTAAATCCATTACATCCATCATAATTCGATACGAAATCATCGTCGAGCATCATGATCCTACCGTGAAAGTGATGGCGGCCGTAGAAATTGCCGCTAATCAAATGGTTTCGTGGATTCAGGGGCAGCGATCTTGTCCCGGAATACCGGTAGACTAGATAGATGAGTAGGTACTTACTTAGATAAATGGTCCGGAACGGCTGTGACAAGCCGGGGACCAAGGCCAGAATTAATTGGCTGCAGAGAAAGCCGTCACGGACGAGATCCATTTTACCTTGCAACTTTGCAAGGTGGGTAACTACTTGAACGTCATTCGCTACCCCAATACCACAACTTACGGTCTATAAGTACCATGGATCACCAGTGAGCTTTACCATGGCACCGTCCTTTATTCTTCCGTCGCGGAAAGGCGATTGATTGGAGACAACGACTCAATCATGTCACATAGGCTTGGCATTCTACCGGGTACGCATTACTGTTCGGTCATGGTTAATTAGGCTACAGAAAAAGTAGCTTATGCGTATGTAGTGGTGCAGTGGGATTGTTGGTGGACACCACGATTTGTATGAACAACAAGGCCCGTAACGCCGACAATGGTGCTGATTTGTCATGTCAGCACTCACTATCTACCTCAAGTTGTTATTGGTGAAAGGTTGATGATGTGGAATTGCGACTAACTACCTACTTATGACAGATGATAGCCAAGCCACACACACGTGTGAAGGTGGCTGGTGCGCAAGATGACTGATGTAATGTCATTCTATCTACGTGGCGGAGCAGAGGTAAGATGTAATACCTACCTTACCTACCTACCTATATTGCTACCTAACGCGGACGCATTATTTACATAGAATCTAGTCTACCTACATACCCAATTCATCAAACCATTCATTCTGGACAACTTCCAGCTTCAAAGCGCGATAGATCCTACATAGGTGTCGTTGAAGCTGTGCTTACCTTACATACCTAGTTTAGAGCAACGCAACTCACTCCAAGAACCTAAATCCATCAACCCAACCCGCCCCGGCGTCCATCATAATGCCTCGCTGGTCAGAATACGATACCGACGAGGAGCGATTGCCCGAAGGCATGAAGCGTATCGGTTACGACGCTGACACCGAGACCTACACATTCCAGGATGCCGACGGCACGATCTGGGAGAGCGCACCAGGGAATAGGTATGGCCAGCTTCGACGAGTAACAACCACGCTCCCGCCCGCCTACGTCGAAGACGACGAGAGCAGTCCCATGCAGGCGATGACTTACGGTGGCGCCGGCGGTGCCGACCCGCCGACCTCTTGGCGACAGGAGATGAGGCCATTGTTGAACTGGTTTCTCCTCGTCGGCGTGTTTCTCCTCGCCATAGTATGGATCGTCACTAGAGGGTCCAAGAGCGACAGCGAAGTCAAGAGTTGCGACGATGGCACTACACCTCTTACAATCCAGGCTGGCGATACGTGCTGGGCCATCTCTGAGGCTAAGGCAGTCCCCCTCGACGTCTTGTTGGAGAAGAACCCGGATCTAAACTGCGATAAATTAGCGGTTGGCGGTATCATCTGTGTGCCCACATCTTGAGTTTCAGTCATTGGAAGACCGTATCGATAAATCGGTATCGGTATTAATGAGCATGGAACTGGGAAGAGGTTGCCTTGAGGAATCGATTCAGATTCGAAGTCTTTATGACATCCTACGGTTTCCCTAGCACCTGCCCCCCAGTGTCTTTAGCATCTACGGCTATTTGTTACAGAGCGTGGTTTCTATCTTTTCGAGTTTTCGTTGTTTCAAAGATCTCATACTGTGAATGGTAATGCATGAAAACATTGGGAATCCATTCAGAGGGTAGTGGCGACTGTATTTCTTGGGTTTCCACGGAAGGGCCGGGACTGGGACAGGAGTGTAATCGTTCCGTGTAACGTGGACTCGTGACGCAAGAGTTTGTCCAGCGTGCGGTCATCGGTGCAAAGATCCACATCATTTCATTGTCGGATAACTAGTTAAACTAGGTATGGACGTACACACAAAGATTGTTGTCGGTTTCGTGTGTTTTCATATATACTTCTTGTACAATTTATGCTATGTGCGAATGAATTTCAAGGATAAATAGAATCAAACCACTGCTGTTATCTAGGACGTGACTCTCTTGACGTGGCTTTCGGCACCTTGAGCCGATGTTCGCTTGATAACTGCCCATTCAGGGATACGGTGCCTTACCTGAGTCACCATAACTCAAAATAAGGGAAATGATTACGGAATCGACGGGATAGGTAGGCACTTGTCTCACTGTCCGTGACCCTGTAACTAAGTACCTAGGTAAGTAATGAACTGCCGGTCGTGATTAACTAGGTGCCTTACCTTACGGGCTACGAAGCATCGAGATTCGAAGCTCACCTTTGCACAGTGAATCGATACAGTGCCAGCACAGTATGACCGGATCCCGGTTTCCGCATTACACCCGATAGTTAGTCTGCCTATCTATATCTATCTAGGTAGGTAATCGATATTGGCCAATATTGCAGGTGGTCCCTTTTATACTTGCACTAAGCCGGTCTATTTTGTATACATGACACGAGGAGCTTCATCATCACCGAGCTCTGCAAAGGTAGCCTATACAATCCTGCCCCTCCGGGTGGTCATGAACGCTTGTCCTCACGATTTACAAAACAAATGACTTGGCGTTATCTGCCTAGTAGGATGCTCGATTGGACTTCGGAGCGCTGGGCTGAGTCGACCTTCTACCTATATGATGTGCTGAGACGCTCAATTGACTTGGCTACGCACTAAGTCGGCACCGTCAGTGCATCGCATCGCATCGCATCGCATTCGCCCGTTATCGTGTCGTGTCGTGTCGTATCGTACCGATCGTGGCGTCTCGAATAGGTAGAGCTCTCTCTACCTTCGTGGTATCGCCCGACCATGGCCGCCTCTCGTCGGGGCCAACCGGATCTCCACGTACGCCTACCCTCGAACCCGGCCGTCGTCGCTCTACCAGATCTGCCTGCCATCTCCGCGCTGTTTCTCATTAGCTTCGACATCAAAGCTGGCTACACTATCCTGTGGAAAGCAGCGAAACCCGGCGTCGAGCTCGAAGGGGTCGTAGAGTACAAGTCGCTGCCCTCGGGCTTGCACACAGTCTCCGAGGATCTCATTTACTTCGTACACGACGATTACGCAGGCCTGAGTGCCTTTATCAACGCACCTGTCGACGATGTTGCCGCCCGCAATGCATGTATGCTGGCCGTTGGTGTTCTGGTCCCTCTCAGTTATGGACGTTTGGGCAGGGCGTGGAAGCATGCCGAAAGCTTGAAGGCAATCGCATCGTACGTCACGGCATCCTTGGCCCTATCCTGAGTCTGTCTGTCTGCCAGTCAGTTGTGACGTAGAAGCTACCTACTAACGCTGGACATGTCATGTCAGAAAACTGGTTCTCGACAGCAAGGATGTCAGTGCCCTGGAGGAGTACTGGGAAAAGAATCAAGCTCGTGATGTTGTTGTTGACGACAACGCCATTGCCGATGACGACCACGAATCCCCCACGACCACACAAAAGTCCAAACTTAATGCTCAGCCGAAAAATCGCTCTGCCTCCGATGGCGTGACGTTGATGCTTCCTGGCCACCGGTTATCGCCATTTCACCCGGCTTGGAGCTTGACCAAGCTCTTAGACACCTTCGGACCGCTCATCTTTCCCATACATCGTGCTGCACTACTTCGCAAGCGAATATTGATATCAGGCCATGCACCCGTAGAGGAGGCTTGCAATTTCGGTGAGTCGCGCAGTTGATACTGAAGAGGCACCCACACGCGACTAACCACTCGACCCAGTCTATAACATCTCTGTTCTTTCCAACATACCGCAAGCGACGTCCGATTTGTTATTGTCAAGCTCTGCATCGCATCGCTTAAAGCCGCTCTTCTCCGTCGGTGTTCATGACATCCCTGCCCTGGCGGCTGCTGCCCAGCCGGAAACGAGGACTGGGTGGATAGCTTGCACCACCGACAGCATTCTCTCTAATAAAGACACGCTGTGGGACGTGCTCATCACGTTACCACCAGCCCACGCCTCGAACGCTAAAAAGCACGTGTGGCCCACCGTGGAGCTACCACACAAGGTACCCATGAAGGCCACCCAGCGCGATATGCGCCGCTTCCGCTCTCTGAAGGCTGGGCTCGCTCGCATAGCAGACAACGGGCCTTCTTCTTCGCCGGCTACACCGCAGACGGGGGCGGCGTATACGGAGGGTGACATATTACTGGACGATGCTGAACAGCTAATAGAACCCACAAGCTGGGCGGCCCTCGCCTATAGCGGCTTCATGTGGTGGGCCTCGGCAGGCGAGAAACCACGGTCGGATGAAGTTGAGGAGGCCGTTCAGGATACGCTCCTCCTTAGCGACCCGACAGCTTCGTCCAATGGAATGTCTATGCCGCGCACGACAGACATCTCTGCGTCACTTTCATCGCTCACGCCGAGGCGCTCATCTACATCGGCACCGCTAGACCTGGAGGAAGCTCACGTTGAGCTTGCTATAATTTCCTATTTCCACAGGCTAACGACGCAGCTCCTCGGTGCTTTGGCTGATGCGATTGACAATACGGATGGCACTGAGGCAGACGAAGAAGACGTAGAAGACGAAGAAGAACCGAGCGAGGAGGACGATGCTTTGATCGACGCAGACCAGGATGTACAGGGGCATGGTGTCCGGATTGATTCGGATGTAGTGAAGAGGATGGGTCTCGATGTTTGGAGCCCCTCGGATGCCGAGTTCGTGACAGAGTTCCTCAAGACATATTTCGATCGCAGCGCGTTCCTAGAAGGGAAGGGCGTCGAACTATGTGGTATCAAGGTTTGCTGAGCAAAGCCTTATCAGTTTCAAGGGATGGAACGAATAAGATCCCTTCCTCCCCTCGATATATATATATATAATAGCAAGGGGACCGGCCCGGTTGGGGGTGTATGAATAAATTCACACGATACGACACGGCATAGCGGCGCAAACCTTGGTGGAAAATAATTCAAAAAAAGGTGGACTTTTCATAACTAGGTTAGTTTACTCGTTATTGTCGTCGTCGTTTTTTTTTTAAAAAAAGAGAGTAACTCGGGGCAAATGACTACATAATTATACTGTTACGTTTGTTGAAGGCACGTTCCGTACATTCTGAGCTGGCTGGCTGGCGCTCTGGTCTGTTCTGCTCCTGTCTGTTTCGGTTGCTGTACATACCCGTTTTTTTTTTGTTTTTTGTTTTTGTTCTGTCTTTGGGTTCTAGGTTAATATAAATTTCAATCAACAAACACCGGACTTTGGCCTCTTTCAGCTGGTTTGGTTCTACATTGTGTGTCCTCACTGGTTGGTTGGTTGGTTGGTACTTCTTGAAAACTTCATGGGTTTGCCCGGACATTTCAGCTCGTTGGCGGTATCTAGTTATGGCGCAATGCTAGCTACAAGGTTAGGTAGCTCTTAGATAGTTAGTACCTAGTGAAATCGAATTGAACAAGGTCGGTCGGCGGACCTCTTTACTCAATGCCACCGCAGCTTGGGAACGTTTCCTCATGTGCTTAGGTTAAGATACTTTACTTAAGATACCTACCTCTTGAGACTTCTGGCCGAGGAGGGGAACATGCAGGATATGTCTTCCCATACGTTTTTGAGTCGCCTTGCTCGTGAGAATGCTTAACCTTAGATGCGTCACTTCTTCGGTGCGTTCCATGGGTCCATGGGGGCAGTGTAATAGACGAGTTCCAATGGCAACAATATATCATACAGTTTCCAGAATCCACATAACCAGTAGCCGTGAAATAAACTCTGGTTACTCCTCTTCTCTCGATCTGCCTGCATCTACCTACTCACATCCATGGGCGTCTGATAGGTCTAAGGTAAGGCAGGTAGGTAGACTTATCAGCTGATTGCCAAATGTATCTCACCCAAAACAAAAAAAAAAAAAACGCCGAATGCGCCAACCTATGCTTCTTTCGCAGACACACGCCAGTTTTGCGAATACTACAAAGTGTATTAACCCCTCCCTTCGCCCTAAAAAAATATAGAAGGGAGTCGTTATAAATAGCCTGGGTTTCATCAATCACCTTGGGCTGAACCCTCAAGTGAAGATGGCAGGGGATAAAAAGGCCACGATTGCCATTCTAAGATTCATCCTCCGTGTCGGTGTTGGTAGCACTAGTATCTGATTCTTCTTCCTCAGTACCGCTTTCATCATCGGATTCCTCCACTGCGTTCGCCTTTCGCCTGGCAACGGGGCCGCCTTTCAGGGCGTTCATCTGGCCGGCAAGCGAGTCTGGGAAATATTAGCATTGGCACGTCGTCAATAATAAAGGATTCGAAATCAAGTGACTTACCCTCTTCAGGCTCGCTAATTTCATCTTCTGCAGCCACCTGGGCTGCCTTGCTGGCCTCTTCCACGGATAATGTTACCTCCATCCTGGTATCGAAGCCGACGTAACTGTCGCATACAAGGTGCATGATGAATGTGTAGTTGCCAACTTGCGAAGGCGCGGCAAACTGGGCTTTCAGGGTCTGCATATTGTATGTAGGTTTGCCTTCGGGGGTAAAGATGGGTTTGTCAAACGTAACAAAAGTAAACGGCGGGACGGCCATTCTGCCTTGTTTGTTGTCCGCCAGGAATACATGCCACTTGGGCGAATGGTCTCGTGCGTAGTACGGAGCAAAAGTGACTGGTGGGGCAACTTGAGTGAACTCTTCAGTCACTATCTTGCCGCTGGCATCCTTGACTGTCTTCTTACGTCCCAACATCGCGTCCAAGTCATCTTCCGCAGGATCTACATCTTCAAGATCGACCTCGTTGATAGGAGGAATATTGGTGCTGCCGGGAGGCACAAAACGACCCTTGACGACAAAAGATACTAGAGACTGTGGGATGATACATTTCTCGCCAGTCACCTTGAAGAAGGCCTTTGCGACTTGGAAGTAGGGCAACTGCTGGGAGACCTCAATGACTGTCTTATACTGCTCCTCGGTTAAAAGATCCTTTCCGATAGCCAGCTTTCTCCGTTGAGCATCGGGAAGCTCCATGAACTGCTGAATAGTCATATGGACCTTCGAGTGCCCCTCAACTGCTTTCACAACAGCGGGAGTGAAGTGCGGTAGTTGCAAAAGAGGAGAGGCCTTTGGTGGTATGGCCTGGATGAGCCGCTGGCTGATATAATAAGAAGCTAGAAGAGGCGCAGCGTTGCCGTAGGACAGCGCTATCGCGGTGAAAGAGCGGCAAAGACTCTGCGCGATGGGCGCTACCATGTACTTGGCGCTGTCGAGGGCTGCGTCGCCCAAATCAACCCTTCCCAGATAGGCCCAGAGAAGAGCCAGAGCCTTGCGCCTAACACCGCCCTCCAAATCTTCCAACTTGATTTTGTCTTTGTCGGAGAGGCCTCCTGCGTAGGGCGTGCCTTGGCCCTTTTCTAAGATCCTCGACTCTATTTTAGATAAACCTGATTCGGTCTTTTCGCCCTTAAGAAACGACCTGAACTCTACACCGGAGCTTAGAGCCGTAATCAAGTCTCCTTCGTCGGTTGCCTCGGTGTATTCGCGGAAGAGATTATTGGCGCTTTCCACCTGGACGCCCTCCTTCGTCATACGTTGCGTGCCATACCACCATGATCCGACAAGATACGGCAACAGAACACCGAGGAGTATCGCGTATACCAACACGACGTACTTTCCATTTCCATCCGAAACGATGAACTTGGGCAGAGCTATGCCGATGGAGAAGCCTTGCTTGCCGTCCGGATGTCCGTACTGGATCCAGTTGTTCCGGACCTCCTCGTCAGTGAGCGCCTGGTACGCCTTGGTTATGTCGACCCACTGATCATTCAGCGACTCAAGAGTCTCGTTCTTAGCGGGGTCCGGTCGGATCTTGTCGGGGTGGAATTTGAGGCCAAGTTTCTTGTAATGGGTCTTGATCTGTTTTTCGGTGGCAGACTCGGACAGGCCCAAGATGTCGTACGGGTTCCAGATCTTGGCTGTCGTGCGCTGGGTCGTGATGATCAGATAGAGCATGCCGGCCATCAGGGCCCAACCGAGGAGGGCGGCAATAGTACGCTTTATCCTGCGCTGCTTGCGCTTATAGGCCTTGGCTTGGGCCTGGATTAGGTCGGCATGTTCAGGCTTGTATGAGGTGCGTATGCTCGGCGCGAGGGCTTCGGGGGTTTTGGACGGCGCGAGCAGACTATATGTAAGAGGGAGGGTGACGATGGTGGATAAGGTGAAGATGAAGAAGGGGTAGAATTGACCCTGCTCATCGTAAGAGTAGTCTGAACTCATTGCGCAGACGTGCCCTACGACAGGGTCTTTGCTGGTTACTGTGTAGACGAGACGCCGGGACTATTGTTGATCATGGGTGGGTATGAGATATACAGCGGTGGTCGTGGTCGAGAACCGGCAGACGGGGTTTCGCGTGGGTGAGACGATGGGTTGAATCGTGGCCTTCTGTATTGGAGATTGGAGGATAAGCTGCGATAAGTAAAAGCAATGTGGCATTTGTACCTGCTTCGCCCTTGTACATGGTACCTAGACTAGGTAGATACCTATCACATTGTTTAAGAACATTTTTAATATGGGGCGTGCATTAGTTAGTTGCACCCGAATTTTGCATAACTCTGCGGCTGAGGACTTTACACCTGCTTACCACCTAAGTAAGTACCTAGATAGGTAGTATTTAAAGCACCTAACCTACCTAGGTAAGTCACGGCACAGTATTTTAGTGCAGCAGATACACTGTTATGTGAAGACCCTACATAGTATGGAGGCCCTAGAAAGCGGTAGGGGGTTCTGTGGCAACACAAGAAATAGCCCCCTGGTAGACGTTAATAATTCAATCAATCAATCAACCTACCTAGAAAGCAGTAGGAAGGTAACTAGGTTAAGGACTGTTTAACTAGTGGTTACGTACCGCTCAGAGAGTGCGCCGATTAGATAGCCTGTCAGTTGTCTGTCTAAGTACGGACGGCACACTCTTCCATCACAGACAGAACCTACTAGATACACTTTGAACAATAAAGACCCAAAAGTTTGGTGCACTCCGTAGCTAGTCCAACGCTCAAACCCACAATCGGAAAGGGATCAATAATATTCATGTTTTGGAGTTTCTGGAACCCAAAATCTCAGTTCGATTGGGTACCTACCTCGCTCTTCTCCAGACCCTGTGTGTGAGTTTCGTTAGGCAGATGAGTAGGCAGACGCAAAGTCCTCCTCTGACAGTTGCTTTTCGAGACCGGCTTTCAGTAGGTATCTAGGCTTGGCCACTAGATCAGAGTATTGTCGTGGGGTATCTGCAACCGATACGGCGGAATGGAAATGCAGCGCGTCGTTTTCAATCATAATTAGATGTAATTCTGACTCAAAGGCTGCGCAACAGGTTCGGGAAGAGGGTTCTATTATAGTAGTTTTCAGTCGTGAAGCGCCTGAGCCTCTTCTTGGACAGTGAAAACGCTTTCAAGCAACCCCTACCACCAACCCCGAGGGCATTCCATCTGCCCGTGGAGCCCATCCTCTATCCTAATCCGTACAAGGTTGAGTTAATCAGCCACTATCGTACAAATCTGTTCTTTATGTCAACGAACCGGTCTAACCACTCTCGCAACTCCTTGAATGACATAGTACCACAATGCCCCTGAACGCCGCAAGTGCCAGACAGAGAGAAATATTAACTTCGTCAGGGACGAGGCTTCTGTTTCGCCGCCGCCTCCAAAGTCATCATCTGACGAAAGGTATGCCGGTGCCAACCTTTTTCCTGTACTCGACGTACTCGTCCCCAAAGAATCGGACAAGCTGAACCTCTTCGTACTTGACACGTGACGCGAAGAATCTCCAGAGCACTATCACATAGCCGAGAAAGCATATGGGGTTGCCCAGGACTAATTGTGTTCCCACGCCCCAATAGAAGAACCCAAAGTATGCGGGGTGTCGAACAAATGAGTACAAGCCTGTAGTGACTAGTTCGTGGTCATCCTTCTTCTTACGCTGGACGCTATGGTTGAAAGACTTGCCGGCCTGGGCCATGGCTAGACTGCGGGCGGCCTGCCCAACAAAGACCAGTAAGAATCCGGAAAGAAGGAGGACGTGGCCACTATAGAACGGGGCCCACGCGCGGTTGGGAAATAGTAATTTTGTCAGCAGGCACTCCAACGAAGCTGCCATATGCGCAATTGCATATGCAGGCCAGTTGGCAGTCAGGAGAAACGAGTCGATCGTTGCGACAGAGGTGTTGTATTTGGCAGTCGTCCAGAATTCCAGGAAATGAAATATTGATAGGGTGGCGATAAAGAAGGGTATGCGCCACAGGGGCGACGAGGTGAGGAATAAGATTGATATCATCGATACAATGCACAGTGTACCCACGACGCCTAGACAGAAGGATCGGATGGCTATGCCCTCGAGAGCCTTTGGCTGGCCGGGAAGATAGTCGTTGTCGGGCGCTATCTGCGCACTCAGGGCTCCAGGACTGTGTAAAGGTAGGACTCCGTCAGTAATCCCGCTCAAGGAATGCGTGTTAATTGCTGGAAGGATTGACCGACGGCGACGATGCTTCGTAGCCCATGACATCTCATCATCTAAATGTTCCTCGACAGTGGGCAGCATAGAGAATCCAGACGTAAAGGGCGCTGGAGCGGCTCCATTACGAACAAGGGGGGAAGACGCTGTCAAGACGGTCGAGTCGACCGCAGGCGTTGCGGGGAAGTTACAGTCGCCGGGCGACATCGCGTGCACGTAGTGACTTCAAAGACGTTTCGTAAAGCGGCTTCGAGGACCGGCAAGATTGGAAGAGAAACCGGGATGACGCGCGGAAGTTGAAGCTGCCTGGCTCTCCCGTAGGCTATAGACAGGAGGAAAAAAAGGAGAAAAGCGCTTACCTCACGGGCAGGGAGTCCATTGTTACCTACATGCGGCGTCTTGTGTTTCTGCGATGACTTCTTGATCGAGTTTAGGAACAAAGACGCGGGGTAGTAACAATGCCCGTCACATCCGTGTCATCGGAATACAGAGAGAGCACTTTTGACTCCTTGTTGCGCAAGAGGAATTGGGTCTGGAGTAGGCACCCTTTGTGGATTGAGCGGTCGTCGGCGGCAGAGTTGGGGTGTTGAAGAATAGTAGGCACACTATGTCACGATGTGTACATACCTACTCACAGTAAGTATACCAGTCTGTAGTGTAGGCAGGTAGTTGTACAGGAGGTCGGTCGTAGGTATGAATTAGCAAGAGATGGGTACACTTGGCGCAGCCGACCAGAGCCGACTATTGTGGTTAGGTTAGTGAATAATCTGTAATTAGATACCTACCTACCTACTTACCTAGGTAGGTACCTATTAAGTAGGTAGATTATGTACCTTAGTTAACCCACTCCTGGTCAATGATGGGTAACTCCACTAAACTATCTACCTAGGTAGGTATCTAGACGGAAGTTGGCTGCGCCACGCTTCGGCACTGATGCGGAGGCGATATCTGAGTCCCCTGATATTATTGCTTATGTTCTAGGTTATGCGCACAAGTTGGTGTCGATAACATCACGGACCTTAGGATCACGACCGAGAACGGAATGAGAATAAACAATCATTAGAGCCTCTTTTATTACTGCTCAATGTTGTATTGTAGGCGTTGGGCAGAGACAGTCAGCCAACCCCCAATGAAATCAACCTTGTGAGCCTTTCAAAGATCACGCTAGTTAGGTGCTCACCCTTCCTTCTTTTCTATTTCTGTTCTGCTCTCCTATTTTCTCCTCTCTTCCGTCTTGTCTCGATAGCCACTCATCCTACGATACCTGCCTATTCTCGTTACCATGTCATTGCGGGCAATCGATCCAGAGAAGAACAGGGAGCGCATGAGAAATGGAGAGCTCTATTTCGCCTTTGCGCCTGACCTCATACGAGATCGCCAGAGATGCCGAAATGCGTATGAGAAGTTTAATAGCGCTGGAGATGTTCCCAGACGGACCTTAGTCGAGCTGTTCCAGAAGTAATGCTGTCATTGCCCAATCAAGAAGGATCGTCTTTCCTGACTCTGTCTCAAACAGGATCGTGGGCGATACAACGCCTCTCCCACCGCAGGCAGCCACGCCAGAAGACGATGAGGATCTTTTGGCTGACTACGTTTGGTGCGATGGTCCCATAAAACTGGACTATGGCTACAATGTCAAGTGCGTTTCGTCCAGTCGCGTCTCCCTAGAGATTGAGGTCAGCGGATAGCGCTCATCGTGAAACAGGTTCGGCAAAAATGTGTACATCAATGCTAACTCGACCTGGATCGATACATGTCTCATCACTGTCGGTGATCGGACGCTCATGGGCCCCAATTGCTCTTTGTATTCGGGCACGCATCCAACGGATCCCAGGGTGCGCAACGGTACCAGCGGCCCCGAGAGTGGTCTTCCCATTACTATCGGTGCGGACTGTTGGCTAGGTGGTAATGTTACCGTTCTCCCGGGAGTCACAATCGGGCGGGGGTGTACGATAGGGGCGGGGAGCGTAGTCGTTAGAGACATCCCTCCGTTCATGGTCGCGGCAGGTAATCCGGCAAAGGTCCTGGGCCCAGTTCGGCAAGTCCCTGTAGGCGAGCTGCCACCCGGCTATTCTCTCCCCGAAGACATTCCCGTCTCCGAGGCGTGACAGCAAGGACTTCCTATAGACCTCCCTGAATAGTGAAAGACGAAATGATTAAAATCAGGACGTTGATGAGGCCCCAGATGAAGGGGATCCATGTTGACATCTTGTAACATGCGACAGTATACACTGCGCCAAGGCTGTTGATATATGATCAGTATGCCCGTAGAACAAATCCCAGTTCCACGACAATTCCAACAGTAAGGGGAGCAGGTTGCCTACATGGAACCGACAACGCTGCCAGCAACAAGGGCTTCGACCCCAGCCACAACGGCATATAGCATGGGAATGGCGACTAGATATGTCCATATTGATCTCGGCTTTCCAAGTTGCACCAGCAAGGCGATGGCAGCAGCACTAAGGTGAAATGCGGTAAACAGTATCAAGGTCCAAAGCAGGGTGAATCGCCATGAATCGTAGACGGTATATATCAGGCATCTATGAGGAGGCCAGCAGAGAGAGGGAAATCGAGGAACATGGTAGTCGGCCGGTGGATAATCGAAACACTGGCTACAAGTCATCATCTAATCAGTCTAGAGCTCGAGATTCCACGGCTTGGAGAGGACTCACTGTGAATTAGGCATCTGGCCGTCATCCCAGGGTAGAAAAATTATGTCCCTTAAGGATTCAAATGGGGGATCATTGCTGTCACCTCGGTGGTAGGCAGGTGGCTTCAGGAGTGATATTTGAGAGAGTTGGAAGCTTTTGGCGGGACGTCACCAGGCGCGTAAAGTGTAGATACTTCGTACCTATTACAGTCTGCCCGTATGGGCATACACTCCTATTCATAGGTTACCTAGGTGAATAACTAGTCCGTAGGTAGGTATGTGCCTATCCATATCATTGGGTAAGCGGTTTTATGGGGCACAAACGCTTAGGTACAATAAATAGAACTAAAATCCTATTGGCTATAGTTAATTTCCCATCTGGTGGGTCTGGTGAGTCCGTAACTGTCCGCCGGAACTTGGAAATACATACCTATTTATCTACTTACCTACCTACCTACCTAGGCAGAACCTAGTCTAGACTAGGTAGGTATGTAACTGCCGTCAGCCACACACTAGCCACGCAGTTGGTCTGAGCCCTCTGAGATAACAATTGTACACATAAACTTTTCCAACCACACCTGTACGCGTAGGTACAGATTGACATACATAAACGACTAAGTTATAAAGGTTTCAACTATGTATCCGAAATAGAGCAAGGGAACAACAAAAAGCCACGTAACAATCATGCGGCGCCGTTGAGAACTAGGTCAAAAATGTCATAGTTCTTCCACGAGCCCTGCTTATTCGCCTTCATACCTTCGACGCAGGGTCTGGACATGATCAAAGGGACATCCTGCTCCGACAACCCACCATGCGATCGCAAGGGGTGACCGCGGAGGCTTTCTAAGTCATGCTCCTCCCTCTTCGATCCAATCACCGCATTCTTGACCGCCACGACGACGAAGTCGCCCTCGAGATCAGCCGGCATCTCGAACCGGGCGGCAGCGTCATTACCAGCTAGTACCAATTGCACCTGCGGCATGACCTTCGCACACAGGTCCATCATGGGCTGCACCAGCTCGGGCGAGCGCGCGTACACGCGCACAAAGCTGCCCAGTGCTCCATGGTGGCGGACGAACGGGTCCGTGATGGGGCAAATCACACGCGCGGATCCGGCGCCAAAGGCCTTTTCCAACTCGTCCTGCAGAAACAGGACGTTCGCGCTCTCACCATCATGTTTGTTGCTCATCCCATGGTCGCCCGTGATACCAACAACAGAGGCCAGGCGTGCGAGCTCGCCTAGTCGCGCATCCAAGGCCGAGAAGAAAGCGTCCGACTCCTTCTCGCCCGGCGCGTGCTTGTGCTGCACGTAGTCAGACAGAGTCAGGTATAGGACATCGGAGCGGCGCTCCTGCAGAAGCTTGATACCGGCATCCAGCACGTACAGCGATAGTTCGCCGGAGTATTGCGCCGGGGCGGGGCTACCAAGCCAGGCTTCGACGTTCGCAATGCCGTTTTCAGCAAGCGTGCACGAACCGGCCTTCTCGGCTGAGAAGCAGATGTTACCATTGCTGTTACCGTCCTCGACAGGATTCTCGAACAGCCCATGACTCAGAATACGGCGCAGCTTGTCCTTGGCTGTCACTGCTGCGATGCGGACGCCACGCCGCGCGAGTAGCTGCAGGAGCGTGTCGCCGCGTAGCAGTGTGTCATCTACGACCATGCGCTCCTCGAGTGTCTCGCGGTCGAGATAGAAGTTGCCCGCGATACCGTGTACTGCCGTCGGGGCGCCCGTGATGATGGACACGTTGTTCGGGTTTGTGAATGATGGCATGACACACTGCGCTGTCTGATGGAAGCCACTCTTAACGAATGAGGCCAGGTTTGGCATGATGCCATCGTCTATTCCGCGCTGCAAGTAGGACGGATCGAAGCCGTCGACGCAGACGACAACTACCGGCGCGGTAGGCAGCCGGTACGTACGACCGTGGAGGCTGATTACGCCCCAAGACTCTAGGTGTGCGTGTACCATGGTCAGTGACCTTGGAATATAAAAAAAAGGAGGGAACGTCTTCGCTGCGAGGGCGGGAGTGCTGAAAAACGTCTCCCTGGCTGGGATCGGGCTGATGACTTACTCATTAGCGACTTGATCGCCATGTCCTCGTACGCACTCAGTGGATCGACGACGGCATCCGGGTCCTTGGCTCCGTCATCCCACCGCCGTACGTCCAGCTTCTCCCTTAGGTAGGCATCCTTGGAATGGGCTTGGACCTCCTCAGGCGTGAAGGGCCCGCCCTGGAACTCGAGCGACTTCTTGCTGACGTGACTGAGGCCATCGTAGTAGGTAGGCTCGACGGCAGTCAGGTAGCGCTTGGCCATAACATGGCCGCCAACGACGGCGCTCAGCTTATCGCTGAAGCCGAGCTGGCGAAGGTAGGCCTCACCGAAGCGATCATGCGACTGGCGGCCCACGCGAAGCCCGCCCGGCGCTATCAATGTGGGGACGTCCTTGTACTGAGGCAGGAAGTGACCGATGTCGTGCAGCAGCGCCGCCAGTACAGTGTCGTCGTCGGAGCCAGCTTGCTTGGCGAGGTAACCACACTGCAGCGCGTGCTCAAGCTGGCTAACGCGCTCTCCCGTGCCACCGTACGGGCGATGGCCCTGGCTGGCAATGTAGTCGAAGAGAGTGGAAATGGTAGCCTGAGCGCGCTCCTTGACGGACGGCAGGGTGGTGGCAATGTCGACCGTCATGATGTCTGAGATGGGCGACTGATGGGCGACTGGTGGGCGATGCTTTGCGCCTTTGATCAATTGTTCTGCTTTCCGTTCCGTCTGACGATGCTTCGATGCCCAGGTATCATGACATCTATAACATCTATACTAACGTAGTATGTAGCACCTTTACGGCGCACTCTTATAACAGTACTTGTGACTCCCGAGAGCACCCAAAACACACATCAACAATCCAATTACTCGCGCCACCCGTGGCACGAGTAATTTAATCGAAACACACAGCGACAGGCTCACTCGAACCGACGCCCAAACACGGCACGTCATGTCTCTCGATGGCTTGGAGTTGACATCACTTCGTCTCGCGCATCACTCGTGGGTCTGCGTGGGGTAGCATCATCTCCACACGCGTTGGCGCACACGTGGGTTGGCTGGTTGGCGATTAAGTGACTTGCACACTAGTTACGTCACGTCCAGAGTATATATACCATACTAATATATACCGGCAGTTCGTACCTGTGATCTACCTAGCGCACACGGAATACGGAAGTCTAAAAGGCACCGGCCGCTAAGGTCTGTCACCCGATTCACTCCGGCTCTATCGCTCTATCGCGGGGCGGTATTAGCTCGCTGTCGGTGTTGTTTCCGACATTCCCATATGGTATAAAGCCCTGTTACAGGTAACATTGTAACCCAAACCGGGAGTTACCACCATGTTGATGAATTTTCCCGGATGTTTACCACGGATATTCTAGATCTCGAACAGGCTAGATAGTCCAGCTTCTTCAACGCTGCGTGTTATGGCAGGTAACTAACTAGTAGTACTATAAGTACCTAGTATGGAAAGCAGATGGAAGGGTTGATTGGACGACACGACCGCTTCCCCTCGTCTTTTTCCCGGGCTCTTTTTCCCTTTCACCAAAGAATCAGAACATCTCATTTCTTCGTTAGCCAACCATGACTTCGTACAAACTCTCGAATGCGCAGGTGGAGCAGTACCACCGGGATGGTTTCCTGCTAGTACCCGTGACCGAGCACCGGCTTGTCGATGGCAAACAGCTGAAGGCCTGGACGGACGAGGTGCGCAACTGGCCTCGTGAGGTGGGCAAGTGGATGCCGTATGACGAGATCAACATCCACGGAGAAAAGCAGCTGATGCGCACTGAGAATTTCGTTGACTACCATGCGGATTTTGATGCGCTGCTACGTGGCGAGGCGCTGCGCGGGATCCTAGCGCAGCTCAACCACGAGACGCCGATGCTGTTGTTCAAGGACAAGATCAACTACAAAGGCCCCAACGGCAACGGTTTCCAGGCGCATCTGGATGCCCCGGCCTACGACCATATCGGCAAGATTGAGCACATCACAGCCAACATTTGTGTCGACCAGGCCACTCGCGAGAACGGCTTCCTCGAGGTTGTCGCCGGCTCGCACCGCATGGAGGTCCAGTTCATCGAGGGTGGCCGCATCCACCCGGATTGGCAGGCCGCGCACACCTGGACCGAGGTTCCCATGCAGCCGGGCGACATCCTCTTCTTTGGCTCGCACCTTGCCCACCGCTCTGGGCCCAACGCCACCTCTACCTCCCGTTCCATGATCTACGCCACGTACCACTCAGTCGCCGACGGACTCGACCTACGCACCCGTTACTACGCCGACCGCCGCGTGAACTTCCCGCCGGATCATGAACGCAAGGCCGACCAGGATTACTCGGAGGGCTGGAGACGATACGGCTTCGCTGCCCCTTTCAAATGGGGCGGTAACAACACCAGTCAGGCTACGTACCCTCTGGATAAGAGTGTTCTATCCAACGCAACCAAGGCTTAAAGGGTCGGGAGATTGTTACCCATTAACCCCGACAAGCCCTTGCTATTATGACGCAACGGGGAGGATTGTTAATTACGAATTAACCAATACACGACATCGTTCTTATCTCTTTACTACTACACATCACCAAGTCTAGCTAGCTAGAATTGCCCCTTTGTGAACGGGCAGGTGTACGGATAAGGTTGATGGGGGCCACGGTCACGGGCACCCTCCCAGGCAATATGTAGTTAATTAATTTGGAGCTTCCCTACAGATCCGTAGCTTCAAGCTCTTCAGTTATTACGCTGCACGCATCAACATCATTGCTTCGATGTGTGTGCTTTCGGTGCTTTCTCGCTTCCAAGTCATTTTACACCATTGCAGCTGCGCAAAACTGTTGGGCCGTCAGAAATACGTCGGGCCGATACAAATCAAGGAGTCTTGTAGATGAATTAAATTAAAATACCTCCTATGCCGGCAACGTGCTCGCAGCACGAAAGCAACCCTGATATCGGCTCAACAACATTCTATTACTCCAAATGAACTGGCTAGATAATGGCTGACCAAACAATTAAACCCCATAATTGAAGTTGAATTCAAATAACAACAGACAGACCAATCAAATCCTAATGAACCTCGTATTCAGATACATCATATCGGCACTTGTAAATAGCTCTGCCGGGTCTACATTCTCAGTTCTGACTCTTCTAAGTTCTGAGTTCTGTCCAGGTCCAGGTTGTCGTTGAAAGTGGAAAGTTGAAAGTCTGGAGCTCAACAGAATGACGTCCAAAAACGTGCTCGAATGAGCTACAATTTGCACAGCCACTTCCAGACGTAAAATGGAGCTCTATCTAACTATCTACGTATCTATCTAGGTCTGTCTATTATAGCTCGCTACCTGGTCAAGTCGTCATATTGACGAGTCCCTATCGTTATGTCAGGAATCTATGAGCCACCTGCCAAGAAGTTAGAACACGCGTATTCTGCCCGTCGACTCCGTTACCGTCGGAACCACACACCGGCCCCTGCCCCCTCCCCCGGCCGCGCCGGTTCACAGCTTTACTGGAATCCTATCTAGCTTGGAACTTTAGAGTATTTATATACCTATTTTTTGGCTTCAGTTGAACTCGGATAGTGGGCACCACTTACACGCCAGAAGCAAGGCACGTGTATCGCTACAGCAGATTCGCAGAAAGCAGGGAACACGCCAGGAGGTGTGTCGACGGCGTAAGTTGACGTATGTGCAGAGACAAGAGAGGGCTCCAGACACACAGGTGCCCGAATATCGGTAACGATGTTTCTGTTGTAGACTTCTGTCGTCAGACGGCCTTATCAGACGGGTTCAGGGCGTATAAGGGCAGCACTCTATATAGAGCTACGGTTTTATTCAGACGTATTCAGACGTATTCAGACGTATTCACACGGATTCAGACGATCATCGGGTTCCGTATAACAACCGGTGTTCTTTCCAGATCTTTCGTTAGTATTGACCGTCGCGCAAGCAAACAAGATGGCGGACGTCAAGCCCATGGTGTGTCTGTCCCCGTGTCTGTCCCCGTGTCTGAATATATCCGCTGCAGTAGAACTTTGATACTCACACTCGAGACTTCAGCACTTTGCCAATTTCGGGCCCTTCGGTGCCCCTGCGGAACTGCCTACTGCTGTCGGGCCAGCCTTGAAGAAAACCTTCGACAGCATCCCCGTCGTTGACCTCGACCGGCTGTTCTCGCCGTCCTTGGCTGAGCGCAAGGCTCTAGCCAAGGACCTTGAGCGGGCGATCCGCGATGTCGGTTTCTTCTATGGTGCCGCCCACGGCGTGGATGCGAAGATCGTCTCGGAGGCCTTTGCTGCCACCAAGGCGTTCTTTGCTCTGAGCCACGAGGAAAAGATGGCAGTGCATTTCCACAAGAGCACGGCGTACCGTGGCTATGAGCCACTGTTTGGGACTCGCCACGAAGTGCAGGGCCAGGGAGGTAAGATTTGTCTTTTTTTATGCGTTGCATGTCAAAATCGTCAATCTTTTTTTTTTTTTTTTGGTTATTCGTATATATGAAAACTTTTCGTGTATATCTTCCTGTCAAGTTCCTCCTTATGTCAGACATTCTGGGAACCCGCGACTTGGGAAACCCCCCTGAACACGGCCCCTTGGCCCCCTCAATCCCCCTACTTGACGGTGTTCCGCAGCTGAAGCAGACCTCTGCAGACATGAAAGAGGCCTTCTCGTTTGTGCACGACGGCGACGTAGCCCCTGAAGTGCCGAACATGTGGCCGGCCGACCAGCCACGCTTCCGCGGCGCGTTGACGACCTACATCAACGCTGTAGAGGCACTAGCGCAGCGGATGATGGGCCTGTTCGCGCTGGCCCTTGACCTGCCGGAGGACTACTTCACCACCACGTACCCGCCGAGCAAGTCGTCGATCCGGGCGCTGCACTACCCGCCGCAGCCCGTGCAGGACGCGGCTGCGTTGGAGGTGGGCATCGGCGCGCACACGGACTACTCGTGGTTCACGCTCGTCAACCAGGACGGCGTGGGCGGCCTCGAGGTGCAGAACGCTAACGGCGTCTGGGTGCCCGTGACGCCGCGCGCGGGCACCTTCGTCGTCAACATTGGCGACTCCCTGCAGTGGCTGTCGGGCGGGCGCTTCTTGTCGACGCGCCACCGTGTCGTCAACCGTGTCGCCGGTCGCGCGCGCTACTCACTGGCCTTCTTCCACGGCCCCAACATCGACGCCGTGCTCCATGTCGCGCCGACTTGCCGGACCGGGAAGGACGGAGAGGGCGCCGGGCTCGTCATGCGTGATTACGTGCAAATGCGCAGGCTCGGATCTCGCCTAAAGCACCCGCTTGCCGCGGGGGTGAAGAGCATGGCTGTCACGGAGAAGGAGATTCCGCTGGAAGATGCAGAGTAGGCAATTCATAACGACGATGTGGCGGGGGCACGGGATGATGTTTTTTTTTTTTTTGTTTTTTGTTTCTTTTTTTTTTGGATTACTGAGGCCTTGTTCTTTTGTGGAAAGTACCTCTTGTAAAGATGAAAAAGGGGGGGGTGGACTTGGTTAGGTACAGGCCACGGGGCCATGGGCCGGCCCTGATTCTTGTTGCACCATGTGCTACACCATAAATCATGCAAGTGAATCGTAGTTATCGTAGTTATCGTAGTTATCGGTGCTTATTATGCCATTATCCATTGTAACCCAGTTATCGGGTTTCGGTCCATTTAGACCTACCTTACGGGATTAGATAGGTGGATTTGTCGCAACGCTGTGACTTACGTAGACTTATACGGGTAAGGGTAAGGGTAAGGGTAAGAAGTGTGTCGTCGTTTTGGTGCTTTACCAGTCCCAAATGATTCCGCTCGTCCATGTATCCACAAACCTCACTTCTAGCAGGTATGAAGATATCGAGCTGGAAAGGAATATAGAAAGCGTCGGATAATTGAAGCTGTGAAGCATCATAGAATGTTGAAGAAGTTCCGTGATAATTAATTAATGTACGTTCATATTTCGCATACCAAGCTGAGATAAATGCAACTTCATTGTCCCGGTCCAATCTTAGAATCTACCTACGCTACGCGCCCAAATCACTACGTATCTACACCGTTATGATAGTTATGCTAAAGTGAAGGGCACGGGTAATAGGTATAACAGACGATGTCGACAACTCATCAAGCCAGTCAAACCTGGAAGCACCACTTGGCAGGAAACGTTGTCAAGATTTATGAGAGCGTTAATGAATGACATAGTTTACTGTACCTACATTAGATGAACTACAGCTAAGGGGCTAGATAGATGCCCTGAATACCCTAGGGCCTATCTAAACCTTGAGGCTGATCTAGAAGTTCCTATTCCTGGTTAGAGGGCTCTTAAGGTTCCCTAAGGTTAGGTTAGGCGTCCAAAACGCCTACGGAGTCCGGACCACAGTCCTAAACTATGACTCGATTCCACCTACCAGGCTACCACTGACCGGAGAAAGGCAGTGCAGCAGTGGCCTGTCTATTGTCTGCCTCAAGGCGTCACCCTTTCTAAATTCTAGGAGCCCAGGCCACTCCTGGGCCTTTGGAGACCCTGACTA
Organism: Xylariaceae sp. X187; assembly: GCA_028637585.1. Lineage (NCBI taxonomy): Eukaryota > Fungi > Ascomycota > Sordariomycetes > Xylariales > Xylariaceae > Xylariaceae sp. X187. Next base: position 49,472 of record JAJIZN010000021.1, on the reverse strand, counting down.
GCGGATGTTCTTGAGGCTCAAGGTTTCCTAGCGTTATCCCCTTTGCCAAGCGTCAAACGTCGAAACTGGGAAGTTGGAACAGCTTCCCGCTGCTCGAGGCTCGAGCATGAGTGCCGTCATTGAGGAACTGCTACGGTATTAAGGCATGTGCTATGTGGGCATGGCCCGAGTCCAGCATAGCAGTGACGACATAGAATTTCTTCTAGCACCGCACATGGCATAAAATCGCTAACCCCATGTTTTTCAATCAAGCGCAAGCTAGAGACGCGGCAGACGTGGCCAATAACTTAAGACCATGGAACCCCGTGATGCGTGGACGGGTTGCTGGTTGGGCCGTTTTCTTTACTTGCCAAGATCTACTTAAAGCGATTTTGGCAAGTAAGTGAGCGTCAACTTTAATTGCTGAGCTTCGGCGAAACCTCCCCCCTCCCATTTGTAGTCGAAACACACACACACACACACATAGAGCCAACCGAATAATTCTCGTATGTACTCGACTCGCCAGTGTTGAACCCGAATCGCTACTTACTAACACCTTGGCAGTTGTCCGAATGATTGTGTGACCCGATAAACCCCTCCTCGAATATACCGAATACACCGTTCTGACTGATCAAATACGTTAGAAGTCGAGAGACGTGTACGATGGTTGCTGTAGCAACGCAGGCGTCACCGGTTGTCATCAGCATCGCCCACCAAACATCACCGTCCCAGGGCTTCAAACCGCTTAACAGGGTCTTCGCGTGGTAATCACACGAATAGTCTGTTCTCTAGATCGCGATGATCCCTGCCCGTGCTAGATATCTGGTGCGCGGCGCGCCCAGTTCGACTGGCGTTACTGTTTGCCCCGGCTTCTCATCCCGGGGGGGCTCTCGCAACTCACACTAGCGTCCGGGTTAGTGAAGCAGGTACGGCGCCCCGAGCCCCGTACTTCGTAGATAAACGCATTATCTAGATGGATGGTGGCCGGTTATACGGTGTTGATGTGACGGGGTCAAAAACTGTCACCAAGTCAAGTCGTAGGTTGGCGGGCCTGGCCAGCTGTCGACCGGCTGTATTGGTGCTCGGCCGTGAAAACGACACTGCCCGAATAGCGTCGCTCAGTTCCTTTTATATCCAGCACCCCGACCCGATGGTGGCTAATGTGGGCCGTGGCTAGCACCCACAGCGGGGAAGAGGAAGAGAAGTGTGGTCGTCTGAGTGTGGTGAGTGATCTTGCCTATTTTCCGTAGAGGTTCCCGAGCTGTTTGCTGTTTGTTGTGTCGCTTGTATTCGTAAAAAAGGACTTGAATAGTGACCTTTGTTAAGCTTCCAATTGGAGAGTAGGAATGCTACCGCGTTTTCTGTGTGGAAAGGCATTTGTTACATCATGACGTTAAACATAATCAATCAATCAGTCACTGATTCAATCAATCAAGCTCTTCTTCGCCTTCGCGCCACGTGCTTTAAGCCTTGGCTACGGCACTCCGACAAAAAAGGTGCAGTGATGGCCACCACGGAATCAGAATGGTAGCATATGTTGAGTCAGGTCAATATAGAAAGATAGACGCACGAATATAAAGTTATGGCTTATCAGTACTGCCACTCCTTTTGATCAGCGTGTTGTCCGTGTTGTCCGTTGGCGCCGACGACAGCAGCAGCAGCAATAGAGGCACAGCGGGTTAGACCCAAGGACGACAGCACATCCATCCCTTTTGACTACAATGGCGTCAAGCCCAGAGAGACAGGTCCAGAAGACGCCCAAGGAGATCTTCAGAGACAACCTCAAGTTCTTGTTCATTGCTGGCGGCGGTCTGTTCGGTGATGGATACCTCAACACAACCATCGGTCTTGGTGAGTGAATCCATCCGTGTCGTTGTGTTTGTGACTGTCCAAAAGCGTGACTTCCACCTAACACCCCTGTGCGATCCAGTTGTACCGATGATCGGGTTCATCTACTTCCAGGACAAGAAAGGCAGCGTTCCCGCCCTGCAGGGCAGTGAAATGAAGGGCACATTCAGCATCGGTATGATTGTGGGACAACTTCTGTTCGGCACTCTCGGTGACACTCTCGGCCGCCATCGTGTGTATGGCAAGGAGTGCCTCTTCACCATCTTCGGCACCCTCCTCGTTGTCCTCCTTCCCTGGCATGGTCTCTCACAAACCGGAGTCGTAGCCTGGATGTCTGTCTTCCGTTTTGTGACAGGAATTGGCCCTGGCGGTGACTATCCGATGACTTCGACGCTTTCAGCCGAGCACCAAATCTTCGGCTCGCGCGCACGCCTCGTCCTACTGGCCTTCTCCTTCATTGCGCTGGGCCAGTTGACCGCTTCGATCGTCCTCATTGTGCTCCTGGCCGCCTTCAAAGGCGACATCCAGCGCGATGTCACTCGCTTCGAGTGGGTCTGGCGTCTCCTCTTCGGCCTCGGTATTATCCCCCTCACTGCGACCGTGTATGCTCGTTTCACGATCAAGGAGACAAAGCCATATCAGAAGTGTAAGTTTCCACCCCAAGATGACTCCAAGCCAAGCCATATTACATCGGCACAACTGAACGCCGTCGCGCTGACCACGACAACAGATGTCGCCAATGAGACTAGCGTCACGAACATAAACAAGCGCGGCATCAGTGAACAGTTCCGTGACTTCAAGGAGTACTTTAGTGAGTGGCGCCACGCCAGGGTCCTGATGGCCACCGCATTGAGCTGGTTTCTCTTGTACGTAATACCCGATGAATCCCCTCCCCTTTTCGATACTATTCTGGACGATCCTAACACTGCCGCACCTGAAGTGATGTTGCCTTCTACGGCATAAGCTTGAACCAGAGCATCGTCCTGGCCTCTATCGGCTTTGGCCATGGCAAGACCCCATACGATTCCATGTGGAAGACTGCCGTGGGTAACATCATCGCCACCATGGCTGGCTCGCTTCCTGGCGTGTACATAGGCGTGTTTCTTCCAGACCTGATCGGCCGCCGCAACCTACAGTTCTACTCGGCATTGACGAGCTCGGTGCTGTACGCCATATGGGCAGGAGTTCAGACAACAGCTTCGACCGGCGGTCTCATGACGCTGTTCGCGCTGTCACAACTCGTCCTTGGCGCGGGTCCCAACATCACAACTTTCTTGCTGCCGGTGGAACTGTACCCGACGAGAGTACGCGGTACGGCGCACGGTATCTCCGCCGCCAGTGGCAAGTGCGGCGCTGTGCTGACTGCATTTGCCTTCGGCACTGCCGCCGACAAGATCGGCGTCCGCGGTGTGATCGGCTTGTTCTCCGGTGTCATGGCGCTAGTAGCGCTCATCACGTTGCTCATTCCTGAGCCCAAGGGCCGGACTCTCGAGGACATCGAGAACGACGTCATGTACGGCAAGAGTATTGACAGCGTTGCGAACAGTGTTGAGGACAGCCCCATCAGCCGCGAGAGCACCGCAAAGATCGTTGGCAAGCCTGAGGATGAGGGGTACGGGACCACCGTTGAGGCTCGCACTGCTTAAGTAGGTTTAGGGTGCGCTATGAAGCTTGGATTAGTGATGCTGTTTCAAATATACGTATTGATAATAAGTTACGGGGATTTTCTTTTCGATCTGGTGCACAGAAGTGCAGCAGAGGCACGGAGGGTGGAAGACAGGACGGTTGGCCTCGTCGTGGTGAACTTAATTAAGAGTACAGGTCTGGGCAAGCAAGTAACGAGCTAGATACAGACGTACGGGATGGTTTTTGAAACCGATCTGCTGGGGCTATGGCGCGGCCCGGTTTTGACCTGCGCGAATAATTCGCGAGCTGCCGGCATGGTTATAAGCAGTCGGACCGTGTAATACAAGATGATAAAATATATCCAAGATCAAAAGGTCGTTGAGGCTCCCGCATCATGTCTGTTTTTTTCTGCTTTTTTCTGATGATTGATGTGCTGCTGCCTGACGGTCTGTGGCAGTCTGTGGCGGTCTGTGGCGGTTATTAGGTACAAGGTGATAACCATCTTAGGCACATATCTTGTGTACCCTACAGCCGTAGATACGTACCTAATGAAGCATAGTACAGTATCGGGGGGTTGAAGAACAGCACCCGAGAGCCATCATGCCTCGGCAGAGATGTCATACATCCATCCGTAGGTATAGTTATCTTTCTAATCTGTACCTGCCTATCTAGAATCTTACCACAAACAACCACCACCAACATCAACGACGTATTCCTTGTTCTACCTAAGGGTACTATCGTGTGATATTACTCACTTAATTCCAGCTCCTCGAATCCCAAACCACCCAGCTGGTCGAGGCTCATTATATGCTTCGCAGTTCCTGTTTGTTGTCATGACCTCAGTGTAGATCCCGTCTCGCAGCCAAATATGCCCGCCGACCAATTGCTCAATACAGTCTTGCGCGCGTATCAAGATGCCCCCGATCCCTCCCAGACCGATAAGATCCTCGGGTCGACGATCACGCTCCTGACCAGTCTCAACAATCCCTTGAATCTTTCTCTGATCACGTCGCATTTCCTGATCGCCCGATCGATATGGGAACAGCCCGATGGCTTGCGCACCTGTCTCCGGGCCTTGAGTGTTTACAACACTGCCGCGAATCGTGTTCGCCGAAACGAGCTGGACAATGCGAAACTAGTGGGAGGGCAGCTCCCGGTAGGGAGTAGTGTTCGCGCGGAGGATTGGGCGCGCGCTATCGCGAAGGGGTTGGACGGCAGATCGAGCCGATGGCAGCATGCATTGGTTCTCACTGGCATCTTGGTGGGAATGCAGAGCGAAGACGGGACATTTCTATCTCGGAGCTTGCGATCGACACTCGAACAGGCCGTCGTGACTGCGGCAAATCTGGCGTTAGAAGACAGGTCACAAACCGGCGCGTTGGGCAAAGGCGCGGTTGTGCTCGCCCTGACTTATGCTTTTCCGTTGCTATCAGGTGCCCACAAGGCAATGCTCAACGGCAATGTCCTTCTACCAGCCGTGGTGGACACTATGCTAGGGGACGAAGGCTTCCAACATGGCGAATTCATTCGAGCCATAGAGTCCGACCTCGGCCCCGTGCGCAACAACATGGACTGGCCCGTCAACTCTCCGTCAGTTCACCGCATACAGGGTCTCGAGTCCCGACCTCTCGCTCAAAGCATGGGCCCTCTGTCTCGGCTCGGTGCTTTCGCCGTTGAACATGCCGGGGATGCAAATATGATTCTCCATATTCAAGATGAACTCCTATCGTTCACGGCCGGGTTGTTGGCAAAATGGCAGCACTGCGCCCTTTCCTTGGTTGATCTATCTGTTGAGTCGACCAAACTATCACCCGAGGTCCTTCGAGGGCCTTGGCCTATGCTCTGGCAACTATTGAGGAAAATCGTGTTTGCAACAGTTGCAATATTGCAACCCATAGTAGGCCGGTGCCTTCTGGATCGCCATTTGCGCAACGATATTGTTGCGCCAACACTTGCCGTCAAGACACTTCATATACTGCGCAATGTCGCCTTCATCTCGTCTCGCCAGGGCGGGAATGTGTTCCAAATCTACGTATTCACATACCTCACCTCTCTCGATATCTTGACGCGATACCCAGACGCTTGCATTCATTTCCTTGAAGAAACATTACCGCCGCAAACGGACATCGTGCCGTCACCCATACATCAAGCCCTCACCTTATTTTACCTCAACACAGCAGAACACCTCACTCTTTCTCTCCCAACGCCTTCAGCCGAGGCCCTTATTGTGGTGCCCGCAACAGCAAACATCTCACCTACTTCTTGGCTCGCTTCACCAGCTAATACTCCGCCATCGGCCTTAACACTCGAGCTCTTTGAAGCCTCTCATGCAGCTCTGCTCAGCGTATTTGCCTGTCCCCAGCATAGCACGCTTACCGCATCCATAGTACCTTTCTATATCGACAACCTACTCTCCTCCTTCCCAGCACGCATTTCCCCCAGACAATTCCGTCTCGCCTTCCGCACCGTGATGCAGGTCGCAAGCCCATCGTATCCCATCTCAGCCACAAATCCCGAGCTCTCGGAGACGCTTCTCGAGATGCTGCGATTCCGAGCTCAAAGTGCCTCCACCGAACCCTTGCCACCAACCCCCGAGACGTCGGGCGGAAACAAACCCCAAGATCCCATGTCAGCCACCGGCCTCATCTCGGAGCAGACGGCACTTGTTCTGGCCCTCATTGACGCCTTGCCGTACTTACCCAAACCCCTTATCCACGAGTGGCTATCACAGGCCGGTGAGGCAAGCAACGCGATCGCAGACCCGCGGATGCGCAATACGGCACGGCAGAGGCTATGGGAAGTCCTCGCGACGGGCACGCTAGACGTCGACCGCGCTGTCTCGGGCGTCGCATGGTGGGGGACGCACGGCGGGCGAGAGCTCGTGAGTGGGGGCGAACAAGGGGGAGGGGACTTCATGATGAGCGGCGCGCTCGCTCAAGCCCCGAGAGAGAGTAGCCGGTTGTAAAAATCACAACTCGTATATATATACGCACTCTCCCACTCTCCCACTCTCCCACTCACAAACAAACACAAACACAAACAAACACACACGTACGTTTGTATACTATTATTTTTTGCCCATTAACCATCAGAGAGTCAACAGTGAATAAGCGAATCAGGAGGAACGGCGTTTTATTTGGACGGTGTTATTATATGTAACGTGATGAGAAGAAGAGTAATCAAAAATACATACCTCCATTTTGGATAATATCCAAACATCCAAACATATCTAATCCTCGGCGTCCAATCGCTGGAGTTAATTTTTTACCCTTTACACATTCCACCACACAGACATATTGCTCATACACATCGTTGAAGCCTCGTAAAACTCAAAGAAATAGATATCGAACACACCAAAGTGTGTGGAGTAGTGTTCTGATGTATAATAAATGCTTATTACGTCCCAATCCTTTTCTTTCCTGTCTCCAAAGAGGGTTTTCCGAACGCATACCAACCAGTTCTCCAGGTTCTACCTTCACGACCCTTGGCCTTTAGCCGTAGAGATGATGAGGTACCCACGCAATGCTTTGCTATAGTATCCCCCTTTACACCAGATGACGCCACCGACGCTAGCAACCCGTATGCCCCCGTTTTATTTCCATGTAATAATGACAACCGTGCCATCACAAGAACCCTCGTCTATCATCCCATCCATGCGTATATATATATATGTATGTGAACTTTCATTCTAGTGTTCCCAAGCCGTAACGTTTTCCAGATATGCGTACACAAGTGAAGGAGTCTACAAATCCATCTCAGCCCCGTCAGCGATCATTCTTCGGCTAATGCACTTCCGAGGTGACCGCATTGCTCAGGCCCATAAGTGTCATGCCAAAGAATGCGAAAAAGATGCTCAAATTTTGATTGTGATGCAGGCTCAGACTCTCGACGAACAGTTGCAAAGCAACACTGGCCATGATACCGGCCGTTATAGCGAATAAACAGCCGTAGGCCACGGCATCGGGCGCCATGTGCGTACGGTCAGCCAGCCTCAACCAAGCGAAGGCGATGCCGGCGCCCGCCGGTTGACTTAGACCGCCCAAGAGGAAGGACCACATAATCGCCTTGGCGCGGCTGTGCAGAGCCATATATAATGGCAGAGCAAGGGCGAAGCCCTCGGAGATGTTGTGTATGAAGAGCGCGAAGAAAACGTTGAATCCTAAAGCCGGGTTGGCGTGGTTTGTGGCATACGTTATGAAGCCCTCTGGGAATTTGTGGAGGGCTATCGCTACAGACGTTTGGAGGCCGATTGATAAAAAGGCATTCTCGGCGACGTGGTGGTGGTGTTGTGACTCGATGTCGTCCGAGCAAATGGAATCGCATTCATCTTCGACGGGCGGACGACTTCCACGTGAATGAGCGCGACTTCTACGCTGTGTCGGGCTCGCTTGCGACATGTATCCCTCGCTATTTTCATCAACCGTGTCCATGCTAGAGCCGGTGTAGCCGGTGTTTGTCTGGATAAAGGTCGCCGCTCTCGAAATGCCGTTGGAGCGAGCCGCCACATGTTTGAAGCATTCCTGACCGCAGGGATCTGAATATCCATAGCAAGGCCCAAGCTCATCACAGTTGGTCTTGGTGTCTTTCATGAAGGACATAACCCGCTTAGGCACTTTTAGGACAGAGGGACGTCGACCTGCCGTGGCGGATCGGCCCCGAGTGCTAGTGGGAAGCGATGCTGCATCGTCGATCTGGACGGACCTGGCTCTCCCAAACACACGATCGCTAGGGTGATAGATTGGCTTTTGATTCGATAGAAGCGGCGTCGATTCATTGGGGTATCGGTTCTCTGCAGTCGGCTCTGCTGGAGGTTTTGATCCGTCGGCTGACGATGCAGGAGCAGGGGGGCCGCGCCTGTCAACACTGCGAGCACGAGACCGCCTTCGAGATTCGCCGCGAACACTTCCGTTCAAAGAATGTTCTCCGTGACTATGATCACAGTCAACTACGTGCGACGGCAATAATCTATGGAATAATCGTGACAGTATTTGGATACCGATGAAGCCGCCAACAAAGCAACCCATCAGGGTGAGGCTCGCAGAATGGCTGTGGAAACCAGCCTTGACAAAATATTCTTTGGCTTCTGGCAGCAAGCTATACAGGGACATGAAGAGCTGGAAATTGGCACGGTCAGCGGCTGAGCTCGGATCGAAAAATAGGGATATGTGCAGAGCTGGCCACGTACCATAACACCGAAGCTCAGGCTCAGCGAGCAGGCCAGGAATACATTGCTTTCCTGGACCCGAAAGTTTCTTTTCCCGGGGAAAAGCTGGACGATCACATCGACGCAGATGATGGTGGCACCGAGGACACAGGCTATCAGTCGAAACAACCCCCGAAAACACGTTAGCCGGTGAATCGGACAGGGCGAAGCGCCATACGGAACCAGGGTTAGGGTTAGGAGCACCCACCTATTCCGCTCACGATGCACATGATCCATCCCCTGACATCATTGTCCATCCCGACGGCCATCGCGGGAAGTGTTGCGAACTTCGTCGTGTAACGGCGTCACTGGTTGTAGTAAATGTGCTTCCCTTCTCTCTCTCACACTCTCTCTCACTCTCTTACTCTCTCACTCTCTCTCGCGCGCGAGCTCCGGTGAGTCCGCCGATCAAGGGAACATGAGACTGTTCAGGGTTGAGTCGTATAGAAATTTTGGACTTTTGGACTTTAGGATTTTAGGATTTTGGGATTTTAGGATTCGAGAAGGTTAGACAATCTAGGTACCGGAGTTCGTAGCCCATATGCCTAAGTAGGTGTGGACGAGGGAGCTTGGACGCTATTATAGGTAGTGGAGCAGTTTTGATAGGTAGATTTGTAAAGTACCTAAGTAGGTAGGCAGCGTAGGTAGGCAGACGGTAGCGTACACGATGGTGATCTTCCCGACGTAAGTACGAAGTATCGCGGGAACCTTCAAGAAGTGGCCAGGCGAATACCTCCCCCTAATGTGAGAAAGAGATGGCGTAAATGCAGGCGGGTTGATTGTTATGAGGCAGCGAGGATGATGCTGAGACTGATCCGAACGTCAGAGGCCAGGTAGGAACTTAAATATGTACCTGGCAGGAGGTACCGGCTGATGAAGGGTACATGCCTCAGCGGGTACATGCATGACATTCTGGTGAGACATTCCGAGAATATAGTGTGTGGGGGATGTATCCCATACTGTATGTACACCTTACGATAGTTACGCGTAAAGGTGCCTGTGGGAAGGCAGAAGTGTGCAAGTTGTTCGCCGCAGAGCAGAACAGAGACGGCGAATGCAAGCAGTGGGCGTGCCTAATTGTACTGTGCCGGTACATCTGGACATCTGGACAAGTCGCCCCTGGGTCACGATTGGCAGGCAGGCTTTTCCCGACCTAACGCACTGCGGAATGGCAAACGGGGACCCTGATGGCCACCCTTCAGGTCCCTGGTCCAGCGTCTGCAACCACCGCCAGTTATGCGCAAGTCAACTCCACAAAAGAGAATCTCTTACACAAGACTGGTCTGGCCATCAGAATACCTACCTAGGATTTCACGTCCACGACAAATTTTGTGGATGTATGGCACAGATAGGTACCTACCTAGGTACAGATCCCGGGCTTACCCAAGTGTTATCCGGCTAACTACCTACCTAGGTACCTGACTAGATAGCAGTTTGGTTACGGTTGCATATCACTAGCACAAGGTACAGTCGCTTCAGCTACCTGTCTACACAAGTACATACATACATAGTTTGCTTCAAGTCTGCCAAGTACGAAGCGAACAATGCTGTAAATAGTAAGGTCAGTACAGATGCGGAGGCGCCAGGACACTTTTGCTGGACAAAAGGGGTCAAAAACGGTGAAGTGACTCCTGACGGGAGTCTCCGCAGCTCTCTCGACTCGAGAATTTGATGCCTAGCAGTGCCCCGCATGGCACCTAAGGTACATAGTAAGGTCTATGTAACCAGGTTGGTGTAGCACTACAGTATGTACCGATAGATATGCACAGTACGTGTCTTCGGTCCAATGGTGCAGCTAACCTAATAGTAGGTACCGACCGGTATTGCTAATCTGTAGGTACGGACTAGATACTGGCAGCCGAGTCCCGACAAATACAAGCGCAAATACCTACCTACATAAAGATAATTGATAAAAACCAGAGGTGAATTAAGTATATTTACCTTAGGAAACAGAGAATCGTGACTTGACTGGTGCCCTAAATCTCAATATCCGCTGCCTACGTGATAAGGCTGAGGGAGCATCGCGGCCTAGTTCTGTGGCTTCTGTGGCTTCTGCAGATCCGATGACAGCCGCGGCCACATGGCTCGATTTCACATACTACGTAGGTATCCCGTTTCTGTCCCGTAACTACCTTATCTAGGTTAGGTTAGTTCATAACTGCACTTCGTGAAATCTGTTACGGATCTGTATGGAATGTAACTAGTTAGATAGTGTAGCTCCAGATAACACAGCATTATCACCAAGTCACACATGACCTCAGAGCACACACGAGTTGAGAAAATGGATAAAACGGCAAGGCGGCTGCGCCTAGCCGAAGATCACTTGAAAAAGTTCAACACCGCATTCAGCCGACTTTGGCCGTACCTTTGAGGCCTGCATACGTAATTCGTCCAAGCATTGGTAATTTTGGTTCCGAGTTCCTGGTTCCCGAGTTTTTGGCCTGAAGAACCAACCAAACCGTCCGGAGTTAGTTATGTAGGTTGATTGGTTAGCTGATAACTTGAGGTTCTGCCTCTGTATCTGCAATTACCAATGGCCATTAGTTATCAAGCATCCCTCGATGGCCAAGAAAGCCTTTCTCTGCGAGGGGCTGTTAAGAATCTTCTGAACCCGGTATTATCGATCTGGATCTCTTCTGATTCCCTACGGAATGGGGGACCGCGATGGAGGACGGATACCTACCTACCTAGTGAGTGACCTACCTATCTAATGCCGTCCTTATCTGCCCGAAAGTTAGGTACTGGTAGCTTACATAGTAGAAGATCAACGAACTGACCAATCAGCAGAAGCTCGTCTAGCCCCGCTTTAACAATCACCAAAAATGTTTAGTGAACGTTCAGATTCTCAGTGAAAGAGGGGTTCTGGGCATACATACCCTACCTACCTACCTACCTACAAGAAAGACACCACCTACTTACACCACGAGACTACACGACGCGGACCCACGGACCCACGGACCCACGTACAGGATAACGGGATAATCAGAGACCGTGATCAAAGAAGGTGGCGCCGCGCGGCATGACCAATTAACGATGACAACGGCGGACATACAAGGTTCTCCCAGTGGACCGACCGGCAGTTGGCGGACCATGCGCGCTGTAGCTGCTGTTCCCGTGGTAGCGGTCGGATGACGAATTCCCCGGAACCCGTCCACTATGGGGCTTGTTTGTAACGAAACGAACCGATGGATAGCCGGCTGATGAATGATGGCAAGTTTCCGTATCATTGAGAACCTCTTGTGACCTGTTTACCTACATTTGGCATCACTATTTCCCGATATATAGCATACGATCGACGACTCGTCAGCAGGCCGCGGGGTTGCACCTGTTCTCAGTTCTCAGTGATCTCCTGGCCGGCAAATTGCCAAGAGAGCAGCATCGATTGGAGATCACTGCCATTGTCATCCGACGGACGGAACAGTCATAACCGACGAAGTCGTTGCCCAAAGCAGGCTTGAAAGGTGCAGATGGCTGCATCTGGCCGACCAAGTCATGCTAGCTATCAGCTCGAATTATTTGGACTTGGACAAATTCGGGTTCGGCAGAGGACTTCACCACGCAGAAACAGACGTTACCCGACGGCACGGCATCACTCGCGAGGACTGTCGCCATGTGACAGAAACCTGCACACCGAGTGGCGTCAGTTAGACGAACTTACAAAAAAAAAAGCCGCCAAGATCATCATATCATTGATCAAGTCTGAAACTAGACGAGACGCAGTGTACCAACAGGGCCAGGAGGTCAGTAATGCATTACAACTATTCCATAGGTATAGTAAATGCTCATATACGAAGCGAGGTGCAGCCGTATGGTAGGAAACTGAAAGTGCTGAATCAGTCGGCAAACTCACCCGATTCCTCGCTGATATCTCGTCGAACCCTTGCATCAATCGTTTGCTCCTATTTAAACCGCCCCTGTCTCGTCGATACTTTGCCGCCATCCCTCGCCCGACGCATCACCGAATGATATTTACCTAAGCAGTAGTAATTGACCCGATCGTCCGGACGCGTACTCGGTCGCCCCGTCATGATTTTAATGTAACGGAGGCATTCGTTATCAAGTCTCTACGCCATGTGCTGAAACGAAACGTGCGAAAGACTGAAAGTAAGTAGGTACGGACTATGGCTATTTACCGGATTCCGCGCTCTGAAGGGGGCAATAGTCGAAAGACGAACAAGGACTTCATTGATCGTGAAGGTGCCGAATAGGCATAATTAAAGGCAGCAATCTGGGCTGAATGAATGATCTGCCCTTGAAGCAAGAGCCTGCGGCAATGAATCCCCGCCCATGGCTGTATCGGGTACCTCAAACTCCGGAATCTCCCACTCCGACCCAGGCCGCTCAGTATCACGTCTACTAAGGAATACACGAAATATAGGATGTGTCGTTGGGCAGCAATTTTTAGGGTCCGCTGACGACGACATGAACTCTGAGGATCGTGGGATGGGCGAGTCTTCTTTTTTTAACAGTGGTAAACCCGTCGAGTTCTATGGGGTCTTGTCGTACTCAAAACTGCGTTCTACTGATGAGTATCCTCACCAGCAGCTGAAGACAGCTGAAGAAGCTCAGAGTATCTAGAGCAACTTATTCCCAGGGATGAGGCGAAGACGGTGCCCTAATTATACCTGGAACGGTAACCCTATCGAAAAGATCTTTCTAGCGAAAGGTTCATCAGACTCGGTGTTCCTAACGAAGGAATGAGTTCGGATGATTGTTGCTTAGCTTCACGAGATTGATTGTGCTAGGGACCTACCTATCTTGAGATTGGGACCGTTACGACTCCGTTCATACCGCATGTTGGCGATTCGGAAGCTTCCTCTCGAATCCAATGTAAGCCCTAGACAACATCCCTTGCGTTGAATACAATGTGTGCAAGGTCCAGTCGATGGGCACCGTAAATGAGCTAGGTTATTGCGATTTCGACTGTCGGCTCACCTATGAGCAGAGTTTATAAGTTTTAAGACTTTCAAGACGAGGAGGGTCCTGCTGCTGGACAACGGCTTTTGGGAGAGTGATTGGTTTCAATGGAGAGGCTCGCTGGATAATTCCCAGAATCTACCATGCGCTGACGAATTGCAATTAGACCTAGAAGATTGTATTGAGAGGTTGTATGCGGGGAGCTTACGAGGAATAGTCTCCTCGCCTCCTTGGAGCTGGGGTGCGGACATGAGGCTATGAGATCTGAATGTAACCTACCAGGAAGGTAAGTGAGCGATTAGCCACCCTGTCTGTCCCGCAATGCGTAGGCATTTTGTTTGTACTAACAGACCAACAGGCCATAAGTCGTCTTGATCACCGGGTCCTACCTTTGGGCAACTAGGGATGTTAGGTAGGGTCAAGTAAAACGAAGAGGACATGCGATTTCGACGAACATCCGCTTCGACTTTTACTGTCTCTTGCCCCGCGCGACTCGTCAACACTAGGCCAGCACCATTATAGTGTATTTCAACATTCGTACAGTAAACGTCTCCCGTCAGCATCGTCCACCTCGGCCTGAGAGAGTCGCAAAATGTTGATACCTCTCTCGCTCGCATGCTTCCTCGTGTTTGCGACATACCTGTACGTGAAGCTATGTCACAAGCGCTTCAGCCAATATGCACATCTCCCCCAGCTTCCGCCCTCCCTCCTCCTGGGCCATCTGAAGACTATGGGGCAATACATGAGACACGGTGCAGCCGATCGTCACCCAGGTACGGATGTATTGCCCATCTTTGCCTCTTTTCACGCGATAAGAATCGTTTCAATCATGCCAATCAATGAATCTTGTAGATATGATCTTCTCGGAAATGCATGAGAACCTGGGGAAACCCTCATTGATGTTCGTCGATCTCCGACCCGTCAACCGCCCGATTGTGCTCGTCACGAACCACGAGGTCGCCGAGCAGGTGTCAAGGGCGACCAGCCTGTTCCCGACAAGTGTACCCAAGTCCAATCTCAAGTACCTTGAGCATCTCATCGGTCCAGCCTCTATCCTCGCTGCTCGTGGCGACGAGTGGAAGGCTCTCCGGAAGAGGTTCAGCCCAGGTTTCGCCCCGCAACACCTGGCCACTCTTCTCCCGTGCATCTTGGACAAGACATTACCCTTCATAGCGCATCTCGATCATTACGCTCGCACGCAAGAGGAATTCTCATTCGTCTACCTTGTCATCAACTTGACATTTGACATCATTGGCTCTATAGTCATGGATACTGACCTGGATGCTCAACACTTGGACCCGTCCGATCAGGGTGAACTCGTTCGGGTGTTTAGCGAGCTTTTAGGCACATACACCGACGACAAGATGAACTTGCCCAGGTGGCTCAGCTCCAAGACGGAGACGAAGCGCTGTCGACTGGGCAAGCGCATCGACGTACTTGTCAAGGACGTTGTCCGTCGTAAACTCGCCCAACATCGCGGCGAATCCGTTACCAAGGACAAGTCCCGCAGTATCCTCGCGCTGAGCGTGGGAAACAGTGAATCCCTTTCTCCGGAGCTCATCGACGTGACCTGCGACCAACTGAAGACCTTTCTAGTAGCAGGCCACGATACGACAAGCGTGACCCTAGCCTGGGCCATGTACGAGTTGTCGCTCAATCCATCCGCTTTGGCCGTTGTGCGCGACGAACTAGACACACTCTTGGGCATCAATACGAGTCCTGAAGCAGTGAGGGCTCGATTTCTATCGTCTGACGGCCCGGAGCTGGTGCAAAAGATGGCGTATGTCTCTGCTGTCATCAAAGAGACTCTACGACTGCATCCACCAGCCGCCACAGCCCGCATGACTGAGCATGGCACTGGCTTCACGGTGCGCACGCCGGAGGGAAAAGACTGCTGTCTCGATGGCGTGATTATATATAACTGCGAGACCATCATACACCGGGACCCAGCTGTCTACGGAGACTCTGCCAACCGCTTTCTCCCAGAGCGCTGGCTGCACGAAGGAGGTGATTTGCCACAGGCCAGCAAAGTACCGGCGAGTGCCTGGCGGGGCTTCGAGCGCGGGCCCCGAAACTGTATCGGACAAGAACTTGCCAACATCGAGATGCGTATTATCATGGCGTACATCGCTCGTCGATACGATTTTACCAAAGTTGGACTTGGGGAGGTTGCCCGCGACGGGAACGGACAGCCGATTATAAACGATATGGGCGATTATCAGGTGAAATCGACCCTATATAACGTAAGTTCTAGCTCCTCTACCTCTTCGGAGAGTCAATGTCTAACACCAGTGTTAACATGAATTCCATCTAGACGAGGCAGGTAACATCGAAGCCGGTTGATGGGATGAAGTTCAAGGTCGCTCGAGTAGGTGATTGAGCACAAGACGGTCGGTGCCACTGTCAGAATACAATCATCCCGTTGCTGTTTACAAACGAGAAGATACTCAGACAGGTACCGTCCCGTATTATACCTAGGCCCGCTGCCCTACTAGCATATGATTACGACGTATTCCTATTCACAGTCTAAGCATTATGTACATTTGACGCAAGAGGAGGCGGGAACCTAGCGTGCTCGATGCAACCCTGGGGGTCTTGTCGCGTGACTGTAGGTAGTAGGTAGCATCTTGAAAAGATGATCTCAGACGCAGATGATCGTTTTCAATTGGTCATGGATCCTTCGGAGCCGAGGCAATCTGCTTTCCAATCTCTCCTCTTCTTTTTAGTTGTTTGCTGGTGTCGATCTACCGACTGAGTTACTCCTATATGTGCCATCCACTTCACTTATCTACCTACCTACCGGAAGCCCTCCAATAGCATTTACGACGATCATACTGGTGATACTTGCAGTCCAGTCCAGTCCAGTCGGTAGTCATGTAGTTATTACTGTGGCCGTAACTAATTATCTAAGTAATAGTTAGGTACGGTTGTGGGTCAGTAGTTAACCTACTTAACCGTGAGGACCCACTTTTGCACAGGGCCCCCTTTCGCAACAGAATCAATACACTTGCCGGCTTCAATTCAATCCCAATCCAACCGCCAATGCGCTTTCCATCCAAAATGAGTAAATCTGATGATGATAAAAAAGAAAGCATAGCGTAGGTGTAAGAAGAGGTATTTACGTCTTCAAATACGCGTGCCGGGTGGTAACTAAGTGTTGATGGCTTTGAACCGTGAATGGGAGTAGTCTCTCTACCTCAGATAACCTAGAAGACATACCACCACCACGCTCACCTGAAAAACCTCTTATAAGCCCCCAGAGACGTGGATTAACACTCGAAAGAAAGCTGCCGACATTGCCTATGCAATTTTGAAAAAAAAAACTCATTGCCCATCTTTCTCGACATCCATATGATACTCAATAAGGCTGGCAAATCTATCGCCCTTTAACCGCTCAACTCGCAAGCGAATGTACAACTAATACTCAATTACGAAAGGAACTTGAGAAACACGTACCTGATAAACGTTGAAAGAAAAAAAAAAACCAAACAAGGTGTTTTCAAGCTTACCGGAGATTCGTACCGCCCAGGAGAAAAGAAACGAAGGGTTACAATCACTTGAGGAGAATAGACAAACAGAAATCGATAAATTCGTAGAACACCACACACCCAGGTCAAATAAGCGACGGCGAACAAGGAAATGATTTTTTCCCATTTTTAGCTATAACGGTTGGTCTTCTACGGTTGATTGAAGGTAGTGTGGTAGAATCTATGGTTTCTGTTGCAAAAGGGGGCCCTGTGCAAAAGTGGGTCCTCACGGTTAGATCGATAACGGGTACGAGCCCGGGATTTGAGCGGGGAAACCCGTTCCCGCCTGCGCTAGTTAGATAGTTAACTCCCGGGCCGTTATTCTTATTTTCCGGGGGGCGCCCCACTCTTTTTCGGGCCGGTACTCGGAGGGAGTTGGAAGAGACCAAGACCAAGATACAGAGATGGGTCGCCAGGGGGGGGGGGGGGGGACGTCGCCTTCCCACTCACCGATGAGGAAGACGAATAATACGGTGAGGATTTAGGGAGTGGGATATTTGGTTCTATACGAATGACTATAACTTTATGGATTGTCGGGATTTCAACCCGAGCTCTCCTTAGCCCAAGTAGTCAATATCTCGTAAGCCACCTGCGCCGCCGTGAGCGCCGCCGCCTCGCCCGGTCCGTCATATGCAGGGCTTGCCTCGACAATATCTGAGCGTATAGCTGGTTGTGCCGAGGGGCCCCGAATATCAGGGGTCAGTGCTCGTGAGCCGAGCTCTGTCTAGTCCCATTCATTGCCTGTGTCATCTGCTTAGGCGCCCTCACCGTTAGGCGGGGATGGATGAAGAAATACCCAAGACATCTTTTGCTGGCAACTTACATAGCATCCCCATAGACGCTCGAACTCGGCTTTCTTCCCAGGCGACTTTGTTCTCATTCACGTCAATCTGCGCGCTGTGGCGATCGGCTGGGTGCCAGGACGGTTCCGGCTCCGGCTACAGAACATATCGAGCTGCTGCGACAAGCAGGAAAGCAATTTGGCATCGTTGTGAGTAGTAGTAAGTATGAGGCGTTGTTCCTTATCAGGAAACTTCTCGCCGTAACTCGCCATCTGTGGGCCTTTTGGCATGACCTGCAGAAGAAAAAGGAGCAGAAAACAGGAACCGGGGGGGGGGGAGAGGGTTGAGTTTGGAGGGAAAGCTCGGTTTATATATATTCATATACCGTCACCAAGTCAGCTACTGTTGCGTCGATTTCATCTTCATCTGCCCGATTTCGCGGAATTTCGAGAGCGAGGCTCAATGACGGACCATCCAGCCAATGTACTCATCACTGACGAGATTTGCTTAGGTACTGTAGAAACCTCCTATTGGCATCATAACCTCGTGATTCATCTGCAATCCATCTATGAAGGCGCTATCTTCTGACTACGGGAAGTTTCCGGCCGTTTCCCAGCATACGTACAGGAACTAACCTAGAAACATGGGTATTCTTTTGCTCTCCTACGCCTCTCGGCTAGTATGACTTGATTTAGAATCACAATATTCAAACGTCAGGGAAGTAGGCAGTTTATTTGATCTGCTCAGAACGGATGAGATGGTCGTTGTCGTCTCTAGAGTGGCGGATGATGTAGTCCGACTGAGACTCTGGTACGGGAGCAGCCAGGACGGCGGCGCAGCGTCCAGGGCGGGGATCGTGAATGCGTGAATGCGTACTTTATGACAGTTGAAGTGGTGCAGCAGAAAATATAGTTTCGTTGAGACGTTCGCAAGCTGTGTCGGATACGGGCTTGTGTCTGCTTGTGTCTCCAATGGGAGAAGGGAGGCGATGAAGCTTCCCTTTAATAGATAGTCAAGAAGCGACCAAGACGCCTCTGGTCTTCTCTCTCGTCATTCCTCTCTACCCACTCGCAAGTCCCCTGTTATCCCCCGACATCCCAGCACGGCCGTTGGTGCTCTGCCGGCTCATCCCACGATCCCCATCTGGGTGAGGGATCCACAAGCCTCGTTGAACAATGCTGTATGTTTAGAATCAATGGCAGTCGTCCGTCACTAATTTACTGGCACGACATCGAGGGTCTTGGTTATTCACAATCTGGTTCCTCCATCTTTGCTTGCATAGTCGGCCATAGAGACTGATTTCTCTTGCCACCTTTTTTTTTTTTTTTTTCACTATACTCCTCGCTCGTTACCTTCACGTCATGACAAAGCTTTGGCTTTGCTAAAGGTCTAATATGGCCTCTATGGGACTTCAAACCAAAGGATGTGGAAATAGGTGAGCCTCTCCTTGCGTGCCCATCCTTTGCGTCAGGATCATCTGAGTCTAGCCTAACTGATGGGCAGGCTTGCCAAGCCTGTATCCTTCGCGATACCCGGTCAGACTCCTCTTTACAGGACCAGAGGCTTCTGGTTATCCCATCTCAACTTGCTCTTCTTCCTTAATAGTATCGTCCTACTGGCCAGATCTCGTGTTGCCAGCCCAGCTGTCCCAGGTCTCCGCGAAGTCCCCGAGGCCACCTCGGCATACTCGTCCATCTTTTACAAGTTTGACCTCGCACCGGGCCCCTGTCTCATAAGGGTACGGTGACGACAAGTTTCCTAACGGCCTTGACGAGACGCACTGGAGGCGCCAACGCCACTGCCTACACATGGTGTTGCAGAGCCTGACATGCAACGCCAACATGGACATCGTTCCGCATAGGTGGACAGAGAACGACGAGGCGCCATCTTGCCTGGTTTTCCACCGAGACGAAGTGCCGAAATCTCGACAACCTACGACGATGGAGCCAGGAGAATGCGATCAAGAATGTTTTTGTGCGCGAGGTCTGGCTTCATAACAAGTAAACCATCCATGCCTGGCGACGCCTTTGTCTGGTCGACGTTCTGGGGGGCAGTAAAGGGTAGTAATATAGTCATCGCGCGCAAGCCGAGATGAAAGTCGACGCAAGTCACTTTTGATGACTGATGAGATATCGCGTACGGCAATTGAGCTGGTGCGCCATGGAGATAATGGTCCAGCCCTGGAACTCGGTACGGCGGATGCGCGGCATCGTTGGTACCTATTTGCAATGATGATTAGATTTTTAAGACGGAGTCAAATTTACCCTTCCAACTAAAGTCCCTTAGGGTCAGAATGAGAGCGGTGTGGTGGTAGATGGTCATATTGAACACATTGTTGGTTCAGAAACAGAGGAAAGACGAGGAAGCAAGGGGGAGAGAGAGAGAGAGAGAGTCTGAGGGAGGAGAGACACGAGGAAACCCAGGCAACGGGAGCGAGTGGTCAGTTTTGACAGTATTTACCTATTTTACCATTTCGTACGGAATTCGACCGTTTCTCCCCGTTTCATCCCCGTTTCATCCCCACATGCACATATTCTCCGTATCGCCGGTCTGTATCGATAAGTAGATAAGTATCTACCTAACTAGATAGGTATCTATCTACTGCGTACATCGACACCCGTGTGTACCGACAAAGTACGAGCAGACTGTACCTTTACTAGATTCTTCACTCGAGACATCTCACAACCACCACGAGCTCCGTCGCATCTGCCTCGTATAGCTCACCGCTGACTGCGAATGCGCCTGACAACCTCTTCAGCTGGCCTGTTGTCATACCTACTTTAATTCACACTTTCTCGCTGGGTTCCTGCTCGATTTATCAACCCGTCTAGCTCCGACGGAAAGCCTTCCCAAAAGTTCCCTTCCATCTCCCGCAGACAAACATGTCCAAGAGCACAGTCGCACTTCTCGCCGCTGCCAGCGCAGGAGCTGGCGCTGCCATTACAGCAGCAATGTATTCGCTGCGACCACAATACGAGCGCCCATTCGAGACTCCAAGTAAAGCCGTGTCCGCGTCAACCACAAGCACCGGCCCGGCGGACGCGTCCGTTCCCGCTCCTGTTCCCGTCCCCGCTCGGCAAATATTCACACCCCCAAATCAACCACAGGGTGGCCCCTCCTCAGCACCTACGGGCCTCGTCGATCCGGCCGGCCTGTTCGAGTACGGGTTTCCGGGTCCCGTAGCCGACATTGCGACACGACAAGCGCTCATCTCTGCCTATGACCGTCGCCTGCGAAATCCCCACTGGGTCATTGAGCATATAACCCCCGCGTCACTGGCCGTCAAGGATGGCGACAGGAAAAACAGTGCCTTCCTGGAGGATGAAGCCGTCCCAGAGAAGTTCCGGGCAAAGCTGAAGGATTACTTCCGCTCAGGATACGACCGGGGCCACCAGGTTCCGGCGGCCGACGCGAAATGGAACCAAAAGGCCATGGACGAGACCTTCTACCTGACCAACATGGCACCCCAGGTCGGCGAGGGTTTCAACCGTGACTACTGGGCGCATTTCGAAGACTTCTGCCGCCGGCTCACGGAAAAGTACCCGAGCGTGCGGATCGTTACCGGCCCCTTGTATCTGCCCCAGCGCGACCCTACAGACAACAAGTGGTACGTAAAGTACGAGGTCATCGGCAACCCCCCCAATGTTGCCGTGCCCACGCATTTCTACAAGGTCATATTCGCTGAAGAGGATGCCTCGTCCACAACGGGCAAGGTCGCCATTGGCGCCTTTGTGCTTCCCAATGCGCGCATTCCTAACGAGAAGCCGCTCGCCGACTTCGAGGTACCCGTCGAGGCCGTAGAGCGCGCGAGCGGCCTCGAGTTCGCTACCAAACTGCCCGTCCAACGACGGAAGCGTCTCTGCGCCGACGCGACTTGCGCCCTCGTCATCAAAGACTTTGCCAATAAGCAGAGAGCGTTCAAGTAGCCGAAAGGCTCCGGTGGCCACTGGCCCGTTGAGTACTTGATCGGCAGGGAAATCCGACTGGATCGAATCGTGTGTCTTGGGGAACTACCGCTGTACAAAAATGACTGATGATCTGCAACGCATACACATCCGATTGGAGGCTTGGAGAAGTTAATACGACGATATCGCATGGACTTGCGTCACAGCCTTTGATTTTTTTTTTTTTTTTTTTTTCTTCTCAAGGTGAATTCCATAGAGGAGGTGTACATACCATACGCATATCACCAATCTAGCCTATTCATAGAGTTAGATAGTCGAAATCCAGAAATAAAGTAAAATAAACAAAAGTCCGCGGGGCGTCTTGGTTCGTTGGATGCCGTGAGTTAATCAGTTTCATGCCAAAGCCCCCCCCCCCCCAAATCTCATCGCATAACACCAATCTAGGCACGATCCGCCATCATCATCGTTTCAGTCATTTAGGTTCGAGAGAGCTACTATCAAGCTGCGCGATGGAGGCGGTATCGGAGGCGTTCCCCAGCCAAGTAACACCTTACCAGGCACGGTTCGTATTAAGAAGGTTTTACGTTTAGGATTTTCGTTCCTGTCGAGAGGAGCCTATTATTACATCCGGTTTGTTGGTGTCGGGATACCAACACCCCTTCCGAAACGACCTTTTGGGTATTGGTTATTGCTCGCCGTACAAATCATACCGTATTACTCCATGCCATGCAGTCGCTCCGGGACATTATCAAATATCAACTTGTCGCAACTAGTTCCACCCCACCGTGCTTTTCCTTCCCTTCAGAAGAAAAGAGCAGGGTCTATTTCTCGTAATTTCCCCTTGAACAGCTCTCGAGTCTACTCTTATCGAACTCGAGTGTAGTTGCCCCTCTTCTGTTCCATTCGCAGACTTTCTTCCTGGCTGGGTAAAGGCGCTCTTCTGTGCTTGCTATCAGCTGCCTGATCGGCAGCCTGAGACATTTGTGGTGGAGGTGGGAAGCCAGGTGGTACGGCGAAGTTACCTGGTGGCATGAAGCCCGGTGGTGGAATCATGCCGGGTGGTGGTGGTGGGGGAAAGCCTCCTCTCTGAAGCATCTCGGCAATCTTCGCAAGATCAGCTGGATTAGCAGGGTCTAGACTGGGTAGAGGCAGAGGTGGAGCACCGCCATTGGAGCCTGGGATGGGGAAAGGCAGATTAGGCTGCACACCCGGCGCGGGTATGCCACTGACACCAGGAATCTGCGGTACCGGCGCGCCGTTCGTGGGAAATGTCAAGCCCGGGAGGCCGGGGAATGCGGAGGCCGATTGTTTCGGTGGCATCTTCTGGTCGACTAATCCTTCCATCTCGTCCTCAGCCTCCTGTTCTTCTTCCTCTTGACGTTGGCGACGACCACCGCGTCGATCCCATGTTCCCTGAGCTTCGGCAGCCGTCTCACCAATGTGATATCGGTCTTGGGATACGTCCGTCTCTCCCGGCCGAGCTCGAGACCAGAATCTTGTGATGCGATCGTTGGATCCAGAAGCTAGAATGTGGCCCAGTGGGTGCCAATCAAGAGACCAGATTGCGAAGTCATGCGCGAATGGAATTTTGTGAGCTGGGTAAATGCTCTGTGCCGGTGCTGACGATGGATCTGGGCTATCATACACGGCCATACTGATGGCTTGGCCGGCGGGCGTGTTCGGTTCGTCAAGAATGTAATGGTGTAGTGAGCCATCGTTGCCACCCGTGCTAAGAAGATTCGAATGGATGGGATGCCAGGTCAAAGTCGAAATGTCCTTCTCGTGTCCCTTGATGAGGCATATGTCTCGCATCATCCGTAGGTCGAATATTCTTGCGGTCTGATCACGTGCCGACGTGGCTATGCAATTGCCCATGACGCGTTCGAATAGCGTTTTCGTGATGTTGTTCTTGTGACCATGAAGGGTTGTCAGACACCGCTGCGTTCTCGGATCCCACAATTTGACTAGATGATCCTTCGATCCAGATACAATCAGTCCTTTGGTGGGATGCCAGTCGCAACTTTTCGCGTCCCAGCCATGTCCCTGGAGGGTTGATTCGGCGACACCTCCAGCGAAATCGAAGATCTTGAGCGTCGAGTCATCGGACGCGGTGACAAACTTGGAATCGTTGGGAGAGAAGGCAATGTCCCGGATGGGATCACGATGACCTTGTATGACCTGGACGTTGTTGAAATTGGGCTGCCAGTACTTGATGATGCCATCATGGTCGGCCGATAGCAGCCAGTCGTCGCTATGAGAATAAGCCAGGGCGCGAATAGCAACATCGTGAGCCTGCATTATGGTCTCGAAGTTGAAACCGGTTCCATTCCACAGCGTGAACTCGCCACTGCATGATGCTGTTAGCAACCGGCGTCCCTCCGGGGTCCAACGGACTACGTTGACCGGGTGCTTGATTTTGTTAAGAGACGAATGTAAGTGCTTCGTAGGAACGGTGTCAGCAGGGTTGGTCACCCGACCTAGAGGCGGGAGCATCTGCAACAGTGTCAGTCTCTGTCCAGGCAGGCTATCTCGATTGTCTGGTTGAGTCCTACATCGATAATATAGCTTGCGCTAGACTGTTCCTGCTCCCGCATGTAGCTGTTCTTGTAGCGCGGTTGGCGATCGCGCATCCACCGGACCATGGTAGAGCCATAGTCCGTCACAGGTCCTTTACGATCCATCTGTTAGCAATGGTCCCAGAAGTATGAGGCAGGCTTGGTGGAAGCAAAGTCGATATGTAGGTGGATGATGGTTGGCTTGGAGAGGATAAGTAGTCGCAGGCAGGGTCTGAGATTCCTGGATACCCTACAGACCATACCTACTACAGACCGCCTCACTAAAAAGTAAAGGGGAAGCCAAAACATCACCAATGAGCATAGCACTTACTGCGACCTCGAACCCTCATGTAGGCGCCCTCATGTGACGGACCAGACCCGCCATGATCCCCACGCGGCTCGTAAGCCATGATGGGACGATGCGTGCCTGCTTCGGTACAGGTGGTAGATGTTCGGTGCGAACTCTGTTGTGGCGAAAGCTGCAGAAGGCGAGATGGAAAAGACGGATTGATCACCGGAAATGTGTCAAAGAGAACAAAAGTATATCACGGGCCAAAGTAAGAGAAGTAAGTAAGTAAGAGTTGGAAGGAAAGAGTGTCGCAAGTGTGCACTTCGCCTTCAGCCACGGTCAAGGTTCAGGTTCAGGTTCAGGTTCCTCGATTGTAAGGTACCTAGGAACCTACCTACCTAAGGTAGATAACTCAGTACAGAAAGCACCTGCAGGTACGAAGTACCTTAACATTTACAGATTATTTACAGATTAGATACTCGAACATAGGTAGTTAGTTAGCGTCAAACGTCCCTTGTCAAACATCCTTGTGGCACTACCTACTTACCTATCTAACTACCTAATGCTGTGGCTCAATCAGTGTGGCGGTGTACGCTTGGCTAGGTAAGTACTGTGGGGTAACTATCCGAGTAATAAATGGATGGTATGTCGATATGGACTGCACGTCGAGTACGTCCGTACGTCCGTAATGCTTCCACAAAACTACCTAAGCGATTCTAGGTAACATTAGCCCTTTTTAGAATAGTATCGGCTTTCCTTAGATAACTAGATAAGTAGTTATCGATAGGATAAAGATAACCAGAGCAAGTCCGTCTACTTCCATGGCCGAGTTATGTCACTTATAGGTAACGTAACCCATACCAATTCCAGCCACATACGTATTCCGGCCACCAAATGTCCTGCGCATTTCTTCCCCTTTTACAATCATGTACGCATTACAATTCCTCTTCCTCACTACTACCTATTATCACCATTTCGACCGTACCACTCCGACCATCATGCCAATTTACGCAGTTTCAATTCAAATATTGTTTCCGATCATCGAAATGGATAAAAGAAGAGCGCATTCGAACCTACGAGTCACTACCTACCTACCTACCTACCTACCTACCTAGCGTGCACGAAGCGTCACGCTTATTTACAATCTCCCGAGTAACCCTGCAAAGGCCGGCTTGCAGGCACCGAATCACACGCAGATGCTGCTACACCCTATCGAAATCTAACTACCTAGGTACCGATGAGGAAACTTCCATTGCGATAGTGCCATTTGGTATGGCTGAGATGTTGAAGGTTTCAGATATGGTTGAACAAACACTGGATGAACAGGGACGACGGCAGTGACAGCAACAGTAGCAGCAACGGCGATAGCAACAGCAATAGTGACGACGGTAGCAACGGCGACGGTGGCAGCGACAACAATAGTGATGACGGTAGCAACGGCGACGGTGGCAGCGACAGCAATAGTGACGACGGTAGCAACGGCGACGGCGGCGGCAGCGACAGCAATAGTGACGACGGTAGCAACGGCGACGGCGGCGGCAGCGACAGCAACAAGTGATTGAATAGGTAAGTATCTAGGTCGTGGGTAGAGAGGCATGGAAGTGCCTAAACCAGGTACCTACAGCAGAAGCTACAGGTAGGTAGTAGTAGTAGTAGTATATTAACGTCTAACCGCTACAGGTAGGTAGGTAGGTAGTAAATGTACGTAAGAACTAATGGTGGCCGGAAAACGTATGTGGCTGGAATTGGTATGGGTTACGTTAGACTAGGTATTAAGTTATAACCTCTACTCTACGGACTGACCTTACCAATACTCCAAAATACTCCAACAAAAGGTGTCGTACGTTACCACGCTATCATGTGTGATGTCAACGTTGAGTCTCGATGGAATGGGCAAAATAAGTCTCTCGTCATCCTACATGTTTAATGCCAAAAAACCCACAATCCCTTTCGCACTCTAGCCCGGCCATGGCCAATTCTCCCTCGAAGCCATACAAGACCGCAATCCCTCAGCTGTCTCCATGCCGACCACTTACACAGCTCTACTGACGGACCTGTTTCTCGTCTACGCCAGTAGATAACAAAGTTGTTAAAAGCCCGTCCTCATCCTCCCTCATTCTACAAGGAGAAAGGAGAAAAGACAGCGGACCTTCAAAGAGATCGAGTCTTTTATCTTGTCCGTCTCTCAGGCTAGCTGCAACTCTCAAGCTTAAACTAATCTGCTACCAGCCTTTCTTCTTCGTCTATCTCACCGCGTCCGGAGACAGGAAAAACTTCCCTGCTGATTTCGGCGCTGCCATTGACGTCACTGACGAATACCGGTAACCGGTTCCTGTGTGGGATATCGAGTTGGCCAATTCCACGAGACAAGAGGCAAAGATGGATTCAGCCACCTCCACAAGCGTGGAGACCGTTGCGACTACTATACTTAGACGAAACGAAGAGAAAGCAGCCAGCGATGACCGTAGGCCTGCCTCGATACAAGACGAGAACGAGGAGATCAGACCGAAGACGCCCGTCCGAAAATATAGGCACGTGGCGGCCGTACACTTCAAGGCTCGCCCATCTACCCTCAGTCATGATACCCAGGCCTCACCCAGTTTTGTTGGCTTTAGAAATCTCATGGTAATTGTGCTAGGTATGAAAGAAAGCCACAATCGCGACAATCTCGACGACACTGATAAGAGTCAACTGACACACGATAGTGGTGGGAAACTTGAGACTTGTCATTGAAAATATGCAAAAGGTAAATGATAAATGAGCTTTCTGCAAACGAAAAGCACATGAAAAAAGAGGTCGACTGCTGATTTAAATGCTCGCGCAGTATGGCAACTTAGTCTGCCTGACATGCCATGACTTCCGGCAGAAAGACATGTTGGTCGGACTGCTTTTATATGTCCTAGTTCCTTGTCATCTCTTCATCGCTTACCTTCTCGAATGGGTGGCGGCGAAGCGAGCACGAGTCTCCCGAGCTCGGTCTATCAATAGGAGTGGCTCGACCAGCCCGACGAAGAACGAGCTGGCCAGCTTCAACGCAACATGGCTATGTATCAGAGCAGCGCATCTGTTAAACGCCACCGTGGCGCTTGCGGTACACAGCTGGGTCGTCTATTTCCACATTCATCATCCCTTGATCGGTACCATCACCGAGCTCCACGTCATTATTGTTTGTATGAAGGTCATATCTTACGCTCTCACCAACAGAGACCTCCGGCACGCCTATCTCCACCCCGACAAGGGCGAGCTTGCCGCGGTGCCCGAGATATACGCGTCGTGCCCCTACCCAGAGAACATCACCATGGGTAATCTGACGTATTTCTGGTGGGCACCGACTCTCATCTACCAGCCGGTATATCCCCGAACCGAGGAAATCCGGTGGATCTTCGTATTAAAGCGACTGGGCGAGACAGCTTGCCTGAGTGTCTTTATCTGGTTTTGCAGCGCTCAATACGCTGCCCCGGTGCTGTGGAATTCGCTCGACAAGATCCACTCCCTCGACCTTGTATCTATGGTGGAGAGACTTCTGAAGCTGTCGACCATCTCCCTCGTTATTTGGCTGGCCGGGTTCTTTGCCCTCTTCCAGTCGTCGCTGAATGCGCTGGCTGAGATCATGCGGTTCGGAGACCGATCGTTCTACGATGATTGGTGGAACTCGGGCGGATTGGGGGAATACTGGCGGCTCTGGAACAAGCCAGTCTATCAGTTCATGAAAAGACATATCTTCCTGCCTCTGGTGGGGAGAGGCTATACGATGAGCACGGCCAGCATTATTGTATTTTTCGTTTCGGCCGTTCTACACGAGCTCCTCGTCGGCGTACCCACGAATAATATCATCGGTTAGCCATGTCTCTCTCTATTCGCCCCCCACGATACCTACCCCATACCCTAATCTAACCGATACTCACAGGCGTTGCGTTCATGGGCATGCTCATACAAATCCCATTGATATGGATAACTCGACCACTCGAGAAGATGAAAAGTCCCAATGGGAAGTTGCTCGGCAACGTCATCTTCTGGGTCTCCTTTACCATCCTTGGACAGCCGTTTGCCGCCTTGGTGTACTTCTACGCATGGCAGGCCAAGTACGGCTCCGTCTCGAAGAGGATGGGCGAATACAGTCAAAATAGTCGTGCCTAGCTCTCGCGTGTGAGTTTCTCAAGCGGAAATATCACATATATATATAATGTTAAACTTCCCACGCGTAAGACATGCAGATGTGATATACTTTGTCCCCTACGTCTTTTCTTTTCTTTTCTTTCTTTTTATATAGTACAGTCAGGGCCGCAAATAATCGTCAAGCAGGTTACATGGTGGTTAGCACAGCCAACTTGACTCGTAGAGCAGCCATTAGATTCCCAGCGTATATTGGTGAGCATTATGTATTCAATAGGTAAACAAGCAAGGCTATAAATATAGGTAGTTTTTTAAGCAAAATATACACACAAGAATTTGTCTCCTCAAAGTAGGGTCCCTCAAACCCAAGTTTTTTCTTTCTTTTTTTAAAAAAACAAATGCCCCAAACGCCGGATCAATCTTATTATAGAGCACCATTACTACTGTAACGTCTACTCCTCGTAAAGGCGCCAAAATCAACGCAAAGGCTGGCAACAAGTAATATTGCGTTGAAGACAGCCATCATATAGAATGGGGCGCCCGTCGAGACGGCGTCGAACAGGTACCCGCCGAGTTTCGTCAGCATCAAGATGGCGACGCCGCCGCACCACGAGTAAACGCCGGCAATGGACCCCTTTAACTGCACGCGGGAGACCTTGTCGCCCGGTTTCCTAGCCCTCCCGTTTCCGTTCGGCAAAAGCGCCTCTCTTTCCCCTGCATTCGCATGCAGTCCTTCGCCTCGTTCGTCCACGTCTGCTTGAAACGGAGAGGCGGAGTCAATAACTACGTCGTCACCAAGGGCGCCGCGGCCGATTGATCCCAGGCTACAGACAATGGCGCCAATTTGGCTGATGCCAAGGAGAGAGGCGACGAGGAAGACAATGGGCGAACCGCCGCGTCCATCCACATCCTTGAACTCCGGACTCGCGAGCTGAGGAAAGATAAGGTACCCCACGACACCGAGGGATGTAGCGATCAGAACACCCCAATTCACGCCTTTGTAGAGCCTCGCGTTTACGTAGCCGAACACGGGGGCGCAAAGCAATGCGATCAGCTGAGCTGCACCGCTCAGAGAAGCCGCCAGTACATAGGCAGCACTGCACTCGCGCTTCAGCTCGGGGGAAGGGTCGTGTGGTGAACCCTGACAGAACCCGCGGGACATGAAGTAGGTGTTCACGTACAGCGGAACGAAGAGCGAGATGGCAACGGTGCTGGCTCGCGCGACGAAGCCGCCGAGGTAGCCAAGGGCGATGTGTGGGTCAGTGACGCCGAGACGGAGAGACGAGAGGAGGAGATAACGGTAGGGAATAGGTCTCGTGATAGAAGCCTGCTTCTGCGCGTATCCATCAATACCCTGTGTCGCGGCGACTTGGGCGAGGGCAGAGCTCGCTATAGTAGAAGTCGGCCGGGCCTTAAGCCCCATCAACATGCGCCACCCTTTGCCCTCTTCCCCCTTTAGTCCACGGAGGCCGAAAAACACGAATACGGCGACGGCTAAGGCAACAGTGCCCACCACGTAGAAACTATCAGTGATGGCTCTCGCCGGCGTGACGCCTTCTTTCTTCGCGAATTGTGCAGGTAGCGGTAGAAATAATGCCAGAGCTACGAGAGCACCGCATCCAGTAAACACGCCGACAAATCCAGCGAGCGCAGAGGGTTTCCTGCCTTTCGTATCCGCGACATTCGACGATGATGGGTGCACAGTACTATCGCTATGCGCGGGGCCTTGCTCATGACTTCCAGAAATATGGTGTTCGAAGCGCTCGGGTGTGATCGTGATGTCGCTCGCGACGCTCATAGAACTATGGCTGCGGTGGTTGGCATGGCGTCTATTCTCGTTCTGGCCCACCCGCTCCACGCTACCATCAGCATTCGGCTCGGATGCCACATCCTCAGCCTCGGTATCGTCCACATTGGTGGTATCGTCGTCGTGCGTAAGAACTGGTAGGATGGCAGTGACCATGGTAGCGGCAGCCGTAGCACCGACGGCAAACATGATGCGCGCGAGAACCAGTCCCGGGTAGACATCGCGACATTGGACGAAGATACACAAGCTAGCGGCAATGACGGTATATCCGAGCACGGCGACCCAGCGCACGCCCAGACGGTCACTCAGCAGACCCCAGAGCGGGCACGCGACGAGTGCGACGAGTTCGTCGACAAAGCCGAGGGTGCCGACGATATCGCCGACGCCGGTCTTGATGCCGAGTAAATCGGTGATGACGAAGCTAATTGCGCTGTTGAGGAAGACGAGAAATGAGATGCTGAAGAGCGAGATGCCGAGCAGGTAGGTAGCGGCCTGTAGCGGCGTGGTCGAGGGGCTGAAGGGGAGCAGACGGGACGTGAAGCCCAGAGTGCGGGAGGGCGCCATGGCTTTTGCGAGTTTGGGGCGCCTCCGCTCCTCGTCTACTTGTCTGTTGTTAATTTTTCTCTTTATTCTTTTTCTTCTTTCCTCACTCAATTGTGACCCCTCTAGTTTGTTTCCCGCAGCCCTTCGATTTTTGCTTGTATCAGGAGGGCGCGCGTAGATGTAATGCCGATCATGGCTTGCGTGAAATGTGCGAGTGGTTGTCGTTCGGAGGTCGCGGGGCTGATGTATGTTAATTACTAGGTATTATCTATCTATCTAGGTGAAGTTAGTTGGAGCTTAGCTGTGGACTCAGCTCTGATGGAAGTTAGCTGTAAGCGTCCCGTCAAGAATACCTACATAGGTACCTAGATAGTTAACTATCTAGCTGGTAACTACCTAGATAGATAGTTAACTACCGGTAGTTACTGGTAATATGTTCGTCACTGTTTTATTTAGTGCAGGCATTTAATTAGGGCGGATCGGAATTCTGTAACGTTAGCGACCTATTCTGGGCAAATTACGCTGAAAAACGTCCCGTATAATACCTACGTATAGTGCGTTATCGGAGTTATCTCCATATATTGTTACTGGCATGCTACCGTGACTCAAGTTTAGATAATCAAATGCTACCGTGACCTGTTACCTAAAATCGGACAGATAACTATCTAGATAAGTTACCTAGCTTTTAGATGGTCCTACGCGTTGTGAATCACTCAACCCTGAATATTCACCTACCCAAACACACAATTTTAATCAAAGACGATATGCGCACGAATATATCTGAAAAACGTAACGACAACAACGACCCCATGCAACGGAAAGTTTGCCAACCCCTAGACAACGGCTAATCGAACTGGGCACCAGCACCGAGAGCGGCCAACGCGTAACTCATTATCGACTTAAAGACCGACGATCAGGCACTGGCTACGTTTTTAATTGGCCCGAAGACCGATCCTACGACCCCCAGAGAGTTCTACCGTACTAATTAGCCTTGAAGACCCCAAACTTACGACCAGCAAGTTCGTAAAGGGCGGGCGGGTTTTATTACTCGGTCTTCACGGCTTGCAGCTAGATGGATATCCAGAGGTTCTGTCTGCCATGGCAGCAGGATCGTCAAGTCGTGTGATCCCGTTCGGACGACAACATCGGGGTCAGACTCCTCGACGACGGGGATGAATTTGCGGATTCTCTACTGTGCTCGGGAGGAGGGCGTTGGCAAGAAGACTATGCTCGTCTATCATGGTATATTATAATCGACATAAAATCGGAATCGCTTCCTCCGTACTCCTACATCGCAATCAATTCACCGCGGACACAGCTTCCCTCCCTATTCTCACTCGTCACTCGATATTATAATAGAGTGGGGTGGAGAAGCCCCGGACAGGCTTCCCGAATAAACGCCGGCCTGTCTCTCAAACAATTCACTATCACTACTCCGGTGAGAGCCGCACGCCGTGAAGAACAAACGATTCCGGACCTTCTATCCTTCTATCTATTTCAATACAGCCCGACAACAAGTCCCGTCCCAAGCACAAACAAGTAGCAACAATGCACATACCAGCTCTATCAGCGCTCAAGCCTCCAGAGTCTCGATACACAGGATAAATAGCGGTTCGAAAGGGGACACCGGGAAGCTATAATTGGGTATTTCCATCCATCAACACGGGTCAAAGGACGAAGGCCGTTTAAACACCGCCATCCCCATACCGATACGACAGACGGGCGATGCAACCCACCACACTTCCTGAAAGTCTCAGCTCGTTCGTATCCATGGAGCATCCGCGGAACATCGAAAATTCGCAGCGCTTATACGGCACGGTTACGTTGTAAGCTTAAAAGCGTAAGGATTTTGAACAGATCGTCCCATACTCAGCATGACAGAGACGGGCCGTGGCACAGCCCGCCTCCCCTGATGAAACATCTCCAGACGCATAACCGATAATACGGACTAGGAAATCCTCCCTTCGCTGTGATCAACGATGAGGGCGTGAATCCTTCATGTGTGAACTGTGGATCCCCAGTATCAGGCAGTCGTAATCCTCACCCCATGGCGCCAGCGAAGAGGGCGATAAAAAGACTCCGGCCCAGGGCGTTTATCGAAGTTGGAAACCCGAGGACTTTTGCTTTCAAAACAAGCTACCGATAAAGCGTACCTGCGTCCTCAGCATCGAAGAATTATAAGTTGAGAAGAAACTCACTTTCGCTTTGGAAGAACGAAAGACGCCACCCAGCCTTCCAAGTCCCGATTGCTCAACAAATATGCCCGGTCAACAGAACTACCCGTACAAGAAAAGCGTGGACATCACTGCTTGGATATTTCAATTCACGCTATCCCTAATCATCATAGGCCTTTCTGCATTTTTACTAGCTATCGACAACAATGGCTCCTCATTCGTCCACCAGTACGTGTCAAGCACAGAAACCACACCTTTGCGAGGAGAAGAAAAAGAATTAGAAGAGAAAAGAAGAAAAAGGAGCAAAGACTGAAAAGCAATTCATCGGATCACGAAACAGGCTCACTAACAAAAAGCTCTCCGCATGAAACAGGAACGGCGGTGGTCTCGTTGCCTTATCCGTCCTCACCGTCATCATAGACATCGTCGAGATAATCCTCATGAGACGTAAAGCCCTACCACCAGCCCTCTATCTAGCCTGCGCATGCACCAAGACCCTCTTCTCAGTGATCAGCATCGTCCTTGGGCTCACCGTGCTGGGATTCATCGGCATAGCTTTCAGTAGTGCTACGACGTATGTATCCCCCCCCCCCCCCCCCTCTTCTTCCAACCAGGCCGTCTCATTTTTGGCCCTATCAAGGAACTTCGTTTCGCTGACCCCGTGACGAATGAATGAATACACAGCGCTGCCGCACTCGCACAGGTCGTCCAGGGCGCCATCATCATCCACAAGAAGCGCCAGGGATCGCTCGTAGTCAGCAGTTACGCCAAGAGCATCGATGACACCGCGTCAGTCTCCGAGATGCCACACAACTAGGCGCACGAACTGGGAATGTCACTAGCGTTGGCCTGGAGAATTACCTAGCCGGAGGCGAAGTACAGAGATGAAGCATTGAACGAAGAGGGAATGACCATTCACAAAGATCTTGTGTGCTTCAAAGTCTCACGTTGCTGTGTCTCTCCTCTCAACCTACCTACCTACTTACTCCCCAACCAACCAGTCCGGTGACTAGCGCAAAGAGCCGGAGAATGGGAGGGGGGTGGCGGGATAGTCCCTTGTCATACCTAATTGCTCAGAGTAGTGATTAGAAAGAACGCGGAGACGCGTGACGATTGTTCCGCAACTTTGGCATTATATTCTGTCTACTTGAGTGAACACAAGCCGATCAAGGAGCGTAAAGTAAAAGACACCCCAAAGGAAATCACGAAGTTCACAACTCCCACGACATACCTACCGCTCATGTAAAGAGTGCCTTCGACTTATATTATTACCATCAGGCCTACGTGTTCGGCCCATCGCATTCAACCAATCATTACGACAAACTTCCACATAGGGCATGATGACGTCTGCACATTCCTAGTGAGCGGGAAACATCACGAAACCTCTCGCCAGGGAGGCATAGATTGGAACACACAAACACGCGGGCAGAGATGAATTATACCTGAGTATCTATTACAGATGAACATGAGGTCGCAACAGAGAAGGCGGCGATTATTACAGTCAAGGTAATCTTAAACCCTCTATATGCGCGAATCTGGGGAAATCCGGGGAAGAAAATCATCCTTGCTCAACCTCCCGTTTTGCACAACACGCCTCCCGTCGCTTTTTCCATTGCGGAAATCCCGCCTCATGAAATTCGTCGTCTACCAAACGCCGGCGATGATGGAGGGTCTATTTCCCAGTTACAAGATGCCATGTGTAATACCCGAAAACCCCGCAAACACAACACAGATA
Source organism: Xylariaceae sp. X187 (assembly GCA_028637585.1). NCBI lineage: Eukaryota > Fungi > Ascomycota > Sordariomycetes > Xylariales > Xylariaceae > Xylariaceae sp. X187. The sequence continues at coordinate 14,469 of JAJIZN010000021.1, read as the reverse complement.
TACAACACAAGGAGCGTGGTCGCCAGCTCGGCGGGTAGGAAGACGAATCCAACCGCCATTGCCATCACGCCCCATCGGAACCGAGTGATGCTGTTTGAATCCACACCGCGGGCGAGCCCATGCTGATTTCTTAGATCATACCCGTCGTCTTCGCCGCCAATACCGTCATCATCGTAGTCGTCGTATTCTTGGTCTGGATCCTGATTCTGATCTTGACCTTCGTACCCATGTCCGCTGGGCTGCGATTGTCAACCGAAGCGGAAGCCGCCGGGGAAACCCTGGGCTCGCGTACGACCGCCGGGGAAGCCACCGCCGGGGAAGCCACCACCAGGGAAACCGCCGCCAGGGAAGCCACCACCGGGGAAGCCGCCGCCGCCGCCGCCTCCATTCATCATGCTGAACAGAATTTCAGGGTCGATTCCACCAGCCATACCGCCTCCGTTAAACATCTCAGATGGATCAACGAGATCATCACCGCTATCATATCGGGCACGTTTTCTGCAAAAATAAGTTAGGAACGTTACCAAAAGGAGAGGTTGATATACTGGATACGTACTGAGGATCGCTCAAGGTTTCATAGGCTTCTCCGATATCCTTGAAGCGCTCGGCAGCCCCTTCATCATCACGATTTTTGTCTGGGTGGTGGATGATAGCAAGCTTGCGGTATGCCTTTTTAATGGCATTCTCGTCAGCATCTTTGGTGATGCCCAGAATCTTGTAGTAATCCTTTCGTTGGCTCTTCTTCAGCTCCAGTTCAGCTTTCCGGATTTCCCGAGGAATAGTCCGATCTTCAGGATCTAACTCCTGAATCTTTTTCCACTCGTTGACGGCATCTTCCCATTTCTCGGCTTGTCCCAGAGCATTGGCCTTAGTCTTCCGTGCTTTTAAGTAAGTAGGGTCTAGGCTGATGGCGCGCTCGCAATCGGCGATGGCGTCATTGTAGGCTTTCAATTTTAGCCTACATAATGCACGGTTTTGCAAAAGCTTCGAGTTGATACCACGGTTCGTGGGATCAACATCCAAAGCGGCAGTATACTTGTCAATAGCTTCCTGCCAGCGTCCAGCTTTATAGTCTTCATTACCGTCCTCCTTCATTCGGTCTAGCTTCTGCACCGTTCGCAACCATTTGACAGCATCCTTAAAATCGGGATCGCCGCTAAGCGCTTTTCGGAAGTGCTGGATCGCCTTTTCATTTTCGCCTTGGGCGTATAGAGCACGGCCTCTTAGTACTAGAGCCTCCGGGTCTTGGCTGTTTTGTCTCAACAGGGACATGGCTACATTTTGTGCCTCGCCTAAGGAGTTAGCACCGCCCATTTTGAGGTATGCATTGCCTCTCATGAGTTGCCATTTGCGAGGTCTGATGGCGCCAGGCGCTAGTAGCTTCTCGGCTTGATCAATCGCATGTAAAACCATTGACCCGCTGGTGCCGCTCAAGAGCGCATCGCGGGCAGCTTTCACATGGTGCTGCATCTCCTTCGCAGCGGATAAGTCCTTAAGTGAGGGTGGCGGCTTGATGCGATTGAAAGTGGTCAAGGCCTCGTCGGGACGTCCCAAGTTGGTATATATCCGACCCAGCCGAAGTAGGAGTTTGGGATTATGGGGGTCCATGTCAACGGCCCTAGAGCAGTCTTCCAATGCAGCATCATATTGACCATCTGACATATAAGCTGCGGCGCGGTTACTGAGATACGTAGGCGAACCCGGCATGAGTTCAATAGCTGAATGGGGGATTAGCAACATAAACCGAAACTCGAAGCCGGCGAACGGAGAACGTACCTTGAGAATACTCCTTGATCGCCTTCTTATACTGCTTATCCTTGAACGACTTATTGCCTAGGGACTTGTAGTTTTCAGCCTGTTCGGCATCGCTTGGTACGGGACTCGAAGGATTCGACCGGTGCGGGGGAGGTGCCGGGCCTTCGTTACCATTGGTTTCCGGCTTTGGTGCGTTTGCGGGCGAAGGAATAGGCACCGTGAAAGACTTCTGCACCTGGGGCGGCGGAGAGGAGGGGGTTTGTGCCGAGTTCTCTTTATCAACCTCCATTTTGTCGAACGAGTTTCTGTTATTCATAGCGGCGTCAAGGGCCGATAGACGTTTGATCTCGTCCGGGGGTAAATTAAGTGGATGAGTATTAAGATCCAATTTGGCTCCTCGCCGTGAAGAGTCTGTGGGATGCCTTCCAAATGGACGCGATGACCTGGACTTTTGTTGCTCGCGCTGAGGATGAGCAGGCGATGCGGGGCGAGACGGCTTTTTGGGGAGTTGCTTCGAAGGGCCAGCCGAGGATTTGATGGGTGACGACGGGTCCGGACGAGAGGGCACAGTGTGTGATTGTGACTGTGACTGCGACTGCGACTGTGGCTGGGATTGCGACGGACGACTCTGATGATGGTGGTGGTGAGCAGACTGCGGCGAAACCGGAGAGTCGACGTCGTCACCAGAAGGCTGTTTCTTGGGTGACTTTTTGGAGTTGAAAAGGCTCTTCATTTGGAATACGAGACTTCTTTAGGAACCCTTTACGGAAAAATGTCCTCTAAGGTGGATAACGTGGACCCGAGAATGCGATGGATGGATACAGAGCGCTGGTGAATGGTGAATCGAAAGCTTGCTAAGGGGAAAAAAAAAAAAAAAAAAGAAAAAGAAACGCCGGTTACAACGGTGCCCACACCACCAATACAGGGGAGCTAGGAATGAAAAAAGGACCTACTTTGGAGAATAGGATTGATTACCTAAGTCGAGATGCACCGCACCGTCTTTTCACCTGCCCGACTTTTTTTTTTTTTGGCTTGGATTAAGATCAAGTAATTGGCAAATGTGCCTATTGAAAAGGCGATCGTTTCAAGAACCGTCCTCGGATGCAAAAGAGCTTTGGTACCTACGAAAGCGCCTTGAGCTACTGCTGCTACTACCGTGCCGGCTGTGGAGGAATGAGGATTTTTTTCTCTCAGAAGATTCCAGAAGAGTTGATGGCCCTAGCTTGGCACAGCGTTTACTTCTTTTAAGCGGCTTGTCCACCCTTGACTAATTTTCGAGGTGGGAGCCTCATGCAGGTGGCAGGCTGTAGCAACGAGGGAAATAATTCGAAAAGATTAGATAGAAGGCAAAGGCTAGGTAGGACATAGTTAGTTATCAGCCAAGAACGAGAGATGTGGAGCTGGCTCATCGACTAGCAGCTGGTGAACCAACCTGGACTTGTTGTCGATTGCCTCGCGGTCCCTTTGGCTACCTACTTGAACTCGTCCGTGTTACGAACAGGCAGCCCTCGTCCCGTGCTTTTCTACTGCCTGGCCGTGAGTAACGGCAAACAAACAAATCTGACTGCGATCAAGGCCGAGGTGTTCCGATCCGTCGGCGTATAGGCAGTCCGACGACACGATGGTGGTTGGAGAATGGTTGGCTCCTGCTGTTATCTGCGCTGCTCAGACGAAGAAGCATTCATGAGTGCAGCGGTAGAGGGCACAACAAGAACGGCGGAATTCTTGTTTGACGTAATCTGTAGGTAGCCCGAGAGCCGTGAACCGGAAACCGGAAACCGGCTAACACCGATGAGGTAGAAAGAGCGAGCAACTTCTCACGGAAGAGAGGAAGAGGAGAAGAAGGATGGACTGAAGAGCAGGATTCCTCGCCAGAGAGCTTCATGGAGATGAGAAGGTTTGTCGGGGGAGGAGCGGCGGGCAGATAGACAAACGATTTATCAGCTTGTCGGAACTGAGAGAGAAGGCAAAGCACACTAGGCGTTTAATGAAGGCAGGAAGGTGCCCTCTGGCAACGAGCAGGAGCAAATAGCGCACAGCCCACAGTACAGCGCCCATACGGTATAAAGCAGGTACAGCGAGGTACCTCGGGCAGTGCGATGGCACCCACGAGTGACCCAGGAAAAGGGCCAAGAGCGTGCATACGGCACACTGGCTACGCTAATAATGACCATTATGACATTAGCCAGCTTGCACACTTGCACCAAAGCCGAATGTGATAGGCCGATGACGCCTAGGTACGGTGGACTCGTCGAGTACCTACCTATCTAGACCACTCGCGGCAAAAATCGTCAGGCTGGGGATGGACGGATGGACGACTGGGAAATTTTTCTGGTGAGATTGGAGCGCAAAATAGCAGGGTCCGTTGACGCCGGGCCCTTGGCTCAGAGGTCTCCAGTACTCAACAAACCAATGGGAAGTGGCTGGCTAGCAGAGGTTGACGGTACCTAGGTGGGCTTTCCTCGACACTAGCGTAGAGACGCTGCCCCTGTTACCTACATAGCCCCTCTCTCCTTCCCCACACACAAATGAATGACGATTTGTCCAATATCCAACCAAACATCGGATGGGCTCGACAGCCAATGAGCCGCGTGGTCACCTACGTTAGTTACCTTTCTGCGCTGCGTTTGTATTCGCCCGTCATGATCGACAGCAATCGCCCTTCCACGACGGGATGTGAGGACAGAGGGGGGGCCAGCCAGCAACAAGGAAAAAAAAAAAAAAAAAAAGAAGAGGCTGAACATGAAGCTCTGGATACCACGCTGGTACCTGATAGTAAGTAGTGTACCTACATACACTAATCAGGTAGCTTCAATTCGAATCAGTCATCGCTACGACGGTATCGGTATGGTGTTACAAGAAACGGTCTGGCAATCCTTGCCTTCCGAGATGAACAAGAGAGTTGTCCTATACTTACATTCTTCGTGGGTATAGGCACTACCTACCTTACTTGGGTACCTGGGTAGATGCCCTGCCTTTACTTACAACCTGCTCGTCTACCATAAAAGTCGTACATATGAATAGGTAGGTAGTGTAAAAGTACAGTCTGTAGGCAGACATATTACACTACCTAGGTATATTCAACCCGTAGATGGAAGACAACGGCCCGTGTATCTAGTTAGTGGCTGTATACATCGGGGAGCAGCCGGTCTACTTCGCTCTGCTTACTTTGCATGTACTTCAGTCCATGATGGGGCCCTCGACTTGTACCTACATGACCCCGACACGCGAAGTTCCTGTAAGTACAGTCTGTACCCAGCAGACGCCAACAGGTCTACCGTCTGACAGGCCAAGAGTCCCAAGACTCAGCAAGACAGGGGTGTCTTCTCCAGGCCCATTCCGAGAGCGGCATCCAACAGCTGTCACCATTGGCGACCGGCGTCTCTTGTCCAGCCATCCAGGTTTTGCTTGCTGGGTGTACAAGTCGTTTCTCGAACCTTCTGTGGATTCGTGGGGAATAGGTAGGTAGGTAGGTAGGTAGGTAATGACAGACTTTACATAACCACTCGTCACTTTTGTTTTGCGACGTTCGGATTCCTCGACGTTTTCTGGGGCTTCGGAGCTGAGACAGACGTTTGATAGTTTGACTTGGAAGGGCTAATTGCGATTGCAATTGGACATGGAAATAAGAAATATAGAATAGGTACTTATGAAATGGGGCAGATATCCCATGGGGGGTTTGGGTTTTGGCCGTTATAGCACGAGCCTCGGCGATCTGCGAGACTTGCTCGTGTTGAATGTTTTCGAAACAGGCCCATAGAGTACGGCGAATGGAAGCGAAGCGTTCTCCGACGACCACGGCATTTGGGCCGGACAGTACCTACAGTAAACCCACAGTAGTCCCCGGAGAGACAGCTGCCCCACGAGAGTAGGTACGCCTCCCTCTTCCCCTGTGGTCGGTAACTGATGAAGCTGCCTACCGGCTCAGAACCGGCCCTATAGTACAGTAATTAGATACCTAGGTACATAACACACTACTTACAGGTTCTGTACAGGTTGCCTCTACGCTATCTAAACCCCTGTCGAAACGGATCCTTATCGACATCGGTTTTGGACGGCTCTCAACGTCATAGTAATCCACGGCATCGCTGGGACCGGTAAGACATACATGTCCGTGTAGGTAGGTTAGCAAGGAGCATACCTGAGGTAACGTGCGTAGTCTGTAGATACAGTCTGTTAGTAGTAGCACCAAGTCTGTGTCTACCCAGATAGCGCGCAACAATATAACGTAAAGTCGGTAAGGTCATGGCCATTCCATACGGAGGGTGTGATGCGAAACCGACTTGCGCAGCTGTAGCCTGTACTTACTAATATGTACTGCACATAGGTATGGTAGGTAGGTAGGTCCGTAGTGGGCGTTCCAATTTCCAGTGGATCATAGGTACTTAAGATAGGTAGGTAGCGAGACTCTTAGCTGCGCATGTTATTATTTCCCAGTCGCGCTGTAGATGCCAATCAGCACATTCCGCATGCAAGCAAGTTATAAGCCCTATTTATCCGTACATGACATGGCATCACATTCTAATCAAATCAATTCTGCAGGACACGTGAATGAAGAGAACCAGCTCGTCGCAGTAAGATATTACATAGTAGTTATAGGGAGAGGGATACCTACGAGTCCATACATGACTGAAAAGGTACCTAGGTAGGTAGGTAGTTAAGTTATTCCTCTTCATATGATACATCTGTATCTTACCCCTAGACTAAATAAATACCTTCAGGTAGACACAGACTGTAGTTATTGTAATCTGTAGGTCCCGTAAGCGCTCTCCTCTTTTCTTCTGCGAAACGACAGGTAACAAACTAACAGCAGTAGAATAGGTACCTAAAGATACAGTAAGTTACTGCAATCGCTCCTCCGTCAGAACTCCGTCAGCCTGTCACAAAGCCCATCTCACCGGAACCACTCTCCGTTGCATTTTGCATTACCTAAGGTGAAACGTGTGAAACGGTAGATCCCCAGCTTGCTCTGGCTGATTCTGGCTGGCTCTCTGGCTGGCTCTCTGGCTGATTTCTCGCTGGCTTCTCCCGGTCATCGTTGACACTTGCCCATGGGGTATAGAAACTTCACACATAATGTACAAACATAGTACTTACTGCCTACTATGTATATCTTAGCAAACCCATGACGCCTTGCCTTCATGTCTATCTACCATGTAATAAGTTAACTGATAAGTCCCAATCCCCCTTTCGTCGATCAACGCACGCGTGTCCCAACTGCATATACCTGCGCCTATCATTACTCTTCATCATAATTTTGATGTCCGGCATACTTTGGTTTGCTTTGGTTTGCTTTGCTTTTTGCTTTTGCCCCCCTCCCTTATTTTACGGCAATGTTCTTGTGCCTAACAACAAATTTCATCCCTCTGGGTTTTCATTGGAGTTCGGTTCCGAAGCACCGCCAACGCCCATGATCGAATTCACGAATTCCTGATACCGAAACACCTCGCCTCGTCTCGGCCCGGCCAGACCCCCTCCGCTCGTCATACTGCTCTTGCTGAACGCCCTCCGCCCACTGAACCCGGCGATGATCTTGTCAACCTCCGCCGCCGTGAGTACATGTTCCCCAGGCTCGGCCGGCGTCCGCAGCAGGGCATCGCGGAGTTCGCCGACGTCCACCTGTCCGCTATCATCGTCGTCGAACGCCGAAAACGCCGACAGCAGCTCCGCCGCCGGTGACAGCGCGGCCAGCGGCGTGGCGATCGAGTTTAGAAACGTTGCCAGCGACATGGTCTGCGGCCCGCCAGGCGGGAAGAATTTGGCTACATCAGATGGTTTTGCTGAGAGGCCTAGGTAAATCGCAGTCAATATCCATCAATTGACCATTAAAATCGCGGTAAAAAGATGTAGCGTAGTTCTGGGGAACTGGTTTTTCTTTTTAGTATGTAGCGCCGGAAATACACACCTAGCTGTGATAACATGTCCACCACGTCTTCCCGGTTCACTACTCCGTCGCTGTCCCTATCCATAAGCTGGAAACCGTCCCGGAGTCCGCGAACCTGCGCGGGCTGCAGCTGAGACAAGGCATTGATGTGCCCGACCGACTGATGTAGCGACGTCGCTTGCACGGTCGAAGACATGTGAGGGGAAGATGCCAAGGGCGGTGATGACGGCACGTTCTGGGAAGGGGTGAACACGCGCGGCGTCCGACTCTCGCTCTCCTGCGTCGGTGTTGTGGTCGGCGAAAGGTTCGCTAATCTAGACGGTGTGCACAAGCTGCCCAATTTCGAGGGCGATGATGTTGGCGTAGCCTGTCGGTTTGCTAGTGGCGACGGGGAATTTGGCGACTCGGGTCTGCGGAAGGGAGAGTTTCGTGGTGAGCCGTAGCCCAAAGGAGATGGCTTATATCCCGTCGGCATGGCCTGCATTTCCGAATTAGCATTAGAATTGGATCGGCAATTGACATTTATGGGTAGCGGGCTTGGGAACGGGCTGAAATAATGAGTGGGTTTCCGCCACGTACCATGGTCGCGACTTATCATGTATTATGAATCCAGCGATGGAAGTTGGGCACAAAAGAGTGTCGATCTGGACGTAAATAGATATGAAAGCTGGACAGGTTAGGTTGCTAGGTAGTTAATAGTTATCTAGTTAGTTTGAAAAAGCCAGATTGCCCGGTTTCTCGGTCTCGGCTTCTGCTTCTGTTTCTAGAAAGATGAACGTGCCTGAAATAGTTGCAAAACGTGTATAATGTTATGCAGTGCACTTGTAGCGGAAGAATCCACTGTTATCTTCCTCAGGTACGACGTATGCTGGCACTCACGTGCTATGATGTCGCTGTCATTCCACGCTGCATCATGCCATCCCCACAGCAACCGAAAAGCGCCCCCCCCCAAGTGGGGACCAACAAACAGTGCGAGACGCTTCTCGGCCACCTGCAATCGAGCCACCACTTTACCACACCGCCTGAACAATTCTTGATGGGATTTGATTGATTTTCATCTGTGACGTAAGATCTTATATCTAGGTAAGTAATTCAAACGACAGAATTGATCTTCAATGTAGATAGTCCGTAAACCTCAATGTATACAATAGTAAAGTCACGACTTATCGATCATCGCAATTTTGTATAGAACACTGAAGTGGCTCCATGAGACGGTCTGTACAGACTACGACTGGCCGAGAAAGGGGTCTAATACCCTCTAGCCGATGTTGAGGTTGGAAAAGTACGAAAAACACACTTATTAGGTACCCTTCTGTATTCCCGATGACGATGGCGCAAAAAGAATTTGAACTTTGACATTAAAAACCGGCCCTCCTAACCATAAACAACCAGTAATACAGTCATAATGAAGTTGCTACTCATCTCTCTCTCTCTCTCTCTCTCTCTCTCCTGTAACAATTGAGGGAGAGGGCTACTATTCTCAACAAATGTATGAGCCCCCATTTTGAGCCATACACATATCCTCCTCAATGCGATCATCAAAATCGAAATTTCCGTGTGAGCATAACATCAATAGTATGCGCCATAGTCGACGAGACCCTATCCCTTCCTTACATTCCCTTTTTCGCTCTTACAAACGAGTGGGCCAAAACGCAGCAGATGCCGATAAAACGCTATTCTCATCATGGTACGCTTCCAAAACTTCCCAAAAGTCAAATTATCAACAACGGACAAAACTTGGAAGAAATTCTCAAGGCATGGGAAGTGCGGGATATGCCGGTTGAGATGGCGGTCGGGCGGGTGAGTCGGTTTCCATGGGAGAGCCCGATTCAGGGCTAACCTCCTCGAAATCCTTGCGCCGGAGACGCTCGTTGACGTATTCACGAAGAAACTCAACGGTACGAGCATTCTCCAACCAGATCTCGTAGGCTTGGTCATTACGTTCCCTGTTCTCTGCGCTGCGCTCAGATTCGTTCGAAGACGAACTGACAGTGGAAATCACCGACTCGGTGCCCTTCGGGGTGCGGGAGCCTTCGCGTTCCGCTGCCGGTGCAGCCGGTACAGTTGGTCGCGGACCGGTGCTGGCACGTTGTAGCATTCCACCCGAGTAGCGGCGGCGAGGATCCGTGTCAAAGCTAGGCCCCAGAGTCGACGTAGCTGACTGGCCAGGATAGCCAGAAGTCACGGCAGGGAGTGTCGGGTATAGTAGCGATGCGGTAGAACTGTGGCGAGACGAGGGCGAGAATCCAGCAGATGAGGCGCTGGGGGAGTGGCCTGAAGTGTAAGACACGGAGCTAGACGGTGGGGTGGCAGCTGGTGTCCCAGTAGAATGCGTCGACGACATGGCAGTCATGGGTGAAGCCACATGGGCCGTTGAGTAATGATGATTTCCGATAGCCGCCTGGCCATGAGCGGCTGGATGCGGCGGCGAATGACTATGTCGCATACTTGTGGGTATATAAGGCGAGGTAGCGCTCTCATATATAGTATCCTGCATCTGTTCGAGCACTTGGTCCATACGAACGAGATCACTCTTAGTTCGCAGTTCCGGCATTGGGGGCAGGGCATAGTGCTGGTAGGGAGCATGGCCGCCATGACCATCTACTGGCACGACGGCAGGCGCTGGAAGATATTCAGCACCCAGGGAGTGAGCATGGATAGGTAGGGCACCATGGAGAGGAACGAGTCTTTGACTGATTTGTTGGTATGAGCTGAGATCGAGTTGGCGACGCTTCGTGTCATTGAAGAATTCGTGTACGGCTTCGTAAGACCTCTTGCGAGAGTCATAGCCTGCCGCGGCCTGATAGCCCATGTGGTCACCACGCCCATTCATGGGGTGATAGTACATTGGAGCACCATATGAGGGCGGGGGTGCGTGATGATGCTGGTAATAGCTGCTAGTATGACCGGCTGGATGAGGCGGCTGACCAAAGGCGGCCGAGTTAGTACGCATCTGGCCATTGTGATCATAATAGCTAGGAGGTGCTAGGAGGCGGAATTAGCCTCGTTGTGAAGGAAAAGTACCGGACTTGAACCGAGTCGCTATCTCACCTTTGCCAGGCGGTCTATAAGAACCGTTGATACCGCCATGCTGGTCTTGAGCTCGGTTTAGGACAGAGTCATCGGCATGTGTCTAGAATTACATTAGTGGGCATAACTCAATCAGTAGGTATCGCAAAAGCTGGGGCCGTATCGAATAAGAACTTCACGACTGCGGGTCAACGGAATGGCTACGGAATAGCTACGTCTCCTAGTTCATTCTAGTGCGTTGCCGTAAAGCTACGCAAAAGCATGGGCTAGTCAACCGTAATGAATAGCTCACTCTATGACCTAACCTCTCTAACGGTGGTCGAGACGGGGAGAAAGAATACACAGAAAACGCATAGCAGATGCGGCAACGTACCTTTACATGCTTCTTCAAGTCTTGGGGTCTCTTAAATGACTTGCTGCAGAAGTCACACTTGTGAGGTTTCAGAGGCACATGGACTCTGATATGAGAGGTGATGTGGTCACGCTTGACGGTCGTTATCCGGCATTGCGCCCACTGACACTGCAAGTTCAGGTTATTGGTGCTCTTTCGCCCAACATGCTTCTCGCAGATGTGTTCCTATTCGATTCGAGAATCAGTCACAGCCATCCCATATTTGTCACTCTCGCCAGCAAAGTCGCAGAGGGGAAGACGGGCAGTGGCATAAGTAGTTTGCAAACTGCAAACTGCAAGCGGCAAGCGGCAAGCAGCAAGCAGCTTGCAGCAGGCGCGGAGGGAAAGTTCAAAGTCAAACAGCCTTACATATAGAACGCTAGCTGAGGCGAACTTATCACCGCAACTGGCCCATTTGCAGGTGAGGGAATCATCCTGAGCGGGAGCACTAGATTGACCGGAAGCATTGGTCGACGCCGAGGAGACCGGAGTAGTACCATCGTTGGAGGTAGAGCTATCAGCTCCAGGCGGAACCGGGTTGCTCTCAGGAGCTGCAGACATCTTATCGTCGTGTTCTAACCGTAACCTTCCAGCTAAGGGTCGAGCCGGGTACCGGAGATAAGAAAGTGTGGCCGGATTTAATCGGGTCACGTGGCCGATTCGGAAGAAAGGTTTCCCCAGAGGCGCGAGCGTAAAATGTAAGAGTCCAACTGTAAAATCTGGACCGAGGTTGTACCGGCTACTAGGGCAAAGCCAGCATGTGTACCAAGAAGCCCCGGTGTCTTGTAGCCAAGCAAAAAAGGTGGAGCCCGGCCGAAAAGGGATACAATGGCAGACAAAATAGCGACTCCAATCACTGAATGACTCGTCTAAGCAAACAATGCAGTATGGATGTGGCTAAACAAGCAACTGGGCTGAGCGGCGGGCAGGCGTCGAAGGAAAGCCAAAAAAAGGGATTAAATCCTTGGGAAAGGCAATAAGCAAAGTCTCAACAGAAAGCGAACAAAGACAGGTCAAGAAAATTGGCTTTCCAGCGGGCGAGCAAGCGCGTTTATGTAAGTTGCTGCTGCTGGTTATGGGGATTAGACCTTGGCAATGGCCAGGCGGAAAGTCTTGGCAATGTGTCCATCGCCGTCGGAGTGTAGCTACGAGTGGGCTATGATTGGGTCGTGTAGAGGGGGTGCCAACCAGTCGAGTACCTGCCTCGTCGAGCTACTTGCTGAGGCGTGGGCGATCCGGCCGGGACCGAGGTCTCTCCTCCTCGTAGGAGACAATACTGCCAAGACCGCCAAGCATATGCCAAGAGTATGCCAAGGTCTTGGTGGTCTCTTGGCGCTCCTTGGCAATTACCTTCGATGCCTGCACCCAGTTCAATCCGAATAGTGCATACTTCAGGTACTGCATAAAGCTTTTACGGTAGGTACCTAATCTTTCTGTCCGCCACATTATTCGGCCACCCAAGCAAGCGGCAGCGCTGGGTGGTCAAGCAATACGGTTGCACCGATCAAGACGGTGAGCACCTATGTACCTTACTTAGTTGGACGGTAATTACTTACAGTCTGTACGTCTGTACCTATCTACCCAGGTAGAATGTGTTTTGAAAATCACGTACGTTTACAACAAGCCGTTATTCACGGATACAGAGATATCCATCATGACTTTCAGTAGGTACATACGTACAGATCATCTACGGGTGCGTTCAACTACCTTCCATACCTGTGGAACTGGAGGTAAGGTATTCCTTTTCTTTGCCCGTTTGTCTTCCAGTGCCTGGGCAGAACCTGGGTACACCGTATTGCATGTCCGGTTGTCTAGAAGCCGCGAGACGTTTTATGAGCTTTATTAGTCTCGCCATGGCTGACCACCATATTGCTTGCTACACGCCCCTCAGAACGAGATCATGTGAGAGCTCATTGTCGCACATGGTGGTCATGGTATTGGCAGTTATTCGCATCTTTGGCCACGACTTACCGTAATGTACTTGGGGTCGACACGGCAAGATGAAACGATGAGATTTTCCAAGGGGCGGGTCAGTCAGTACCAGTACCATACGGAAGGCAAATTCAAATGTTTTGCGCCGCCTCTCGGTTGGTTCATATCACAGTGGATTTCCAAGGTCTTACGTATATTGTACCGGCGCAAAACAATCAGTTGGTCCATGATTCAAGTGAATATACGAGGTAAGGAGGATACATATATGTATCATCAATACTCAGGAAATCCCATAATTTTCGACGGGCGTATTGTATTGCCTTTGTACGGAATTCCTACGCATTGATCCATACATAGCACCTACACTAGGTACAGTTAGAATAGGTCAACCGAAGTTCCGTCTTGGTGGGCTGAGACTGGTGAATGCTTGGCAAGCGGGGCAGTGTACGATCTCCAGGTAAGGTATCTACAGTCAGACAAAAAAAGTTCCGTTCAGTCCACTTTTTAACCCCGCCAATCCTGAATTGAACATTTGACCACCCCGACTTCAATTGTACATACTACATTCAATTCTACTTCAAATGAACCGAAAAACACTGTCTCGTATACTCCTCAATCCGGGCTTTCTAACGGTACCGGTTTTGTCCACCTTAGTACTTTGTGTACCACCCACGCGCCAAGATTACCGCTTCCAATCGGTTATTCATCGTCGCGACGAGGTGATTGAACAGTTCAACTTCCATAGCTTCCCATACCGCAATCGCAGTCTGGCACAACAAATTGAGCGATTGGGCGTTTTTAGGCATGGTTGATAGGCCGGGTTCAGTGGCACAGATGCGTTCCTTTAGTAATTTCCATAGGTTTTCAATCGGGTTAAGATCAGGTGAGTATGGAGGCCAATCCACGATTGTGACCCCATTCTCTGATGCCCATTCCTGCAACCAATCTTGAACTGCCCGGGCCATGTGTGTAGGGGCATTATCTTGGGCATATATAGAACCGGGTTCGCAAATTGTTGGCAGTATTTCTTGAAGTGCACGTAGTATAACTAGGCCAGTAACGCCGCCGCGTGCCGATTCGGGGTCCCCATGAAGGTCGAGAAGCGAAGTGCGTTTATTCCACCCAAATGCGGCCATAAACATTTGTCCATGCCGGGTTGGCTTGGCCCGTGGATGAACATTGTGTGGTAGTAATTTTTCGCCCTAAAATGAAGTATTCGTTGAGAAACGTATAAGTGAAGTTGAGGGTTAAATTTTGTGTATAAACGTACTCGCCGACAAAACACCCACTTCCCTTTCTCGCCTTGACCACGCTGCACAGTTGACTCATCTTGGAAAACCCATCGTTTCCAATATGAAAGTGGCTTATTAACATGCTCCCGCGCAAATTCCAGCCTTTTCCGAGCATTTTCTGTCATACGGACACATACTAACCGACAGAAACCTTGGTAAGTGGTACTTGTTGTCGGTTGTGCTAA